>OX451219.1:109486847-109898106 GCA_949628195.1 Phasia obesa
AACGGGAATCATCGTCATGATTGGCGGATAGAGAGATATCACACCATATAGCTGTCTTAATCGTTATGGAACTTTTTTCAGAGTTTAACCGGTAGGTGCATTGCACCTTTATAATATAGGGTGTCTGCCGGGAAGGTATACTACTTTGTTTGTTTATAATTTTTGATTAAATGAAAGAGAATGGATCTTATATTGATAAATGTTTTATTTAATGTCAGCAATTTTCCATTGCCCAAAACCGACTATTCTGTTTATTCACATATCCATTCAAATGAAAATGTGCCTCGTAACTCATTATAATTTTTTCATGAAAATCGGACGAGCTGTAACATCCTATTGGCATATGTACGGCAGCGTAGTTAAATGGTCTTGTGGAACAACCTCATGTGTCAACTGAATCTTAAATAAAAAACAAATGCAAATCCTTGTGCAAAATTATGGCCAAAGTTGTTCTTTGATGACTAAGCTCACAGTAATCGATGACTGAGATTGATAAAATCTTTTAACTATTAAAACACGTTGGTTAATCGAATATTTTTCCATACAAAATTTGACACGTATCTACGTATCACGACTGCCAAATATGAACTGTCAAGACTAATGTTTACCATAATGTCGGCAAAACAAAGTAGTATACCTTTCCGGCGGACACCCTGTATGTACATATATGTGACCCGGCCTATGAAAAGATGGCTTATGACTCAAACATTTTTTTTCACTTTTTGTTGTTGTTGTTGTTGTATTGTTTATCTTTAACAGCTAATTTTTCGAAATTTAGTTTTTGAGTCATAAGCCACCTTTTCCCTTTTCATAGACCGGGTCATATTGCAGTCTAATACAATTGTATAAAATCGATGCCACTATTATCAAAGACGCAAACTTAAATATTACGTTATCCAGTGTTGGAGTTTTTGTGTTTGCGACTGTATGTGTGTACATTTCGTATAGCAAAGACTTAAATACACAACATATAAAAAATAAGATTGTGAAAATGTCATGTAATCATAACCTTAAACATTGCTACTTAATAAATAGAGATAAAAAGCTAAAATTTTATAAAGGTTTTCTTAGGTATGAATAAACCATACAGCGGGATACAATGTAATATGATAAAAAAAAGAAATAATAATGGTTTTACTATTGTCAGCATACATGGCTGACAACCTACATCAGAAAATTAATTTTCAAAAACGAAAATCTTTAGATAAAAGTAGTTGTTACAGAGACTTATGAATACAAGGAATTAGATAGCAAACAAAAATTTACTGAAAAATAATAAATTTATTTATGAGTTCCTGATGAGCTTAAAATTACAGGAACAGGTTAAGGTTATCACAAAAAGGAAACTAAAGCGAAAGCTAAAGCTTTAAACACATAGAAAACAGCGGCTACACCGCTACACGACTACAAATGCCGTTGGCTGCAATCGTTGCCATGTAGTCAGCTACTAAATTATTTTGAAGACGACAGCTACATACTTCAAAACTATGTAAATATTGTAGAAATACATATTTTACTTATAAAAAAAAAAATTACTTTTTCAAGAAATACTTTTATGAAATCAAAATAAATAAATATATTTCCCTAAAACCTTTTGATTGTAAATAAATTTGTATATTTCATTTTGTGTCATTTTTGTCTGTTGAATAAAATAAAATTGGCGCAAACAAAAATAGAAATTAGCCTAAGTTAGCTACAGCCACAACGGTGGTCGTGTAGTCATGTAGCTATGGTGTCGTCAAAATAATCGTCTTCATATAAGCGTGTGTATTTTAATTTTGACAGATTGTAGTCGCTATCCCTGCTGTCGTCTATGTGTTTAATGCTTTAGACTACTTAAAAGTGTCGCATGAGACGATCTTTGTTACACTGATAAATAAATAAACTTTAAATATAATTTTTATGTGCGTTGCAATTTTATGTTAAGTTAACAAATAAAATTAATAATAAGTATTTGTAAAAAATGTGCAGAACTATGAGCCAGTGTTCATAGTTCTGCAGCCGTCAATTTAACAGCTCCTTTTCGATATTTATTATTATTATTGTTATTTTAAAAATAAAATAACAACATTTATTTTTTGGTGGTACAAACCCCAATGTTATGTGGCATAACTTTCATTGGTCCTTAGGTGACGTGCAAAAAACATATCGCGCACTAAATCACAGTCACAAGTCAAAATTTAATTAAAATGGTTTTTTTTGTTGTAATAAACCAGTTCACAGATCAAATCTCACCACGAAAATTTCGTTTGCATCTCTGTGTTCTTTAACTGGAAAAATACCGTGTTACTGTGGAACTCAATTTGTTTATAAATTTACAACCATGATTACAGAAAGAGTTTTTTGCCTGTCCTGAATATTTATGAATTTTGAGTAGTGACTGTTTATCATTTAGAGTGCGGTGCGATATGTACAATATTTACTTTTTATAGAAGAAGACAAACTTTTTAAAAATGGTTATTTTGATAAAGTTCTAAATTACTTTAAAATAACTTTAAAAATCAGGGTACGAAAATGAACAACGTTTTCTTTCGTTTCGTTTTGTTCTTTGCAGTAAATAACACAAAACAAAAATTATTAGAATAATTGTGCCCTTTTGTTTTGTATTATTATTAGTCGTAAACACAAACTAAACATTTCATCATTTCAACTTACACTGCACAGTGGGCCATTATAAAAATATTTTGGAAATAACTTAGGCATTTGTAAGGGGCTAGGCTAATTGTGAGCATAATAGAAGAGTATCTGATCTTAGGTTTTGATGCTGGGCACCATCCACCTGCAAGGGGTGCCGCTATGTTGTCTCTGAGTTGGGTACCTCGAGCCTGTGAATTCTTTTAGAGCTTGGAACTTCTTCAATTTTTATTTAATTTTTAAAACTTATACATATCAAATTTTAGATCAATCTGCCTAACCCTTTACACTATGTGCCCCACTGTGCAGTGGTAAAAAAACATCGCACACGTTTGCGAAATTTTTTGCTGATTATGGTAGAGAATGTATCACAGTGGTATATAACTTTTATTTTTGATAGATATTGAAAGACTTTTTTTAAGATTTTTGTTTTGTTGTTGCTTATTTAGACTACAATAATAGTATAAGTAGAAAAACAAAATAAAAGGCAACTCAAGAGAATAAATTATAAATAAAATCGACATTTCTAAATTGAAGGAACTAATCACCAATTAAAACACGTTTTTGCTATTGTTTTCTTTGCAATTGTGCGTCTATCAGTCTTGAGGTTGCGATTCCCGCCAACATTTCTGGGTTTTTTCTGCGGACAAGCAAAAATTTTCGCAGAGGTAGAATTTTCTTAAAAAAAAATATATCATGGCAAGCAAATGTTTTGTTTGAGCACTTTATCATTAAAAAGTATATCTTTTGGTTATGCTCATGTACAATACGATTTAAAAACGTTTGCGAAAAGTATTGTTTGTTTTCATACACTGTTAAAAATCATTGATCAAATCAAATCATTCAAATGTTTCAAATCATTTTCGGAATTTCTGCAAATTATGTGGTCTTGCATTTCAGCTAACGATATGTTACTACTTAATTTCTAAGCTTATATGACTTTTCTTTTTTAACTGTTTTCTAATTTTCATTGTTCTTTAATTTTTTAACCGACTTAAAAAAAAGAAGGAGGTTATCAATTCGTCTGAATGTTGGTTTTTTTATGCTTGTGCCCGCAGAATTCAGTCATTTCTGACCCGATTTTAACATTTTAAAAGAAGTTCACAATTTTGAAAATTAAAGGGTGTCCCCATACAACATACGTGTTTTTTACGTTTATTATGAACCGTAAAGGGCACCCTTTTAAAATTTAAAAAAACTGCATATCACTATAGCTGCCAATAACAGAAATTAATTAAAAAATAAACTTAAAAATTAAAGGGTGTCCCCATATGTGACGTCAATTTAAATATATGAACCGTTTGAACCATCGTAGACAACCCTTTGAAAATTGGTCAAAATGTCCAATATTTATAATCAGAAATTAAATATTTATAACTAGAAGTCAAAGGGTGTCCCAATAGTTGATGTAATTTGATGTATATATAAAATTTACCTATCTAGCACTATATTTTTAACCATTAAAGACAAACAACTGCAAATTAGACAGAATCTCCACTACTATGTCCCTTATAATAACATTTATAAATATTTAAAATTATAAAGGGTGTCTCAATAGTTGATGTAAATTGATGCATATGGCCAAACTTTTGAACAGTTTTAAACAGACATTTGAAATTTAAAAAGAATCTCTCCTTTAAAATAAGTGTTTAATTTAAAATTGTACATTAAAGGGTGTCCCCTAGGTGATATTGTTAACCTATATGGCCATATCTTTGAAACCGTTACTTTTTATTAGTGTGTCAGTAATAATAAGTGTAAAAAAATAAAGGGTGTCCTCATATCTGACGTAATTTGTCGTATATGGCTTTGTCTCCTGAACCGTTATGGATAGACATTTGAATGAACAGAACGTATATTACTATATCCGTTATAGCAACAAGTATAAAATTATTTGATTTGAATACTATTTCTTATAGATTACATCCTTTTACATTTTTAGTTTAGAATTGATGCACATATATTTGTTTTGTAGTCGGTTTTTTTTTGCAAGAATTATTTTTTTTTAATATTAAATTAATTAAAGATTTGTTAACTCATTTATAATAAAGAGAGTTCATGCTTGCATTTCAGGATCGCTGCTCTTTACCTATTCAATAATTTAAGTAGAAAACTTTATCTTAAACTTTAAAACTTTTAACATAAAATTAAACGAAAATTGTCCAACCGACACAACATCCTTCATAACCAATTGTCCTTCCAGTAGATTGAAATACTTCATATTATTTTCAACAAATTGAATTTTATTCTGTTTGTCAGTTTAGTATGAGATGTCTTCCTTCCTTCCTTCTTACTCTCATCTGTTGATGCCTGTTTTAAATTAAATACTTTCTAATACGACAACAAATGAGCCTGGTTGTAATAAATTTCAGTAATAAAATAAGTAGAAGATGGTAAACTTTTCTAAATATTAAGGAGGCTGCTTATGTAAATAGAAGGCAAAAAGTTGTTGAGAAGGACGAAAAGACTAAAAGTACAATAAATAAAATGTTAAGAGAAATTAAAAAGAAAGAAAGTAAAAAGAAAATAATACATGCTCCAATACAAATAGTTATTCGTGCATGTAAAACCCTGGCAAACACACAAAATATATATATATATATATATATATATATATATATTGTTGCGGTAGAAAAGTAATTATGTCAAATGTCAGCTTAGAAAGGGAATACAAAAACCAAAAGCAAATAGAGCTTTCAAATGTCAATTATACGTTTACGTTTTAAACGTTTTAAGTAAGTAGAGAAGTGTTCCAGCTATGTTCCGTAGAGAACATAACCACAAAAAAAATTTGCAATTTGTGAGAATAAATTAAGGGGAGAAGTAAACATAGCAGAAAGTCCATCGTACTTGTATTACATACAATAAATTTTGTAGTCAAGCTTGAGTTCGTTCTATTCCTTCTAAGAAGGAATAAATTAAATTACAAATTAGGTGATATAATTAAAGAAAAATGGGAAAATTTAATTTTTAGACACCAGCAGAGCGGAATGAACATTTTCTAGACAGCTACGTCTGTCATCATCACTAACTTGGGAGTGTTTAGTTGTAAGCATCATCTATTTAACCAACCAAACTCTGATACGAGAAAACTGTATTCAATCATGAATCGTCAGTTGGTGAGAACGAAGTCTACTACTACCTAAAGCTTCCCTGTAGTTTTTTAATATTTTTACTATAATATTTACCATCTTATATTTGTTGTTGCCTCAGCCAACCTTCGGTTAGCAATGATAGCTACTTTTCGTTTGTTTGTTTTCTTTAAACTTTCTTTTTTTTAGTTAATATTAATCTATTATCAAACCAAACTTTGTTGAGTAAACATGATTGCGTGGTGCTTTGCTCTGCTGGTGTCTAAAAATTTCCCAATTTTTCTTTAATTATATCACCATCAATTACAAATTAATTTAATTTATTCTTTCTTAGAAGGAATAGAACGAAGTCAAGCTTGACTACAAATTTCATTGTAACTTATAGTTATTTTAATCATTACTATGATCACGACAATCAAGTTTTTGTTAATATTTGATCAATGAATGGTTGTCACACCAAAAAAAAAAAAAATACAAAATGGTTGCATTAGACTATATAATTTACAAACCTCAACCAAAGTGTTTTTTGTATACCAAAATAATATTGTATATATAACCATAATATATTATTATTATTAAATAAATTATCATAAGTTTGCTTATATGTAAACACAATGAGAGTTTGGTTTTTTGAAGTTTTGTGTTTATATTTTTTACAATTATTATTTTATTATATTATTTTATCCAGGGATGGGTACCTTTTATGTAAAGTAAATAAATAAACCATAAGTACTATAAAAGTAAGAGTCTTACAATTGGTGTGGAATACTTTCAAAGCAAAATCGAGCAAAATATTGTAATGACGCCCACCAGCTAGTCTCACAATATTTGTATAATTTACTTATAATAAAATTGTATATTTCATAATGTTATTTTTTTTATTTTATTTTTTAAAGAGAAGTAACACTGAGGCAATTAACGCCTATATTAAATGTGTTACTTCCTTCGGAAAGGGATAGGAGTAGATAAGACAGATGGTTAGTGTGATAGTAAAGCTTCGCATCTGGCAACACTGCAAACGTTATGATAATTTTTAGAACAGTATTGCATCGCCTCTGGTGTTATTTAGGCGAATTAGTTTGAAGCTAGCATAGCCAATTTATAATTATTTTACTTTGCCGACGATTTAGTGCTATGTGGTAATAACGGCGAAGGAGGGCGCTGTGATAGTCTTTATTATAAAGAAAAATTAATACATATCAGAAAAATTGATGTTGCCTCGGCTGAGTATTGAACTCGTGACCATTGCTTAGTAGTCATCGTGCTAACCACTTAAGCTACAGCACCCCCAAATAATATGGTTCTAACATAACAATTTTATTACGTTAATAATAATAATATGGGTTGATTACAACTATATAATTGAACCATTGAATCAACCACGTTTTTTCTTTGCGTGTAATGCCTAATATATATCTCAGTCTTAGGTTTTCAGTAAAATACCCGCCTATACTATACATACCCATTGTGACCTAGTCACTTTGTTTTATTTTTATCTTGGTGAGATTATATTCGAAGTTTATATGTTCGGTCAATATCCTAGTCATTACGTTTAATTCGATTATGACTTAATCTCCTTTTGGATCCTCTGTTTAAAAACACTATGAGAAATATCAAAGCTTTTCTACAAGTAGTTTTTTATCGAAAACCTTAAACAACTACCGGAAGACCTAAGCTTGGTATGGTAACCAACAATCTTTTATTAATTTAGTGAAGATTTTCGTTAAATGATATGAATTTATTTAATATAAATTTATTTAATATAAATTAATCCATTAGAAAATTCAATCATTGATGTATAGGACTTGAGGTACATTGAATAGTAAAAACAAAATTTTTACAACGCTGGATATTTTACAACAAATGTTCAAAATTCATACAAAAATGCCAGTATTTTATTGGGCAAGCAGAAACAACATAATAATTGGGTACTTTGTTTGTGTTCCTTTTGAGTTTCTTTTTAAGCATGACTTCTCACATTAAGCCCAATTAGCTTTTAAGCACATTTTCCCCCCAGAAATATTTAAAGTTTTGCCGCATTTCCTGTTTTCAAACATCTGGTGAACAGAAGTTTTTTTCCAAAAAAAAAATTTCGTATGTATGTGAGGGTGTGCAAATGTAATTTGTAAATGATGTGAAGGTGTGTGGGAAAGTTTTCGGTCAGTAAAATATTTACATATATATTTCATGCTCTGCGACAAAACAAAAAATAATTCATTTGCAAATTGTTAAAATTTTGCAAACAGTTAAAGACAGCCATAGTTAGTTTGTTCATTTTGAGGTACATATTTTGATTATATACATATGTACGAGTATGTGTATATTTTTTATACAATTTATCCAGAAGTATGAAAATTGTTTTTTTTATTTATGCTTCAGTGTTCAAAAAATAAATACATAAATAAATTATAAAAAACAAAAACATTGATTTATCATGCATTTTGCATACGACAAAATGCTCGTGCGTTCCTGCAAAATGAAGAACTCTCAGTAAATTGTAAATAAAATTATGTACATGAATTTAAATAAAACATTTCTCGTTTTGTTTGCAACATATTTCTGTTTAAAAATTCTCATGAAACTTTTTTTGTATTAAAAATATTTTTTCTCTATATCCTCTAAGGATACTTAAATGTGGGTTTTACCAAATCAGGGGAACCCTATTCGAGATAAGCTGTAATATGTGATGCAACCTCCTGTATTAAATTTTAACAAAACAGAAAACCAGAGCCAATTTCAATAATCATTTGTATAGGCCAAAAAATACAAGTTGCAAATGTTTAAATGCAAAAAGAAGCTGTTTTTTTTGTTTGCTCCCCAAACTGATAGACTAGTACACTACCCACTAGCCTACCGGGGCAACCCGCATATCGTCACCTAAAATGCAAAAGGCCGTATCTACACTTTTTAGTTTTTTACAGGAGAAGGAATAAACGTTATAAATTAAAGACTACTTAAAACTTAATATCCACATTTTAGATTCAAACTTAGAAAACAAACATAACACACATTAAAAGATAATCAAAGCCAACTTTGTTTTGATTTTTTTTTTTTTTTTGGAAAAGTGCAGGTACGGCTTTTTGGTTTAGTTGACGTTGCAGTTACGGCCTTTTGTTTTTCCCCAATAAAGTCGTTATTTTTGGACGTATACATGTAAAATTTGCTGTGTAGATGTGTTTCGGTTAAGTTCGTCATAATCAATCAAAAAGTAAATTTTGAATTTTTGAGTAGTTACGGCCTTTTG
Source organism: Phasia obesa (assembly GCA_949628195.1). Lineage (NCBI taxonomy): Eukaryota > Metazoa > Arthropoda > Insecta > Diptera > Tachinidae > Phasia > Phasia obesa. The sequence goes on from OX451219.1 coordinate 109,495,818, forward strand.
CATTTTAGGTGACGATATATTTTTTTAATTTTCTTCTGGTACTCTTTTGCTTTAGTTGTAAGCAACTTTCACTACAATTTACTGTTATTAAAATTTCAGTCTATATTACGTCGAAGGACCTCTTGAAGTGTAGATTATTTAAAATACTAAAAGATCTTTTATAAAAAACAAATAAGATCAGCAGAAGTCAGTCAGTCATTTCATATTGCTAAAACTTTTCGAAACTCCGATAAAAGTGATTGCTTTAAATTTACTCAGAAATTTTGTTGTAAATTGACTCATCTCCGAAATCATATCGTTAAAAAATTTATTTTTTTCAAAATTAAAGAACATATTTTTTAACCGGACAAATTGTAATTTAGCTGGTAACTGGAATTTTATGATCCCACTAGAAAATACAGACCATTCCAGGCCATCTGGCAACCCTACAAGTAAGGGAACTGCTTGGGGGTGCTGTAGCTTAAGTGGTTAGCACGTTGACTACTAGGCAATGGTCAGGAGTTCAATACTCAGACGAGGCAACATAAATTTTTCTGATATGTATTAATTTTTTTTATAATAATGCATATCACAGTGCCCTCCTTCGCCGGTATTGCCACATAAATCGCCGGCGAAGTAAAATAATTATAAATTGGCTATGCTACCTTCAAACTAACTCGCCTAAATAACACCAGAGGCGCTGCAATACTGTTCTAAAAATAATCATAACGTGCAATTGCAGTGTTGCCAGATGCGAAGCTTTACTATCATCTGTCTTATCTACTCCTATCCCTTTCCGAAGGAAGTAACATATTTAACATAGGCATTAATTTCCTGAGTGTTACTTCTCTTTGAAAAAAAAGGGAACTGCTTTTGAAACTCTACCAAAGTCACTGCAGTTATTTGCAATAATAATTAAGGAGTCATCTAATTACAAAAAAGACTTTACAAATTCCCACAATAAATAATGCAAAAATATATCGACCCTATAAAGTCGCAAACTCTCTATAGACCGTATTTCAACTGACATGTAAGTTGAAATACTGGTTTTCTTATGAGTGTTGTCACAATCAGTACGTCTCCGTCAATGCAAACTACGAAAGTTGGGCAAGTTTTAACTTTTTACGTACTTTGAGCAGGTTGAATGCTATCACATGTTTTTTTTTTTGTTTTGAATAACTTTTTGTGTTTAGTGGCAGCAAAGATAAAACAAAATACAAAAAATAAAAAATAAAAGAAATAAATTAAAATGGAGGAAAAAACTTTTCAAGTGTTTCCTTTCCTGATTCAATATCCGTAAATAAAGTACTCACTGTGTCAACCTCGTCCGTCATTACTTTAATCGCAACTGAATATGTCCAAAAGGATAACGTATAACGGATTCTATGTGCCCCGGTCTTAAGGCGATGCAAAATTATTCAAAAGCTACAGTTCAGCAAAAAGGCCCGGCAACTAAATTTCCTCTTACTTCTACATAAAACAGTTATCAAAGTAAACAATAAAAGTCCTGAACATAAATTAAGAATTTTGCAAAGTAGTTACTTCTATACAGGGTTGGAGAACTATGCAATTAGAATATTAGAATATATATTTTTTTTTTTATTTAAAGAAGTATGAAGTGTACCAGTTTATCCACGATGTGTCGATTGTATCAAATTTGGTACACTTGTACCACAAATCCCAACACTGCTACGGGGTAAGCTAGTTTCGATGGCCATTTCGCTAAGTGCTCAATTTAGCTTATGAGGAAACCTTAACCCAAATTTCAGATGAGCTAAAGTTACTCTCAAGTTGAGAAATTTATTTGACTAAATAAGAATTTAACAACAAGCAAACAGAGCCCAATCAAAACAATAATAACCAATAGTGAATTTATATTTTCTTACTTTATTTCTACACCGGCTGGTTTATTCCAACTCCAGTTGCATTATTAACGGGCAACACCATTGTCATAAAAATTTATTCAAAATATGGCAACTACTGTTGATTTCCATAAAGTTATCGAAAAATTATTTTGACAGATTAGCAACTACAAATAAATAAATATGTACATACATACATATGTATAAATAAATAAACTTACACCAGTTTCTATTTGTGGTCTACCTGTCACATTGGCTTATGGCTTTAAATGTTTGTGTTGTATTCGGTGTTTTGTTCTTCATACCATTTATGCATTTTCTTTTATTGCTAAATGTACGTACATATGTACTTATTTGAGCCCACCCGGGGGCACTAGTTGTCATTGCGGAGAAAATTCGACGCTTTGACGCAATGCTTGCGGGGTACATGTGGGCACCAGAACCATGAGTTTGCTGTAACCTGAATCTGGAAGAATAGGTCTGTGTATATAGGTATCTCGAGGCCCGACTAGTATCCAAACGACTGCTATCATGGGAATGGGAAGCCACACCTGCAAAACTGCGTGACCGGTTGTTGGTGAAGTCCCATCAGGATACACGTGGTGGCTGTGGTTACAACCAGCATTCTGGAGATGATGCAATGCTATTCAAAGTTGCTGTTGCACTTTTAACAGAAGACACCAATTCGGGTCAGGAGTTGGATGGTGTCCAAACCGATACGCAAGGGGTAAGAACATGGTTCAGCAACTACCATGTTACTGCTTAGTTGCTACACTAGTGGACGGCACTAGTCGGTGCATTATATTCACTCAATGGTCAGACCAACGTCACGTTATAGCTATCATGATAGGTACTGACGTACATCTTGACCACTTCTGTACATATTTGATCCTTGCGTTTATGTTAATTGTTTTAATTTGTTGTTTGGGTTTTTGTATTACGTAGAGTACCTTTAAAACTTATTGGAGTAATAAAATGTTAGCATTGACTGACTTGGTGGAGTACCGTACACAAAGTCAAAAAGAAACTGGTGGAGACCGTTAAAACTCTAGAAGTAATTTTATTGTTATTAAGTAAAAGTACAATCTTCATGAGCGCCGGCCCATGCATGGTAGTTGTAATTCATTTTGGGACGGATATAGGCGGTATAAATAGTGAAATACACATTCGTATAATATTGAAAAAAGCTCTGTAAAGCTCTCCTTCATACAATGGCTGCTTCCTTAAAATGTGTGGCAAAAGTTAAGGAAATTAAAAAGAAGTGCTAAAAAACCAAAACAAAAAAAAAAAAACAAAAAATAAAACGGAAAGTACCATCTGAAAAATATAAGTAGAAACGTCTTGAAAGTAAATGTCACTTGTAATAAATGTATTTTTTACATCTGTTTTTCTTTTCGTTTTCTGCTACTGATGTATTTAAACATCAACTAACTTACAATCAGACATGATTAAAATAGTTGATGAAGGATAGATAGTCTTCCAAACAAGAAAATAATTGTTAAATGAAAGAAACCCATTATCATCATCGTCATCATCAGTAGCCACAGTATAAAACATAGTTTTGCAACTACAGCAACAAAGTAACAGAATTTCTAGAATGTGGCAATATTCGAAATGACATCAACACAAGGATTTCTTTTTGAGTAGAAGAATCATTAACAAGACGATAATTCATTTTACTCAAACAATCCTTCATCTGAGTATCCAAGTGCTTGTTCTAGTAATGTGTTGAAAATAAATTTTCCACATAAAATAGCACAAGATAAGAGCTTTTATGCTGCTGTTGTCGTTGGCGTTGTTGTCATTGTCGTTCTAACTCAGAAGTGCTTAAATGTGCTTAAATATTTTTCAGTTGTAAAAATTTTGAAGGTCAACATCTTAACTCAAGTTAACATATCTGGCTTTAAACGGGGATAAAAAGATTTAAATTTAAGCTACTGAAAGTGTAGTAAAACTATTTGGCATTTTTTTCTTTTTTTTTTGACTTTAATGAAAAAAATGGACGAAAAGGACATAAGAAAATTTATAAGTAATAAGGAAATACATCTTTATAAAAGTTTTTTATAATTAAATAATTATTGTAGTTTTTGACCTTTTTATATTTTTGAATTCTATTTTTTAATAAGCACTAGGTCTTTTTATAAAAATGTTATAATAATTTTTATAAAAAGACCTATTGCTTATTAAAAAATAGAATTCAAAAGTTTTTATAATTATTAAGGTTTAAAGAGTTTAAACTTTAAATACTGGGCATCGAGGCCGGGGCACACAGAATCCGTCATACGTTGCCGACTTCAACTGACATCAACGCAATGACGGAGGAGGTTGACACACTGAGGATAATAAATTAGCAAAGAAAACACTGGAAAAGATTTTTTATTTTTTTTAAATTATTTTATTTTTTTGTTGTATTTTGGGACCAGGGAAATCAGGTGGCTAAGTAATATGGAATAGCTATCTGAAAGGAATATCAATGGGCACTTTGGATATCCTAGCTAGGGCTAACATACCCAACCTTAGGTCATCAGTTTCCTGTAGGGTATAGCAGAATCCGCTACTCCGTTGGCATCTAAGATTAAATTCGAATTTGCCTTTTGTTTTAAAAGTAATTCGTATGAAATCTGCAGGGACTCTGGAAAGCAGAGCTAATGCGTAACTGGAGTACAGTTTTTTTTTACAAAATTCAAAACATATAGGTTTCCATAGTGATTCAACATTATTTTTACAGTTAAAAGGCCATGACCGTATCCAAAAAACATCATGATCAAGAGCCCCCACGCAATCCCCTAAGGGAGCACATACACAATCTCAACCAGAATCTCACAAAGAGAACAAAACATGTAAAAATTTTAAATCAGTAGCATACCAGCTTTCAACAATGTAGGTTTGTGTCACTTTGCTAAATGTTGAGCAAACCAATGCATTTTCATTTTAACTACTTTTTTTGGTTGGGGGTCCTTGATCATGATAAATGCTAAGGGGCGGGCCTCTGTACCTTTTATTATTTAAATATTTAAAAAGAAGTTAAATCGGTTCCACTGTAGTCGCACCAATACACATAGCGCCAAACATCACGGACGCCGAAATAAGGTTGTCACGCCAGAAATGGTCTATAAAATCCATGGAAGAATATATGTCAAGCGGCAAATGAAGGTGTGTGAATTTAAAACGACGGTTTCCGAATGATGTCCAGAAGTAATGCAAGCAGTGTCTACTACTACGTCAGCGTCCTGACAATATTTTGTTTAAATGTTATTCGTATGAGATCTACAAGGGCTTGAAAAACGTAGCTAATGCGTAACTGGACTACTGGACTGTCGAATTCGATGCAAGCTGTGTCTATTAGTATATTTCTTTTTATTTACAAAATTCTAAAAAGATAGATATCCATAGTGATTCAACATTATTTTTAAAGTTATCCAAAGAACAGCATTATAAATTCTGAGGGGTTTCATTAATTTTAATGGTTAAAAAGTGGTTAATTGTGTTCCACTGTGGTCGCACCAATACACATAACGCCAAACAACCCGGAGACCCAAATAAGGTTGTCACGCTAGAACTAGTCGATAAAATACTTGGCAGAATATTGGCCAATCGGAGAATAAAAGTGCGCGAAATGCCTAAGGCATCTCAATCGAGACGGTGTAGATCTCCGCGCGACGAGTGCCACAGTCAACACGTTCGTAGTCATTATGTCGAAAATCTATAAATTGGTCTAAGAACTGCTTGCTACCCGTTCAAACATATTCTCTATATTTAGCCTTTGCGATGCCCCCGGGGCACTTATTGTCATTGCGGTTTATTATCAAAGCTTTGACGCAGTGCTATCGGGGAAAATGGGGGCACCAGATGCCAATGTTCCTTGAACCTTAATTTGGAAGAACCCCACCCTAATCCACGGTGGAACAGCATACGCCAGGGATGCGTGGTCAAGAGGGTGCTTGGCCATTAGTATGCGAACTCTAGATACCAGTCGACCTCCAGTTTCAATGTAGACTTACCCATGCATAAGGAGCTCTGTGTGGGTGGACAACGTTTTCTCCAATAATGGCCTAGGAAGAATTCGGAAGGGATGGACAGGAACGCCTCGCAAGGGGTGAACAGGTCAATCTCTAAAGGTTCTCCTATGGCGTTGAACCGGGATATTTCGATAGGGATGGACAAGGAAGCCTCGTTAGAGTTGGAGAGGTTAATCCCTTTAGGAACTCCGGTTGCCACTGGCCAGGGGCGGATATCGAAGATAGAATGACAAAGAAACCTCGCAAGGGGTGGGTGGTGTCGTTGTGGGCTTAGGCAAATACTTTTCGGAAGCAGGCACCTCAAAACGTTCCTTCAACGTCGAGTCGGAGTCTCTACAGCTCATGCCTAAAAATGAGTGGCAGAGGCAGAAGAGGAGACGGGGAAAGGAAAGAAGCTGAGACGGCAGCGCACATTGTGTGTGAATGTCCAGCACTGGCTACCATAAGACTCAGGACCACTGGTGGATGCCAGGGTGGACCTGAGCCTTGAACAAATGCTAGCAATTACTAGAGACTGCGTGATGAGAAGAAGGCCGACAGTTACCAGTCGACAGTCTCAAATCACTAAAGTCAAGATTAAGGGTTGGTTGTAGCACATGACTCAATGTAAGTAGGTTGTCATAAACTACATTTCGGTTGCCTGTAATCATAGAGGACGGAAGGGGGTCGAAAAGGGACCCATTATGAAAGTGGTCTGCTTCGATATTCCCCCTACATTACATACATACATACATACATACATAGCCTTTGCGAATATTTACTATTTCCAAATTGGAAGAAATGGAAGAAAAGGTCATCATTGAAACTTATTATTAAGGACCTTGAGAAATCTAATCATTTGAAGGGAATAAAAAAAACTAGAAAGGCGCTGATTTAAATATATTGAGCTTAAAGGAGAAGTAAAACGGTTTTGTCGTAAATAAAATATATTTTATTCAAAAAGTCACGGAGTTATCAAATTGCACTCGTTCTCAAATTCTTTGTCCAACATTGACTAGGGCTTAATAACAATACGTTAAAATTTTAAATATCATTTCTTACTGTTCAATACATAAATAAATAATATAATGGAAACAGGTGGTTTGTAAGCTATTGGCATAAATAATTTAAAAATAAATCAAAGTCTCCACAATAGGGTTCTGCCTCTCTTACAATTGTATTGATTTTTTCAAGTCCAGAGGTCATTCCTTCCAGTTAAATCAACAAACTTTGATGCTTGTCATTGAAAAACTTTTAAACTTAAATATTCAAAACGTAAAATACAATGTGTTCAATAGGTCATTTCATCAAATAATATTTTTTTAACATTTTCATTGCAACACCAACAAATTCCAATTTATTTCAAATGCGCTGTTGCTTACGTAAATAAATAATCGTTATGTTTACGTATCTTTATGGTTTAGATTTATATTTATAAAGAACACATGTGAGTATAAAACATAAAAGACCTTTTTTGTGAATAAGAGAAATTTCTTTTAAATAAAAATAAATTTTAATTATTCAATCCTTTCCTGCTGGCTGTTTGTTTTGATGTCAGCAACATCTGAACGTTTCGTTGTTGCAATGTAAAGCATGTGATGCCTGCGACATAAAAACTTTTTATTAAACTTGATGAAGATCATAAAAGTTGTTGTTCTGCTGTGTTGTTGAATGATGTGTTTTATTGCACAACATTTTGACACAGATTTGCTCAAAGTGTTGTCAGTTTAATTTAAATCCGATTCAAATAACCGCCTTTATCAGTTGGAAATCTTTTTAAATTTGTTAAATCAAAAAATTACGTAATTTTGTATTCTTTTGGAAATGAGCAATTTCCCAAACTAGAAGGCTTAAAAAAACATTTTCTTCAAATCCACCAGTTTGTAGCCAAAATAACTTTAAATGTGTTATTCACTTTAGATGTACAGTTGTAGGACAGAAGCCTCAAATTTCTTTTACTCTGAAAAAAAACACCCCCTTGAAAAAGGGATTCGAGGAAAAATTTTTTTTTATTTATTTATTTATCAAAAAAAAATAAAATAAAATAAAATAAAGTCTACTTTATTTCAAATTTTATATGAAAATTTTAGCTTAAAGTGCACTTCAAGTAGACCATATTTCTTTTGCATAAGGCCAAGGAAAAAGTGTGAAGGAAGAAAAATGAAAATATTGACATAAAGTGCTAAACAATAAAAAAGTACCGCCCAAGAAGTTTAATAGGTTTCAGCAAAAATGATCAGAATTAAATTTCAAGAAGTTTATAAAGTTATTCAATAGACCGGAAAGGTTATTTTGACAAGTTTGGGCGCTGCGGCCCAATGCTTCTCGCAGGTGTAAGAGGAACAAATATAAAATAAAAATTAAGGGCCAATGTTGAATGTGGAACACACCTAAATGTCAAATTTTTTCTGCATTTAATTTGTCATTTCTCAATTTCAGACTATCTCAATTTGAACCAACGAAAGCTATAGAATCGAGCAACGCGTTAAAGTTATTTAGGCTTATTATGAAAATGGCCGTTGAAATCAAAATGCATATCGTGCACTTCGTGATTTTTTTCGGTCAATTTAATCATCAAAATGTGCGTAAAATCGGAAAACTCGGTCAAAAGTTTGAGCAAACCGGGTCTATAGGAGATGTGAAATCACCAGTGCATGCTGGTACAGCTCGTACTGCAGAAAATATTGCTGCTGTTCGCGATAGTGTGGCTGAAGAGCCGTCCACCTCAACTCGTCATCATGCCCAACAAGTGCATCTCTCACACTCGTCGTTGATGAACATTATGCATAAAGACTTGAATTTACACGCTTAGAAGGTGCAATCGACACAAGAACTAAAGCGTCTTGATCGTTCCATACGTCGTCAATGATCAGAATGGTGGCAAGAAATGGCAACGTTGGATGATCAACTTTCGAAGAAAATTATCTTCAGTGATAAGGCACATTTTCACCTCAGTGGATTCGTCAATAAGCAGAATTGCCGCATTTGGGCGAACGATAATCCAAGAGTGATTGTCGAAAAATCAATGCACCCACAAAGAGTGACTGTTTGGTGCGGTTTATGGGCTGGCGGCGGCATCGTCGGGCCGTATTTTTTCCAAAATGAGGCCGGTGAGGCAGTTACAGTGAATCGTGTTCGCTATCGTGAGATGATAACGAACTTTTTATGGCCCGAATTGGAAGATATGAATGTGGACGATATGTGATTTCAACAGAACGGTTCCACTTGGCAGACAGCTAACGTAACAATTGCTCTTTTGAGCGAAAAATTCAATGGCCGTGTTATCTCACGTGGTGGCGATGTGAATTGGCCGCCAAGATCATGTGATTTGACACCGTTGGACATCTTTCTTTCGAGTTATTTGAAAGAAAAGGTGTACGTCGATATGCCAGCAACAATTCAGGAGCTAAAGGATGAGATAATTCGGCACATTAGCGGCATAGTACCTCAATTATGCCCAGCGTCATATTAGTATTAAGTGTAGAGTGCCAACGTTTTTAATGTTTTTCTTCTACGTCTTAACTTGGTTGTTAAAATATTTGTTATAAAAGTTGTTTTATAACATGACAACTGCGTTTTTGTTTCAAATAGCGCCATCTGTTGCTCAACCGTACTTATACTATCTGCTTTGCTATAAGTATTCAAACAACATTGATGGAAAACAGAAAATTACCTAAACAGTTATTCGCCATCTATAACAACGTGAACAAATTAATACCGTTGCTCTGCCGGCGTTATGTTTATGTCTTGCTCAGAAATGATCCACAATCTAATATATTCTGTTTTGTGATATAGAAGCAGAAGCTATCAACAAAGTCTTGAACTGATCTTATTTCCGTCTAACTGCTTTTCATTTTTGTTCGCATCACGTAACAATTACTGGATGGATTTTAACAAAATTTGGTGAGGAGATACCTTAGTATCCAAGAGAAAGTGGAGAAAAAGTTGTGAAAAACGCAATTTCCGGTTTAAAGGTACTGACATTTTTGGATTAAAACTGGGATATTTAAAACACTATTGCGTGGCATTAGGCGCCAATTGAATAAAATTTGTATTTGATTTGTATTTTTACTTTGTGGAATTACAACATTATTAAAATATTTTAAACACCTTTTACAGAGGTTTACAATAATTTTTAGAATTTTTTATAAATTTTAGAATTTTATCCAGGTATGAGTACCGTTATATAAAATAAATACATAAACCATAACTGAAGCACTCTAAGAGTAAGAGTCTTACAATTATTTTAAAGCAAAATTGAGCAAAATATTGTCAGGACGCCCACGACGTGGCGGTCATAGCTAGTTTCTAATAAAGTCTTATTATATTAAAAGAAATTAAGTTTATTTAATTCAACTTTTACAAAGTTACAAGCAGTTAGACCCCCCTCTACATATAAATATTGTTCAACTCTTTCTTTAATTAATTATTCTTCGAACAAATCCTTTGGTTAATACAAGTTGTAGTAAACAGAAAATAGCAACACATTTAAAGGAAAGGACTACAACACCAGTAGCAAAAGCTATAAAACAAAAAACCAACCCATAAATTTAATATTCTAGGAATACTGTGGTCATGAAGTAAGAATATAAATTCTGTTTTAGACAAAACGTTAGTGCAGCGGTGCAAAAATACTCAAGGAATATTCCAATTATTCTTGGTTGAATATTTATTAAAAATGTAAAAAGCGTAAATATCAAAACAAAAGAAAAAAAAAACAATGTCAACGCCAACACCAATGTCATGTACATTTTGCCAACCGCCATAAATACTTATATTCACTTGGTTGCGCACTAACTCTAATGCGTTTGAGTATAAATTTACAGTGTAAATTTTACCCTCAGCGAATGTATTTGTAAAAGTAAAAGTTGGCAAATGTATTTAGTAAAAGTCATTATCATTGCAGTCCATTATAGTAGACCTTTTGAGCTACAAGCATTATCGAAGTTTATGTACCCACAAAAGGTATGTTTAGAGTATAATACTTTCGATTTAATTTTTTAGAAGCAAAGCTAGAAAACTGAAGAAAATGAGGGCAATAATCGGAGGTATGTTTTTTAATGTGAAACACACTCAAAATAATAAAACTGAAATAGTGTTGCCATTAATAAACACATTACAAGTAAGAATGATTTTGTTTTTATTATTACATAAAAAAAACTTCTTTATAAAGATATTTTGTTATTTATAACGAGTTAAGTTTAAATTAATCTTGTTTAGAATAATAGCTATATAAATTTGTTTTCCACCGTTTACACATCGAGTGCCTCGATAGATTAATTGAGCGTCTCAATAGACTGATTGGTAGTGCATTATTATCAAGATTTTGAAGTTATCTACTTCCTTGTGAAGTCTATTCACGTTAGGTCTATGTTTGATAGGTCTATTCACGATTTTAAATAATTTTTAAAAAGTAATTATGAGTCTAATATATGACTAACGACGTAATATTATTGCTAAATGTCATTTTAAATATAATTTTTTTTGCACATTGCTTTAGTTTTTAATACAAATATTTTATACAATTGCCACTTTTAATTAGGTCCTTAAAATTTTGAGTTCAAAGAAAATAATTAATAAATGAATATAAAATAAAATAAATTTTTGCACTCGGCAACCCTGTCTATATTATAATATACCAGTGGTCTAATAAAAACTCTTTATTTTATAAAATGACTAGCGGTGCCCGCCACGTCGCTCGGTGCTTTGTTCCCATATAACGACTGGACAAAAATAGAAGGAGTTGATACAGACTTTTGATTATTTAATAATTAAGAAAAATTTTAGAAAAGAAATACGAACAAGGACACGCCTACTGCCCATGTTCCAAAAAGCAAATGTTCTTATACTTGCTATATTATTCAACAAAAAAATATGAAATCATAGGTTTGTTAAACCCATCATAATCGCTCTTGAAAAAAGGACTGTTGATCCTGTCAAATGTCCTTTATAGAGAAAATGCTATAAATCTTACAAAAATATTGCAAATTTCATGAAACTTATGAAAACCTCTTAGTACAAAAGTTTACATAACTGTTTTTGAATCGCGGTCACCCATACTCACGGTGAGAAAAAATTTACTCACGCGCGATTACGCTCAATTAATTTTAGAAAAAAGTTCTTTCAATGCTCATCGCCAATTCTTGATTCGCTCTCTTCATCATCAACAACATTTTCTTTTTGTATATATTTATAATTATTTTAAAAATTTATATTATTTTCAATCTTAACATTCCATCTTGAAAACATAAGTGGATCTGTGAATATTAACAAATGAGTCATCAAATCCTTATGCGTGTATATTCGAGACGTTTTTCGGGTGTGCGACAACCGTACTTTTCTCACATTTTAGTGATTTGCTTCTAACACTTCTTCCGACAACCAGCCAGGGTTGTCAGATTTATTTTCACCTATTTCGCCAAAATCGATGTGAAAAGTCGCCAAAATCGATGTGAAAAGTCGCCAAAATCGCCAAAACAGTTTTTAGTTAAAATACGTCTCTAAATTTACAATACTTTTTATTTTTAAATTTTTTTTTTAAATAATCACAAAAAATAAATGTAATCGAAATAGTTAAATTTCGCCAAAAATAGAAAAAAATTCGCCAAAATATATAAATATTTTGTTTTTTATCTAAAAACAAAAAATATCCATATATAAGGTATTTGTCACCGAATATGTTTTAGAATATGTTTTATAGGAACTAAATTTATTTGACATTTATAAAGATCATCAGATGAGTGTCATATGCCTTATTTCAATTCACAAAATGCATGTTTCGAAATCGATCTTATCCAGCATATAAATTTAAAAAAAAAAATCCAATATTTATTCAAAATTAAATTAAAGTAAAAAATATTCCTTTAAATTAGAGAGAATAAAACGAACTTAGTCCGTACGTCAAAACTTCCTTTGTATTTAAAAAATAATTATAAAAAATTCATTGTTATTAGCAGCACAGTGTACAAAACTTATGTAGCTGTACATAATTAGATAGAATATCATATCTTTTATAATCTTTGTAAAACAGAAGTTAATATTTTCTATTATGGTTGAGAAGTATCCAAAAGTATGTTAGGATTTATAAAAATTTTTGAAAACAATAAATTTTGTTTGGAATTTTGGAATTGCAACATTTTAAAACAGAAAGATGTTTGCAAACTTTAAATAAAGTTTCTAGTTTCCAGAATAAAATCATATTTAGATATTAAAAACATTTTTATACATATATGAAAATGGAAAGATGTTCGTCAACTTTAAATAAATTTATATTTTCCAAACGTTTCCGGTTTGTATAGGTAAAATCACATTTAAATATGAAAAATAATTTACTTTTAAAACTTAAATTTCTTTGTTATCCTTTTGATATTCCTTAATTCAGTTTCTAATGTAGGGCAAAAGTCAGTGAAAAATCGCCAACAATATCGCCAACTATTTTAAAAATCGCCAAAAAGTCGCCATGTCGCCAAATCCTAAATTTGATCGCCAAATAAGAGTTTGGCGAGAAATCGCCATATCTGACAACCCTGCAACCAGCCTAAAATGGTTTTTTATTTAAATATTATTTGAATTTAATTAAGGTGTGTTCTAAATCATATGTACCTATTGGCAAATTGAAATATTACATCAATTCCGTGGATTAAAATTTTATTTTCGTTAGATTTACTAGACCACAGACACTCACTTGTACTCACCTCAGAAAAAAGAAACCTTTAAAAAGTAGAGAAATTTGAGCCAAAATCAAAAAAGGGCTTTAAAAAGATTTAATTTTTTTCAAAGTTCCAGCAAAATTTTCACAACTTTTTTTGACTTTGCTGTTAAAAAATACAACAAATTAGCAAAAACTGGAAAAAAACCAGAAGACCATATTTTTCCTTTTTGTTTAATATTCCATCGAACTTAAAAGTTATTTAAATTTTAATTTAAATATTATGACTTTTTGCGTGCACTAAGAAGACATTTTAACAAAATATTTGCAAAAATTTCTGATAACTTATTATTATTAATAATGTTAGCTACTAGAAAAACTAAATTTCGATCTGCTGCTTCCAAAATTTAAATGTATGTAGCTGTTTTTAAGAAAGAGTTTATTTTTAATAATTAGAGCACATAATTATCTGTTTGCGCCCTCTGGTGCCGTCAATAGTAGCTAAAATTTAAGACTTCTTTTACATGGGTTCGAATTATAGTGTTAGCTGTCGAACAGTATAACTGTCGTAACAATACGAGATACATTAACTTTTTGTATTTTTGTCTATGGAACTAAGCACTGTGCGTCGTGGTCGTCGTTGCAAAATTTTGCTCGATTTTGCTTTAAAAGTGTTTCTACAATTTCGGAAATTCTAAACTTATAAAAATGCTAAGCGGAAACAATTCAAAAATTTATTTAAAAAATTCATTTCAAAACTGCGTGCTTATCAAATTGTTACTGTTGTTTTTGTTGGTGTAGGCAGCGGTTAAAAAGATTTAAAAATATTTGGGTCTCTACAACATTTATTTGTATTTGTTGCTACTGCTGTACTACAGATGTAGACTACGCTGCTAATGTCCCTGATGTCATGTTGACTGTTGCTGGATGCCGTGATATTGTGGTATGTTGGTGATATATGAACTCACTGTTCAACCATCCATCAAACCAAAAAACTAATGAGAAACAAACAGAGCAGCAATGACAAATAAAAACGGAAGCGACACATACGTATTAGGGTGGCCCCGCATGTGGCCGAGAAAAAATACTTTTAGTTATTTGAATTAATAAAAGTAAGTTTTTACTTTGTGTGAGGATATGGCACACTCTTTGCGAAATTTATCAATAGTTTTGGTGCTGCAACGACTTACTTAAAATAAACACATCAAAAATTCAAGATCTAGCGGTTTATCTGGCAGTCAATCTACCGAACTTAACTGCAAGGACCTTGAACGTACAACGTCCATCTAAAGCTAACTAGCTAATCAACAAACTAATAGAATATCTTAAAAGTCCATACGGTATCTGGGATGCAGGTTGACTATCTGTATATTCTTCCACATAAAGTTTACTCACAGAAAAATGCTTATATTCTCGAGAAATTGTGAGACACTTTCTAATTGTACATTTAATATAATTACACCCGACCGTAACTATTTATTTATCGTCCTTAAGAATTTTCATTAGTAGTGATATGTGCGTAAGTGCCTTTATACAGTGATTGGTAGTTCTAGGTAGGTCTATCAATCTGGGGGTTATGGCTTTATTTCTCGCATAAGAGCCATGTATTTTCTACAGACTGACAAAAGTTTCGCAAACTGTAACTGACATTTCGCAAGTCTGATCTATAAACAAAAGACTGGAGTTAAGTTATGGTCTTAAAAACATTTCAACTTAAATTTAAGTTAATAAAACGACACGTACCTCAGGACCATCTTAATAGCAATAAAGATTAACGGATAAGCAAATTTACATACATAAAACATTTGACATGTACCCACACTCCCATTAACAAATATGACAACAACAACAGCAACACGAAACCATTTCATGGAAGTCTAAAAATGCTTGTGTTTGTAAGCATGAGATTTGTTTTCCTTCCAAAAAGAAAAACTTGAAAAAACCAAACATCATCAGAAAAATAGAAAACACAACACGCAACGTAGTCATACAACCACGATTGTAAGTCCTGTTCTTTGTGCTACTGCTCTTGTTTGTTTTCTTGTTTTTTTCCTTTGGCTTGTATTAGCCGCCAAATGAAAATATTTGGTAAGAGCATTTAAAAATATGAAGTGCTTAAAGAATTTTAAAGATTAAATAAAACCATGTGGAATGAAAATAAAAATATTCTTCATAAAATTTTCAAGAAAATTTTGGAGCGAAGAAATTTTAGTAAAATTTAAGGTCAAGCAGAGCAGTAGAGGTTGAGAATAAATGTAAAGTATAAAACTGTTGCATATTTTTAGGCTGCAAATTCACAAATAGTTGTTTGATTAGTGGGTTTTGTTTTCTTGTCTACATGTGTACATTGTCTTTTTGCCGCCTGTACAAATTTTTTATTAAGTTGGTCATACATTAATAAAACTTATTAAAACTCGAAAAAAAAAAAACGTTTAAAAAAATGTCTAGCGGACTACACACCAGGACCGAGGAGGTTAAGCTAGAGACTTGAAAATAAAACATAGCGACACACAACTCTTAATCCATTTTTTAAAACTATATTTTTACTGCAAAATACCATTTTATTGTAAGAACGCCAATCGTCATAAGTACATTTATGACAATTTAAATCACTATTATATTTATGACTAGTTGTGCCCGCCACGTCATTGGTGTCCTGACAATATTTTGCTCGATTATGCAATTGTAAGACTCTTATTTTTATAGTGCTTCAGTAAGCGCCGAATTACATTATACAAATTTTGTCGCTGCAATCTTTTTCGTTTCTTCTTTAATATTGCATTTGTGTTTGCATCATGCAATTCTTATTGTAGCAATTTTATGGATGTATACATTTGTTTACATTTTAAACTTTAAAATTAAAACTACGAATGCGAGGACAAAACGAACTTCAAGAGTACATGCATATGTGTACCCTTTTTAGTTCCCCTCTCTAGTCTCGCCTACTAATGAAGAATTGCAGCGACAAAAGTTGCATTTTAAATTTTCTTAAAAATATTGTAAAGGTCTATAAAAACTGTTGAAAATATTTTAATAACGTTCTAATTCCACAAAGTAAAAATACAAATTTTATTCAATTGAGGCCTAATGTTATACAATAGTGTTTAAAATATCCCAGAAAAAATATCCGGAAATTGCGTTTTTTCACTGCTCTTTCTCCACTTTCTCTTGGAAATAAAATATTTTTGCGGAAGCAGTATCCTATATTGGAATCAAGGTGCTAAATTACCTCCTCACAAAATTTTGTTAAAATCCATCCTGTAGTTTTTAAGTGATGCGAACATAAATGTAAAGCAGACAGACACACAGACAGACAGACTGAAATGAGTTACTATTTTAATATATTTATAGACCAGCTGTGCCCACACACCTTGTGTACATCCTGACAATATTTTGACCGATTTTGCGAAGAAAG
Organism: Phasia obesa; assembly: GCA_949628195.1. Classification (NCBI taxonomy): domain Eukaryota; kingdom Metazoa; phylum Arthropoda; class Insecta; order Diptera; family Tachinidae; genus Phasia; species Phasia obesa. The sequence continues at coordinate 109,512,720 of OX451219.1, forward strand.
TAATCCAAACCAAATTTTAAGGCTCTTACTTTTATAGTGCTTCACGTATACGTATTTAGTTTATATAAAGGTACCCATCCCAGGATAAAATTAAAAAAAATTATATAAAATTCTCCAAAAAATTCTAAAAATTATTGTAAAGCTCCATAAAAGCTTTTTAAAATATATTAATAACAATATAATTTCACAAAGTAAAAATACAAATCAAATACAGATTTTATTCGATTGGCTATTTAGCAGTAAGTAATTCATATTTTGTAATTATTTTAAAACAGCACCATCTGTTGCGCAACCGTATTTAAAATATCTTGCTTTAAATTCATATTATGTAATTATTTTAAAACAGCTCCATCTGTTGCGCAACCTTGTTTAAAATATACCGCTTACAAAAATAATAGAAGCCTTAAAGTATGCAGTACCATTAAATAGGTCAAATTACGTACGTACTGCTTTTACTCCACTTTCTCTTGGAAATAATAATAAGGAAAAAATGTATCCTATATTGGAGTTAGGATACTAATGTACCTCCTCACAAAACTTTGTTAAAATCCAATTTATTCTCAATTTATTTTTAAATCGATCCAAACACAATATCAACTTTAAATTTTTTACAAAATCTTAAAAATTTCAAGTAATCGGATTTGCTACCAATCTATAATATATGAAACCATCCTAATCTACACATATATTTATTTATACATTAAATTTATGTATACAAGTATTATTATTTTGTGTAAATGATTCTATGAAATTTTTTCTTGTTGTTGTATGCTGGCAATTTGCTATAAGTATTGCTGTCTATGGCTTTCGTTTTGTATTGTTGTCGTTAGTAATATTTCCTACTAAATACATTTAATGCCAAATAAACAAACTATTGAACAGTAATTTATGCGGTTGTTAGTGCCGATAGTTAGTCTGGTATTATTATATGTAAGAATGTATGTCTTCTAAAAATTTGCTCATTAACTGAGATGGAAATTGCGAAATTCATATTGTAGCGAAACTCTGTAGTAACGTACTTTTTAAGCTATTTTTATCTTAAAAAGTACTTTTATTAAAAATACATAGTTAACAAATTTTTCTTTTATTTTCTAAGATAAGAAACTATTTCTATGTTTATATATGAGCCGTTTATTTTGAAAGTGGCATAAGTCACTTTCGAAAAATACCAAGTTAATGATAACATTGATTAAAATTTACCGGTATTTCTTCACTTCACTTACCCAGTGATCATGAATTTGGTATAATAGAAATGGTTTTGGGAAAAGCTAAATATATATACACTCTAATCCTGAAATATATCGATTTAAAATGAAAGTGACTTATGCCACTTTGAAAATAAACGGCTCATATACATATCATTTGCAGGTAAATTTGTAATACTGCACATAATTTCAATGAAGAAAATGGCAAAGTAAAGCTTTTTAAGCGCATAATTTTTTGTTACAGTAAAAGAATATCTTTGGACAAGTTGCAGTGGCGAGCAACACGTCCTATTGTTTATACCTTGTCTTAGAATGCTAAATCTATTATTTCAGCTTTTATTGCATTGTTAGCTTTATTAAAAACAGGCCTTTTTTGAAAGTATACAATTCATGTAAATTATTTCTATACACTCTAGATCAGATGAATAGAACCACTTAAATTTTTTGTTTTAAGAAGCTCAAATTTTAAATTTTTTTTCGTCAGCTAAACTTTTATTTACAATAATGAAAAATGGGCAAGAAAAGTATTTTAAATGCAGCGGAAAGAGCCAACACCTATGTTTATCTTTACCATTCGAAAGGATATTTCTATTGGCCCAAAGTGCGGGAAATTGCATGCATAAAGTCACAAAAAAGTATTCCAATGCTTAGAAAATAAAATGAAAATTATGGAAAGAATGATGACAAGGGAAGGATTCCAGCCGACTTAACTCCAAGCGAGAGAAGAAAATTCTTTAAAATTGCGTCAAACTTTCCTCTTCTTAGCACCAAAGCCCTGTGTCTTTATTTAATTAATATTTTCACTATACGAGAAAAGAGAAGCGATTTTAAAATGTTTGTCTTCTTAACTGACTACCAAAAGTACAGATCACTTTTCTGGACCAAGTTCAAATGTTAGCGAGTCTCGCAATTATTGGTATAATGAGATCAGCTTCTCAGCCGAATTTCAATATGAGTAGTAGTAGTTTTTTACAAGGATTCGTAGCAGCTGATGATTAATTGTTGAGGTCTGCATGAGTGTGTTTGTAGACATTCATTTGTTATGTTACTTCGCAGGGATGGGTGTCCTTCAAACACACTCATTCAGACCTCTTGTACATTCATACATACATATATGTATGTATATTCTCATAATTTTTACAATGAAAATGATTCAAGCTATTCAAAATGTTTTGAGATAGTCACTTCTTCTTCTTCTTAACTATGTCATTCAACCTAGAATGACAGTGTGATGGAAAAAAGGCTTCTGGAGACTATAAGTTCATAATGAAACCTTTACTTAATTTATGTTATATTTATTTATATTTTATTGTTTTTTATTATTTTAGTTTTCGTTAGATTGTAAAATTTTCTTGTTGTTTCTTTAGTTTATTATAATTTTGATTTTAAATTAATTTATATGTATTGTATTTTCATTATTTTAAGTTTATTTTTCGTTTATTAATTTTCTTGTAATATTGAGGTTATACACGATAACTAGAACGATTGCACGTGGCTGATTAATGCAACCACCAATTAACTGTACAGTACAGTACAGCTAATCGTGGAAGCCAATCACCCAGTGCGAGAGTGAGACGTAAACCACTCGAAGGCCTAGCAACAAGAACGGCCTGATTGACTTTAAACGATAGTGTTCCTCCACCCAGAGCTACTTTACGAATCTTGCGATAGTCACATTAGAACTATCATTTCTGAGGATTAAATTATTTTTGATGATCAAACTTTTATAAATTCCCACAAATTTTCTCTCTCTTACTTACAAATAGCAATTTAAAATACTTTCATATATTTAGTCCATAATTGATTGTACCAAATAGAAGAAAAATTGTACCAAATATGTACTAGCTGTGTCACATTGGCTAGCGGTATGAAATTATGCATGTTAATTATGGTTTGAGCATGTTTAAGTATGATTATTTTTTTAATTTTTTTTTTATTTTTATTGGTTTTCATGACATAATATTGTGCTGTATTTGAATTTTTTTTATATTTATTTTATTTCCTTATATTTTAATGCTGAATACATACAGCGGTGGTCAAGACAATTGCAACTGGAACCACTTTTTTTAAGTAAAAATATTATTTTTTATAAATATGTATGTATGTAAGTCGCTTTTAATTAGAGCAAAGTATTCAAAACAAAATACAAATCTTGAACTGAACACACATCAATTGTTTTAAACTCAAGGCTTTTTCTTTTATATCCATGGTATCCAAACATGGTATCTTAACTCTAATAAAATCAGACGTCTTTCCGTCTGCCGCTTCAGACGAGATAAACCCTTAAAATTTCCACGGAAAGAATATTACTCTCGCCACTGCAACACCAAATAATAAACATAGAATAAATTGATGGAAAAAAATTAATTAAGAGAACTCTTGAATTGAGCTGTCTAATTTTTATTGCATACTTTTAGGTTGAAATATACACAAAAGAAAAAATGTTGTTACTAAAAGACGCCTTCTGACATCAGGCCATACTGTTTATTCGATTCTTATTTTCCGTTCCTTCTGAAGAAAGCCATACATTCCAAAAAATCTGCTAATTATTCTTCTATTTCCCTTCCCGATATATTTATTGCTTCAGATCATTCCTTAGGTAATGATGAGTAATGAGCTGTTAAATATAATTGAATTTGACAGAACTGTCACAATATAACACTGCTTTGGTTTGCAAATGGAAAATCCGATTTTGAACTTGCGTTAAAGAGGGCACTAGATAACGATTTAGTTTCGGATATAAAGGTTTAATTATTTGATTGACTCTGTGAATGTCGCTTATATAAACTACGAACATATTCTTTCCGAACAGAGTGGTTCCGAAAATTTTATGTAGAGAAATTCCGTTTTAAAATGCTTTAAAATATTTAATTTAATGCCATTCGGTGACAATTGAAAATTTAGCAAAATCGTTTTTTTTTTTTCATAAAAAAAAGTATTTATTAAATTATTGAGTTTTGGTAAGCAAAAGCGGTTCTCAAAAGGGCATCTAATAAGCGCATTCGAGAATGCTATAAATGTAAGGCAATAATAACAAACTGCATCCTCTATCGCTTAAGAGGGTTTAGGTATGTAAGCGAATAAATTTTCTTTATAAAATTTAGTGAAACAAAGAGACTTCTCTCGCTTACGCGTTTGCAGGAATGTAAGCGAAAATCGTGCCTGCCTGATGCAGGTTGGAAGGGAGAGCCTATTTCTCTTTCCCTTACAAAGCTGCTTCCAAGTAAACGTAATTTTTTGCTGGGATATTTTTCTGTACATTAATAACGAAAGGTAAAGTTAATAAAGAAAGGTCATTAAAGAAAATTAAACAATAAAATCAAAAACATGTAGTCAAACGTCTAATGTTTTGCCCACAACTGTAAGCAAACTTAAGCCCAAGGCTGCCAACTAATGCGATTTTTTGGATTAAATCTCGCGTTTATTGTTTCCAATTCTATATTAGAAAAAGTTTAGGTATTTTATAGTTGTACAGCAAGAGGAACTATTATCGTATTTAAACTTTCTACGAATAATGTACATATTTGAGCCATAAAACAGCAGTTTTGGAAAAGTGGAAGTGTTACCTTGCATACAAAAAAAAAAAAAAAAAAAATCCTATCGTGAAGCTAGGGAATTATAAGGAACTATCTAAACTCGACATAGGCTAATCTGAGAATAATTTGCGTTTTTTTAGCTAAATCTTGGCCAAATGTTTTTTTTTTAATTTTTGGTCCAAGCACACCTTGGACCGCTAGCATGGAATAAGACATAAGCAGTTTTTTCTTGTTGCCACATATCTATACATATAATAAACCGGTAACTCATTTCCTCTCACTATGTCTTTCTGTCTGTGTTCGCATCACGTAAAAACTACTGGATGGATTTTAACAAAATTTCGGGAGGTACCTTAGATTCTAATAAAAAATAGCTTATTTCCAAGAGAAGGGGTGCTGCAGCTTAAAAGTGGTTTTACACGACGTGTATTTGTCATATGACTTGTCACTTTTCCATGTGTAAATTCTTTCAAAGATAACATGTGTATTTTCCATGTGTACAATACATATGACATTTTTCATTTAGAACGTGTTCTATTTTGATGTGACAAAGCATCTGACATCCTGTAATGCCAACTTGATATTTTGTTATTTTATGCTTTTTGTGGTACCAAAAGCACTAAAAATGTGGTGAAAGCACTAGGTTTGCATTTGTGCATCAGCTGTGGTTGGAAATAAAAAACTGTGTGGCGGCAAAATTATATATTGTAGGTTATGTCACATGTACGTTTGCTATTTTGACATACACATGAAATTATATATGGGTTATAAAACTGACAAGTCATATGACATATACACGTCGTGTAAAACCATTTTAAGTGGTTAGCACGTTGACTACTAAGCAATGGTCACGAGTTCAATACTCAGCCATGGCAACATCAATTTTTCTGATATGTATTAATTTCTCTTTCTTATAATAATGCATAACACAGTGACCTCCTTTGCCAATATTACCACATAAATCGCCGGCGAAGTAAAATAATTATAAATTGGCTGTGATAGCTTCAAACTAATTTGCCTAAATAACACCAGAGGCGCTTGCAACACTGTTCTAAAAATAATCACAACGTGCAATTGCAGTGTTGACATAAGCGAAGCTTTACTATCACACTAACCATTTGACTTATCTACTACTATCTATCTCTGTCCAAAGGAATTAATACAAAACAGGCATTAATTGCCTCAGTGTTACTTCTGTTAAAAAAGTGGAGAAAAAGCATTGAAAGTACGACGATTTTTTTGCCGATTTAAAGGTACTGCATACTTTAAGGCAACTTTTATTTTTGAAAGCGGGATATTTTAAATACGACAAAATAAGAATTACTTACTGCCAAATAGTCAATTGAATAAAATTTTTATTTGATTTTTATTTTTACTTTGTGGAATTATATTGTTATTAAAATATTTGAAACACCTTTTACAGAGGTTTACAATAATTTTTAGAATTTTATCCAGGGTTTGGGTACCTTTATATAAAGTAAAGACGTAAGAGTCTTAAAATTTTGTGTGGATTACTTTCAAAACAACAACATCGAACTAAATATTGTCAGGGCGCACACAACGTTTGTGGGAACAGCAAGTTTAATATAAATTAGTGAAAAATTAAAACCCAAAAATTTTTGGCGATTTAAAAAAGTCTGTCTGATGACTTTAAATCAATTTTATCTGGCAACTTTTCTTGTATGTAAGTAGTTTTTTTGTACTATATTTGTTGTTATTTTGTGGTTAATCATTTGAAATGTTTTGTTGGTGTTATTTATTTAGTATTTTTTTGTTGTGTTTGTATTTTAATTTGGTATCATCAGTACTTAATACCTACTAATGATATATGAGTGGGTGGAGTATTCGGTGGGGTTAGTTGACTAAAGATATTAAATGTCAATGGTATGAATACAGAGGGATGTTTCATTTGGTCTAGTCTCAATTGGTTTAGTTTAGTTTAGTTTATGTGGCTGTTTGGTTTTTGGTTTTTAGGTTGATGGATGAAATATTTCTCTATAATGGTTGAATGAATATTTAGCTTTAGAACGTTGATGTTTGTGTGCGAGTGTGTATGTGCGTGCAGCTGAAAGAGGCTAAAAATGACAATAATATTCATCTGTGAGTAATAAAGCTAAAAACACCAAATAAATGCTTATAAATCGCATTTGTATAAGGTATTGCTAAGTTATACGCCTTGTTTCTATATACATATCATTAGCTAAAATGCAAAAAGACGTAATTAACAAAAAAATTGAAAATCGAGCTTTTGATTGATTATAACGAATGGCATTAAACTGCATGTCTTGATATAATATTACAATACTGACCCTTTTATTAACGAAAAAACGGACGTTTGGTATAGATTTCAGTTAAAAAAGTATTTTTGTTAGGTGCGCATTTTTCATTTTAGCTAACGATATATAATTCTATACATGTCTATTTGGGATTGTAATTATATATTACGTATATTTGTGCGTATGTATGTATGTATGTATGGTTATTTAAATGTGTGTCCTTGTGTGATCTTAACTGTGTTAATTGTATTTTCAGTGGTAACATTTGCTGTTTTGCCATTTAATGAGTGCAATTTGTGTGATATAATTATCTCTGGTAAAACTTCAAAACTAAACCAACCAACCATCCAAACGGAAGGAAGTTTAGACACACAGATAAAATCTATACGAGAGAAGTGGCCTGGTAGGAAATAAGTCCATCGCAGAATTCTCTTAATTGGAATCTAAATCTATGTATATATAAGAACTAAAGCCTATATTGCTGTTTAATAAACAATAGGATTAGTTAATACGTAGAGTATGTATTGTTTGACCACAATTGCAACTCAGTTATACGAAGTGAACATTAATTTATTTGCTTTAAATTGATTTGCATTATTCGAATCAAGTAAATGATTCAAATCTATAAAAATTAAGCGTTTTATTTGTTTTGTTTTAATTGCATTATGATCGTGTAGATTATATTAGTTTTAATTATAATTAAATTATTTCGGATTAAAGTGGATATTTATTTGGGTTAAATCAACTCAAAATATTTTCAACTAAATATACATTAGGATAACAAGCTCTTTTACAGCTCTGGCATTATTTAATTTTTTTAAAGGCAACAAAGTATTTGGCAGAAATTGAAACCGCTACTGCCAGACCGATATACTCGCACACTACCGATCAGTCTATGACGACACTTACAGCTTAAGGCATTATTATCCTTATTCTCCTGATGAAAGCAGAAATGCAAATTTTAAAGAAACGCATATCACAAAAAAAAAAATATTCCCAATTTAAGGTTTTAATTGGTTTTAGAATAAAATTTAATTAAATACTTAATTGATTCAATTAAATAATATTAATTAATTAATTTTAAAAATTTGAAATTAATATATTAATTTAATAATTAATTAATTACATAATTAATTCTTTCAACTAATTGTTTAATTAGGATTTTTTTTGTTCTTTTCTAAACAAATATATATTTGAGTTAATTAAAAAATTACTTGAACTTTAATTTAAAACTAATTAAAACCTTTAATTGGTAAAAAAATATTTTTATGGAAATCACTACTGTATGACTCAACAAAATACCAAATATTTGATATACAAATCATCGAATTTTAAGAAACTTGATATCTATTTGTAGTTGTGTAGTTTTGCATATTTGTGCGTATTGGATCATTCGTAAAAGCACTATTCAAAGAATTTTATTGAAAAAACAGTTTTTTAGTATTTGTATTTCTTTATGAATTCCGCTACATAGGGAACACAACACTATTTCATATAATTTTCAAAAAAGAAGGACTTGGGCAGTTCCACGTCAAATCAGCAAGGCACCCAAAATGACTACTTCAGATTTAATTGAAACTTTTTTATTTATACTCCCCTTGACTCTCTGAATCCAAATATAATTTAAAAAAAATTGTATCTTTTATAGTTGTTTAGCTATACATTTACAAAAGTGAGAAAATATCGCCTTTTTTGCATAATATAAGCCCTAGGAAGGTGATTAGCAGTTCATTTTAAAGGGAATTTCATACGCTTTAATTTAATATCAATCATGAAAAAACTAATTTTTAACAAATTTTTTTCTTATATTTAAAAAAAGTTTTATAAAAATCTTTGAAATAGTGTCTTAATTTTTTTCAAAATTTACATATTTTTTTTTAATGTGGGTTGGTGAGTACACCACAAAAATTTCAGAGTGGGACCATGGTGGGATCAGAAGTTATGTCTATCTATCACGTCAATGTCGGAACACCCTTTAATTTCTAGGTTTAATGTTTTATGCTTATTTATGTAGCGGACATAGTTTCAATTACTGTGTGCAAGTTTTAAGTGGTTATCTCCTACAGCTCAAGAAATAAAGACATAAACACAAGTAACACGTCACTTTCCGAACACCCTATAAGATTTAGTATTTGTAGCCATAGCAGCCACAGTACTACACCTTCTGTGAAAATTTCCAGATTCTACCTAATATGGTTCAAAACTTTGGCCTTTTACATGCAAATCACACCACTATCGGAAAACCCTTTAATTTTTAGGTTTATTTTTTTATACTTCTTTATATAGCGAACAAAATTTTAATTACTGCTTGCATATTTTTAGTGTATTCCTTCTACAGTTCAAGAAATAACCACATATATGTAAATAACACCTCGCTATCGGAACACCCTATAAGTTTTAGTCTTTGCTACCACAGTTATATATGTCTTCTGTGAAAATTTCAAGCGTCTGCCTACTGTGGTTCAAAACTTAGGCCTTTTACATTCAAATCACATCACTATCGGAACACCCTTTAGATTTTAAGTATATTTTTTATACTTGTTTATATAGCGAATAAAATTTTAATTACTGTTTGTAAATTTTAAGTATGCGCATCCTACAGTTCAAGAAATAAACACATATATGTACGTGAATAACGCGTCTGTTTCGGAACACCCTATAATTTTTAGTATTTGTTGGTATAGCGGCCACAGTTATTCAACTTCTGCGAAAATTTCTATAGCTATTACGGTTCCAGAGATAGAAGGAGCAGACAGACAGACAAACATTGTAGCGAAAACAATAGGGTATGTTTTTACCCTTTTTTACGGAACAATAGGCGTCCTTCATTTTTATTAACAATATTCTCTCTTTGTTTATTTCTCTGCTTGACACAAGCAAACAATGATTAAAAAGCAGTTTTGCTCAAAGAAAACACAACATCACCTTTATCACTGGTAATCCTCCCTAAGCCTTAGTGTTCCAACTGGGTCATTGTACTATTCTTTTCATTCATTCGACTGTTGAATGTTGATAACGCCGTTTGTGAATTGTTTCATGTCATTGTTAAACGAAACAAAATAATACAAAAACAATAAGCGTTAGAAGGAAAAAAAAAGCAAATGCTTAAAAAAGTTTCGGTCGGTATTTAGTCTGTAACTGATTTTTTTATCACTCAAAGTGATGTTTGACAATTGTTGTCTTTTATTATTCTTCAGATCATTTCTTGTCTAATATTTCCTTTAATGACGTCTTGCTTTTGTTGATTTTGTTTTTTTGTATCGCTTAACTTTCATTTATAATTTTTAGTTAAAAACTCATTAGTGTTTTTCCTCTTATTTTTCGTTTGGCTTGATTTTGAGATTTTTCTTAATTTTGTTCCACCAGAGATGATATTTTCAAAGTTTTTCGTTTGTTATGGAAGGTAAAACTTATACTTTTTCGTCAAAGACAATTTTTCATCTTCAACAAATGTTTAGAAAATAAAAGTGTTAGGAAAAGGAAACTTTTTGTAGTGATTTTATAATTTGTAAAGTTTCTCTTAATTGAGGTTAAATTATACCATTAAGGTGCGCAGTTATCACATGATTTGTTTCTAAATCCTCAATCAGATAAAACAATTTCCATTTTCCATTATTCGATTGTTGGAAACAAGTATAACATTCATCAACTTTGAACATAAGATCCAAACGTACTTACAGGGGGACAGTTCTTTTTAAATAAAAGATATATCGATCTTGTATCGATATTGTTAATAGCATCGATATTTCGATATATCTGATACTGACATAAGAAAAGCCATCTCTTTTATCTGCTCTACGCGGTGTCTATTGTCTCCTATTAGCAGCCTTACTACTGTCAAAAAAGATATATATCGATATTGTATCGATATTTTTAATGGTATCGATATTTCTATATATCAGATACTGACATAAGGCAAACCATATGGCAAAATATATGTATATCGATATTGTATCGATATTTTTATATTATATTTTTAATACTATCGATATTTCGATATATCAGATACTGACATAAGGCAAACCATCTCTTTTATCTGCTCGTCGCGGTGTCTATTGTATGCTATTAGCAGCCATACTAGTATCAAAAAAATATATCGATATTGTATCGATATTTTTAATAGTATCGATATTTCGAAATATCAGATACTGACATAAGGAAAACGCTGATGCTCCCTGGGTATATGGTGGCACCAGTCCTCAAGCCTAGCAGGGTCTGAAACTGGAATATATGTAACTTCGAGGTATAATCAGTGTCCAAACGACTGATATCACGAAAATCGGTAGCTTCCACATTTCTGTGACCGGTTATTGGTGAGGGCCTTAAGGGAGTGCTTGCTTTGACTTAGTTTAGCAACCAGTAGCCTAGAAAATATACCCTACAAGCAACTGATGACCAAAGGTTAGGTTAGGTTTAGAAGGGTTGTACCAAAAATGGTGCCTATACTATAGACCCAGAGGGTGGAAAAGAAAGAAAAACAGTTGACCCATTAGACTGATTGGCATTGTGTTGGTCTATCAGTCAGGGTGTTTTGTGCAGTATATTAGTGCCTAGAGCACGCTAGTCTTTCAGTCTCTGAGGGTTGTGGTTTCGATTCCAGCCAAAAACTGTGGGTGTTTTCCGCAGACAAGCAAAAAAACTTTTTCGGATGTGAAGGCTCTACAGGTCATACCGTTTGACGCATCTAAATGAAATTTATTATGTGTCTTTGGTATATAGATATGAAGAGCTAAATTATTTTTGGCATAATCGGTAGGGACATCCCGATTTTGTGAACCCTCTAAAGGTCATATCGTTTGACATATCAAAATGATATTCAGTATGTGCCTTTGGTATATGGAGATGAAGAGTTGCATTATTTTTGAGCATAATCGGGAGGGGGCAAGGGGTAGTTTACTAATACCATAAACTGAAAATAATATTTTTTTTCGATTAGAATATACTTTGAACTTTTATTCTTTATGTGTTATAATTATAAAAATAACTGTTTCCATGAGTAAAGTTGAGTGTAGGTCACTCCAGATTTTTTAATATGTTTTTCTTTGTGTATTGATATTTATTTCTTAATAATTCTGGATCCATATTTATAAAAAATCTCAGGTTATACTTTTCCTTCAGAGGGTTAAGCTTACTTAATGAGAAAAACTCGTATTTTTTTTCCTTCACACCCTTCGACACTTGTTGTTTATGAGCAAAATCTCTTAATTAATTTTTTATAGATGATAATTTTCTAAAAAAAAAAAACTAAAACTTTAAACGGTTGATTACATCAAAATAATGACCAACCACTTGAAAAGTCTTGAAAAGAATTCTCAGCTGTAGAAGAATAAAAACTGTTATATTTTTTGAGGGATGAAAAAAAATTGTTTTTAGTTGGGATTTTTAAAACTTTTTCAAAATAAAAGTATAAACAGGAGTATGATTAATTGACTAAAGTTGAAAGCAGGTGTAAAAAGGGTATTGAGAAAGTTATAAATAAGTTGAACGTTAGCGCTGCAAACAGCCGTATTTTCATTAAATTATTTTAATGACAAATTGCTTAAAAATAAATTTAAAATTAGTTGTTGAATAAATTCACTGCAGGCACCTTGGTTTGTGAGAAATTAAATATGGAAAAAATCTAATTTATCACAGTCATGGGCGCTCTATCAGTCATATCGATTATAATTTCATTTGTTGTAGCTGTTAGAGGAGTAACATAAAATTGAAATAAACAAACATAATTTTATTTAAATTTTATATTTATTTATTTGTTATCCCATATAACAAGACATTAAATCTTATAAATTACAGTATAGGATTAGTTAACGTGAATAGTATTTTGTAAAAGCAAAAAGCAAAATATAAAAAATAAAATATTAAAGAAAATTATAAAAAATAAAAAAGTTATACCAAATTGTTACATAATAAAATATAAATAAATCAATCAAGTGCGAGTTAGACTCACACACGTAGGGTTCCGTACTATGTTTGGTACAACTTTAAAAATTCAAGTTGTTAATTTTTTCATGTGTTATGAGTCACCCTTTAATTTGAAAATTAAAGTCATTATCGCGAAAATTGCATCACTGTTGCAACACCCTTTAAATTTTAGTAATTGTTGTTATAGCGGCTATGGTAATACACTTTTTATACAAATAGACATGCGCCTACCTATTACGGTTCAAAAAATAAGATAATATACGTGAAAACATGTCACTGATTGAACACCCATTAGATATTAGTAATTGTTACAGCGACCGAAGTACAACATCTACTGTAAGCATTTTCAGAGTCTACCTATTAGGGTTCAAAAAATAAGGTTATTTACGTACAAATCATGTCTCTGTCGGAACACCCTTTAATTTTGTTATTTGTTTTCTTTTTAAAGACAACACTACCTCTGCGAAGCTTTTTGCTTGTGTGCAGAAAACACCCAAAATCTCTGGCGGGAATCGAACCCGTAACCTCTAGACTGATAGACTAGCGTACTACTATCGGTCTATCGAGCGCCCATGGCAATTCTCTTTCTATGAATATATTGAGGGTCTACCTATTACTATTAAAAAATAAGTTACTATACGTGAAAAATATGTCACTGTCGGAACACCCTTTAAATTTTAATAATTGTCATAACGGTCATGGCAACACATCTTCTATACAAATTGGAAGAGTCTACCTTTTACGGTTCAAAAAATATGTAGTTATACATGCAAAAGACGTCACAGTATGAAAACCCTTTAAATTTTTATTGTTTATATAGGAGTCATAGTAATACACCATTTGAGGAAATTTCGAGAGTCTATCTATTATGGTTAACAAATTAGTCAGTGCTCATGCAAATCACTTCACTGTCGGCACACCCTTTAATTTTTACTATTTGTTATAGTGGCCATAGTAATACACCTCCTGTAAAAACTTCAAGAGTCTACCTATTATCGTTATCTTATGCCATATACATGCAAATCACGTCACTATCAGAACACCCTTTAATTTTTAGGTTTAATATTTTATACTTGCTTATAAGGCGAATACAGTTTACATTTATTTCTGCAAATTTTAAGTGGTTGCCTCCTATAGATCAAGAAATAAAGACATAAAGGAAAATAACACGTCACTTTCGGAACACTATAAGTTTTAGTATTTGTTAATATAGTGGTCACAGTTATACACCTTCTGTAAAAATTTCAAGAGTCTACCTATTATGGTTCAAAACCTAGGCCTTATACATGCAAATCACACTACTATCGGAACACCCTTTAATTTTTAGGTTTATTTTTTTATACTTCTTTATATAGCGAACTAAGTTTTAATTACTGCTTGCATATTTTTAGTGTATTCCTCCTACAGTTCAAAAATAAGCACATATTAGCGAATAACATCTCTCTATCGGAACACCCTATAAGTTTTAGAATTTTTGCTATAGCGGCAACAGCTATACATCATCTGTGAAAATTTCAAGAGTCTACCTATTACGGTTCCAGAGATAAAAGACGCTGACACACGGCCAGACGGACAAACATTGTAGCGAAAACAATAGGGTAACGTTTTTATCCTTTGGGTACAGAACCCTAATAAAAAAGAGTAAAAATAAAAGTTTAGGAAAAATAAAAATAAACAATTAAAAAACCAATACATTATTGGAAAAAAAAACAATGCATTTTATTTCAATTAAACGTTCGATACGGAAATGTGTTTAATAATAATTCTCTTTACCTTGCAAATTCAAAATTATACCAAAACTATGCCGCTATATGACATGAAAAGGGACCCATACACTTAGTGGAGTCCTTCGATATCCTCTTAAGATTAATAATACAAGTTATTGACAAATACTATCAATCTAACAATTTCATCATATTTAAACAAAATTATAAGTTTGTAAAACTACATACAATACAGTTTACAACTTCTCGTTTTATTTTTTCATGGAAAAACCAGCTGTCAAATTGCTATCTTTTCAATTTGATTTAAGTTTTATCAGTAAAGAAATTTAATTTTATAGAAAACTGTAGCCTTGAAAATTGTGTTTGGTATTTAATTTTAATATCGCAAGTCAATACTCCAATATTTAAGCTCCGTATTTTTATACCCTTCACCACAAGTGGAAAGAGTATATATAAGTATGTCATTCCTTGTAAAGGGTGTTTTTTATAGAGGTATAGAATTTTAAGTTGCAATAAAACAACGATGGATTATTCGATTGGTTTTGTTGAAACCACATCACCTGGACATCCTGGTTATTCAATTCAGGAATGAAAAAGTTAGTAATCATGGCTCTATACCGATCACCATTGACTGTAACGTTCTGGCCATCATGGTTTCTGAAAAAGTACGGACCAATGATTCCACCAGCTCATAAAGCGCACCAAACAGTCAGTTTTTCTGGATGTAACGGTGTTTCGACATACACTTGAGGATTACCTTCACTCCAAATGCGGCAGTTTTGTTTGTTGACGTAGCCATTCAACCAGAAGTGCGCTTCATCGCTAAACAAATTTAGCTTATAAAAATCGGAAATAACGGTAATCTCGTTTTGGGCCCTATTTGCACTATTTGCAAGCGCTGTTCAGGCGTGAGTCTATTCATGATTAATTGCCAAACCAAACTGAGAATAAATCACTTGACAGCTGTTAAATCGGTCACCACCTGAAAAATAATGCCAACTTAAAGTTCTATAACTCTATAAAAAACACCCTTTACATAGAGAAGTTGATTAAGCGAATACGTTCTGGTTGTCCGTGTTCGGGTAGTAATGTCATTTGCAAAGGCACCAGTAGAAATACAAAACGGTTGAAGCACACCAATCTGTCAGACATATGTAGTTACGAAAATTTTGGGATTGCAATTTATCAAAATCGCATCATTCCTTAGAGGCTGCGGGCCAAAAACCACGCCCACCTATATTTTTTCACTTTTTTTTTCTTTAATTATTCTCTTTTGCTTTTTTGTCAAATAAATATTAGATCGCGACAGTTAGATCGCAAGGAGTGCATACAGATCTCGGGGGTTCAATAACCCCCTCCGAAGGGCGACTTTTGTTTGTTTTTAGGTTGGTAAGGTTTTTCTACTTTGATTTGTATTCAAGACCTTTATAGAAGGCAATACAAATAGATATAGCCAATGGAACCATAGGGTGCCCACTGGTAAACAGGAGCAGGTAAAAGCACATGAGGGGTCACTATGAGGAAATTTTTTAAGGATTTTTTTTTGTTAGGTCAGACTAAAACAAAAACTTCTAACTCAATATAGATTACAGGAAGGTCCTAAATGAAAAAAAAAAATTAAAAACATTTACAAAAAAAAATTTACAAAACATTTTTGAAAAGATATTTTTTACAGAAAATTTTTCGAAATTTTTTTAAAACTTTTTTAAAAATTTTCAAAAAAATATTCGATAAAATTTTACAAAACATTTTCAAAAAATATTTTTACAAAAAATTTTCGCAAAAATTTTTACAAACAATTTTCGAAATATTAAAAAACATTTCAATATTACTATGAAAATGAAAATCATGAGTGTAACATTACATATTTTAATATTAAGAATATATGTATGTACATATATAAAGTAACATATTTTTTTTAAATATTGTTACTTGTTTATATATATTTTGAGTTTATATTTTTTTAAAGAATTTTCACTAGATTTAAGATTTAAGTCAGCTTCAAAAAAATATCTTAAACAAAACATTTGTGTCTGGCCTCCTAACTTTGTTTTTTTGAACTTTTGTAAAAGATTAACTTCAAATCTTTTGTAAAGCTTGAAACATTATATCAAAATAATATTTCCTGTTTTTTTTTTTGAAGGCATTAAGAAGAAGGTATTAAATAACAAACCATCAAGAACGAGCTGTTGCTAGTGGTTCCTTATTAGTTTGCTTCTCCCTTCATATATTTTGTTTGGATTTAATATTTATCTTTTTCAGCCAGCATATTTGTTTTACACTTGTCTCAAGCCTCTAATACTTTGTGCTTAAGAATATCATTTTCATTGAATACCTAGTGAAAAGTAAAATAAAAAACACTTGAAAAGAAATAAATATTATAAGACTGTCTATGAAGTCAGCTAGAAAGAAAAACTAGGTTGGAAAGTTATTTGGAATATTGAGTCTTTATTTTGTGATAGATGACGGTGAAATATGAAAAAATTAAAAGGTAGTTTTACTTTCGTTAGTGTATGTCTTAGCTTTTACCAGTGAGTTGAGATATAAACGAGAGTCACGAAGGATTTAAAAATCTAAGATCAGTCTTATTCCAGAAAAACTGACGTTGTTTTATCACTCTCCATCAAGAACACAACTTAAGTCGTTTTGAAGCAGCTATTGTAAAGTTAGAAGGAATTAGTAAGCAATTGCACCTACTCTATGGGCAACATGGCATTAAAACTTATTAAAATGCAATCAATTACTTTGTTTATAAAGGGTGGTGAAATTTTTAAGGGCCGATGTTTATTTTTAATAAAGCGCACATATTATTTAGCAAATTATTGTCATTTTTTTATTATAATAATATTGGTATGGTTCAATTTTATATGGAACAAAATATCGGTCAAAAGGTCGATGCTTCAAATTATCGATGACGCTGAGGCATAATTGAGGTTCTATGCCGTTAATGTGCCGAATTGTCTCATCCTTTAGCTCTTACCCCAATTGTCACTGCAGGAAATGGCAAATGCTTTGACGAGTTTCACTCGGGGAAAATAGGGGCACCAGACGCTAGGGTTCCTAGAACCTAAATCTGGAAGAAAAGGTCTGTTATTTTAATGCACGGGTCCTCTTCGAGGCCCGACCACTGCCCATAGGACTGGTACTACGGGAATCGGTAGCCTCACAGAGAGCCTATCATCTCTGTGGCCGGTTGTTGGTGAGGTCTCCTTCGGGGGCACACGTGGTGGTTGTGATTTAAGATCGATCTATGTAGGTATGGTGCACGGTCGATCAAGTGTGCTGTTGCTCTCTCAACAGACGTAGTTTGGATAGTCTCCAAACCCCTAAGCAAGAGGCTATAATATGTATTCTCGGCTTGCCTTGGTTAAGGCTTGCCATATTATATAAATTTCTACTCATTGTGACTTTATCACACATAAATGCCGATACTGGCGGCAACGTCATATCGTGGAAGTGTTGCTGTACTACACAATGGGGGCGCTAGTCTACGCTTACATTTCACTCGGTGGTAAGACCACCATGGGATTAGGCCAACCGGCAGGTGCCCACGGTAATCAAGTTCTACATCCTTTAGCTCTTTACCTCTCAAATAACCCCAAAGAAAGAAGTCCAACGGTGTCAAATCAGATGATCTTGGCGCACAATTAACATCGCCACCATGTGAAATAACACGGCCATTGAATTTGTCGCGCAAAAGAGCCATTGTTTCGTTAGCTGTGTGGCAAGTGGCACCATCCTGATGAAACCATATATCGTTCACATCCATATCTTCGAATTCGGGCTATAAAAAGTTCGTTATCATCTCACGATAGCGAACACCATTCACAGTAACTGCCTGACTGGCCTCATTTTGCAAAAAAAAAAGGCCCGATGATGCCGCCAGGCCATAAATCGCTGGTCACTCTTTGTGGATGCATTGGTTTTTCGACAATCACTCTTGGATTATCATTCGCCCAAATGTGGCAATTCTGCTTATAGACGAATCCACTGAGGTGAAAATGTGCCTCATCACTGAAGATTATTTTCTTCGAAAATTGATCATCCACTGTTGCCATTTCTTGCCACCATTCTGATTATGTATCTTTCCATGGTTCAAAACGATATAAAAAGAACTAGTATCTTTTACTTGCAATGGAAATTTCAAGTATCATCTAGCCAAGATGAAAATCGAAGAAGATAATACTTGTAGACTATGTCTGGAAGACGCTGAGACGGTAGAGCATATTGTGTGTAAATGTTCAGCGCTAGCTAAATGTGGATCCCATGGGAAACAAGCCAGCTGTTACCAATCTGAAATCACTAAATTCAAGATTAAAGGCTGGTTGTAACACGTGACTCCATGAAAGTAAGGTTACAAGTCGGTTGCCTATAATCATTGACGACAGAAGGGATCGAAAAGGGATCCATTAAGGAAGTTATCTGCTTCGAACTTCCCCCTTCATTAACAAATTATACTTATTTAATCAATACTATTCACTTTTTAGATTTTAAATCAGCAATGAACTTTTCAATACTTCCAATATCGTAGGGTGTCAACTCAACCTTAGCAGGCGATTTAGTAGGAGTTCAAATATTTTTCAAATAGATTGCCTATTTCAGTATATTTCTAACCCAACAGTTTAAGCGAAATGGAAATTATCTCCTCTTCTTCAACATAACTTCATTTGTATGCAATTTTAAATATTGAAGTGTTTTATCATTTCATCTTGTAGTGTTGTAGGGCGGCCACAAAACAACTTCTACAACAAAGGCAAACGGAATGATACTAGCAAATGTATTACTTTCAATAATATTTGTTGGTTAAAATTAAATAAGTGTAACAACAAAAAAGAAATAAATAAAAAACAATAATATAAAGAATTTCCTATACAACTACAAAAGAAACAGTGGAAGAGGAAATAGCGAATTGAAAACAAAATGTGGAAAAGCTCAGCTGTGTTTTAGTAGCAAAAAAAAAAATAAATGTTTACGTGAATGAATGCAATCAAACGGTTGTTTGTAACAGATGTTTCAGAGTGCAAATATACTGCCTTGTGGCATATTACAGCCGAAGTAGAATATGAATGAAATTACAGTAAGAGAAATATTAGAATTATTATTAAGTAAAACTGCTGTTAATATTTTGTAAAATATTGTTTGAAAAGCTGAAAAGTGATTGTACCCTTTTTTAATGGATATTATTTTTTATAACGGTGAAATTTAATATAAAAATATTTTAATTAAAACGTTGAATTGGTAACACTGTATTCTGTGACAGCCATTTTGATAGCTCTGAGTCGTTTTTGGGTTAATTTGCCTTGGTTATTTATCATGAATAGTCGGTATCCTGATGTTGTCTATGTATTTAATGGATCTTGGTTTTAAAACAGAGATCTCATCTATTTAAGAATCAAACGTATTTAAAAAAACTTGTTACGCTATATACATACATATATTCTTAATATTAAAAATATGTTATGTTACACTCATGATTTTCATTTTCATAGAAATATTTTAAAAATTTTTTGAAAATATTTTGTAGAATTTTATCCGAAAATTTTTTAAAATTTTTTTTCTAAAATTTTTCTGTAAAAATATTCTTTTGAAAATGGCTTGTAAATTTTTTTGTAAATATTTTTTAAAAAAATTTGTTTTAAATTATTTTTTTAATTTTATTGAATTTTTTTTTTTTTAATTTAGGACCTTTAGGTCAGACTAAAGCAAAAAAAAATCCTTAAAAAAATTTCCTCATGTTGTGCCTTATAACTGCTCCTGTTTACCGTGCCCACTGCTAAACAGGGTCCATTGACTATATCTATGTGTATTGCTTTCTATTGAGGTCTTTAATACAAACTAATGCAGAAAACCACTACCAACCTAAAAACAAACAAAAATCGACCCTCGCAGGGGTTTATTTATCCCCCGAGATCTGTATGCACTCCTTACCTGTCGCTGTCTAATATTTGTTTGACAAAAAAAGCAAAAGAGAATCATTAAAACAAAAAAAAAAGAAAAAAACTTTAACAAATATATATATATATATATATATATATATATATAGGTGGGAGTGGTTTTAGCCCGCAGCCTCCAAAGGAATGATGCGATGTTGCTGAATTGTAATCCCAAAATTTCACATTACTACCCGAACATGGACAGACGGACATCGCTTAATCAACTTATTTATGTATAATGCTTCAGAATATATGCACATACTTTATGGGTCGAAAATGAGTATTGTAGAAATTACACACGGAATGACAAACTTATATATGTACATATACCATTTCCACCTTTGGTGAAGGGTATAACAAAACAAGTTTGTACATTTTCAATTTTTTATTTTGCCTATCTGCCATACAACTGATAACTTCCAAGAATTTTTATAATTATTATTAATATAGGGGGAGTATGGAAGCAGACCGCTTCAAGTATATTTATAAAATCTGCTGCAAACTCATACAAAATTCCTTCAAGTGTATGTACGTGCTGTGGCATTAGCAGCGAAATTGATATGGTAATATGGCTTTTTTCTATACAAGAAGCATACTGAATCAATAGTTTAGTATTCAAAGTAATAAAGCAGTAAAAAGCTTATGGAAATTAAAGAAGAAGAAAAAAAACGGTAAACCTGAGAAGCCTAATTCTGTAAACCTTTTCAAGGTTCTTTGGTAAAGATTTTAAATGAGAAAAAATATTTAAGAACCTTTACAAATGCAAAGTATTGACTGAAATACAACCTTAATTAATAAGAAACTTTTAAGTGGGGTAAGAAAGGAAATTTGAAAACATGGAAAACGAAATTAAATAAAAAAAACCTTTTGTCACTTATTTGTCGTAGCTATTATCTGAGTTTGGTTGGTTAAATAGATGATGATTACAACTAAATAATATTACCCAAAGTTGATAGATACGAAGAATGCTAAAGAAGGATAAAGCGAGCTAGAATATGCAATACATTCTAATAAATCAGCATATTTAAAAAAAATATTCTTTTAAGTAAATAATAGTGCCAATGTGTGCAGAGTGCTGAAAAAACCTGTTTAGTGTTTCCTTAAGTATTCAACAATATGGGTAATTCCATATCAAATCAACCAAAAAAAAATTGTTTTAAAATTTACCACTTCCGATTTTATTGAAACTTTTGTTATTTATATTCTTTGATGATTTTAAAAAAATTTTACCTCTTACAGTTTTTTAGCTATTCAGCTGTCAAAATAGGAAAATATCGCTTTTTTGAATATGTACTCGAGGATTACATATTTTCTTATTCCAGTTCTATAAGCCCTAGGAATAGCTAATTTTAAAGGGGATTTCACACGCTTTAATTTGATGTCAATCATGAAAAATTTTAACAAATTTTTTTTTATATTTAAAAAAAAGTTTTATAAAAATCTTTGGGATAGTGTGTTTTAATTTTTTTTTAAATTTATATATATTTTTTAATGTGGCTTAGTGAGCACACCATAAAAATTTTAAAGTGGGACCATGATGAGATCAGAAGTTATATTAAAAAAACTTTCCAAAAATATCAATTTAATGATAACACTGATTAAAATTTAACGGCATTTCTTCATTTTTACAAAAATTTGAGGCTAAGCCATACGTTTTATTTTCGGTTGTCGTGCGCTATTGTGTTTTCTTTATGTTGTAGGAAAAGTAGTTTTTACCATAAATATTATTTCAAAAGTAATACATTTTCTCACCGAATTTTTAGAGGAAAAGTCCAACAATGGCAACGTTGGTTGTGAAAATATTTCATTTTTTTATTTTGACAGTAAGCAATACAACGTACAATTTAAAAGCCTGTTCACAAGCTATTTGTGTAAAAGTTTATTTCAATAAACTTAAAACGATACAAGGGAGCTTGTGAATTGTGCATATGTTTTTTTACTTAAAACATTTCTTAAATGAAAATGTCAACGTATGTCAACGAAAAATACATAATTATAATTTATTAAAAGATAACACAGTCACACAAAGAAACAAAAACCCAAAGACAATAACATAAGAAAAGTAAAATAAGAAAACAAGTAAATCTTGATAAATTGTTTTGGTATCACGACTAATTAGAAACATACTCGCCCTGAAATGTAGCGTTAAAATGTTTCCTTTTATCATTAATCATGAAAGCTTTTTATATGTATGTGAACATAAGGACTCTTATGTTGATGTGTCATCTTATATCTCTTCTGTCTAAAAGGTTTATATAGGAAAGGGAGGAAAAGAGATCCCATTATTGAAACGTTAAAATTAGAATTTTACATTTATAGACAGAAAGTGTTATGTTAAGGAGAGTGATAAAACATTTACAACAAATTTAAAGAATTTTATTATTTTAATGGATTTTTCTTGTATGGAATTGAAACAGGTTTATTGTTGTTGTGTTAAAATTGCTACATACATATGTATATCACAGGGAACTGAGAACATAATATATAACAGTCAGATACGTATACAAACATATATGGTCACGTATAAATGTAATAAACATTTGCATGAGCATACACATGCTCATCTAATGGGTGTGCTCATAAGCTTATGAGAAAATAGTCATACAAATGCACACAAACTAGCTTACTGAACACTTTTCTAATCATACCACACTATAAGTGTGAGAAAAACCTCTGTTCATATTATAAACGCAACGAGCTGACCGAGTAAAACGAACTTCCTATACTAGTGAGCGCCGTGTTTTCTCGTCTCACGTTCCAAACACTCAGTTTGTTTTGTTTAGTAGTTGTGTGGAAGTTTTGGTTAAGGCTTAATGCATTTTGTTGGCTCTAATGGTTTTTTGTTTTCCGTATTTCTTAAGAAATTAAGTCCATAAAATTAACATAAGTAATGTTGTTAAATTATGCTGTGTTTTTTGTTTGTACATTCGAGCTGTGTTCGAGTTTTACTCAAAGCATAATATTGCTTCAACTCGCTCAAGTTTATTGCTATTATGTTGAACATTTACTCATACTTATTCAACTTGCTTATGGAAACTCTGCAAGCTCATCGCATTTAGCTTGTTGATCTTCGGTGTTTGTTATTGTCCACTCATTGTTACTCATGTGCCATGAACAGACATGAATTCTATGAAATATTATAATGAGCATCCTATGAGCTTTGTGCTTTTTTTTGCTCATGCAGTGCTTTAGTACGCAAGCAACATTTGATACTTTATATCCGCAATAAAGGCTGTTTTACTTCGAAGAGTATGGTAAAGTTAAAGCTCTAGATTATTCTATATACGCTTTAACCTTCACAAGCCTCAAATGGCCCTTCTAAACACTATATATAATTATGTTTTAAATTAAAAAAATATCAATTATACATTCGTTTATAGGCATAAAAAAGCTGATGATGTGAAGTTGCTGTTCTTCAAAATTTTTTTAAGTATGCTGCTATACAGGGTTCCCCGTTTTATTGTATAAACTCTTGACTGAAATTTGAAACAAAATTTTTTCAGAATAGCATATTGTTTGGATCGACCCACGTAGGATATTACACATAAAAAACCGGACAAAATCGAAAGTAAAGATGTTAATCCAACCGCACCTAAAATACATATTTCTTTACCTACAATAATCTGTTTATCAAAAAGAACGATCCCCAATCCTCAACTTCCGCACATGTGGCCACAACGTCTGTCGGAACCCAGTCATCGTACCGTAAGCGTGTTCTGATGCATGGCACTTAAGTAATACCAAGTCACATTGTACCTATCGGACAGCTATCAGACGAGGTTGCTGAAGCCCTGAATAAACATTTTCGTAAATAGCGCGTAGGTTGTTGCTGACATCATCTGATCGCTTCATCACCTGCAACAGAATAAAACGGAAGAAGAAAAGCAAGTATTTTTCTAGGAAGCTATTAGTATGCTTCTCACGATAACACTGAATTATGACACTTCCGAAGAAGAAGATGATGAGGCCCAAATCACCTGTTGATTTGGTCTCCTCATGCTTATGCTATTGTAAACAAATCGTGTTTTAAGAGTAAATACTCTCTTAGATTTGTAACTTCTTTTTCTTTTAGTGAATGCTTAATTATGATGAATTATTGAATTTTATTTCATAAAATAGGAAAATAAAATATAAAATAATTTTGTCTGGTTTTTTATGTGAAATACTCCTATGTGCGTCCTTATTATTTGTGTTACACATCATCATTACCAATATTCCTCACGGCATATCTTACAGAACGATAAAAATTAAATTAAAAATTAAAGATTGTTCCCATAGAGACCGTAACGATTATAAACAAAAGATAATTAAAGGGTGCCCCCACAGAGGTCCGTGTATTGATCGATTATAGTCTTATTATCTAAACCATTGTAGGCAGAAACTTGAAATTTACAGAGTGTATATAGACTATATCCACTGTAGCAACAGTGTAAAGCTAGAAATTAAAGGGTGTCCCTATAATAAATAAAGTGATAAATAACACAGTGCAACACGGAAAAAAATAACCATATACGGACACCACTACGTGATAAAAGACCAAAAAAAAAAGACCCCTGTCTCCCAATTTTGCCCAAAGTCCTCCAGGTTTTTTTTTTATGGGCCCTCAAAGATGTGGGGCCTCGATGTCATTTTTGCAAAAAATGATCATTTACTCAAGCTCATATTTACGAATAGTTTGAAATTTTGATATACTCTCTGAGGCAAAGTTGTAGCTCTTGTCATAAAGAACAAAAATTGTGAACATATAAAATCAAAAAAACTTCATCTTCAAGGTCAAAATCGCAAAAAACTTTAAAAAATTCAATTTTTTTTACCTTTTTTCCCCTGTTCAAGTCCATATGTAGCAAACCATTCAAAATTCAAGGAAACAATCAACTACAAAAATGAACCTAAGATCTCAATAAACAACTTTCTAGAACATATGAACTTCCTAGGAATGATTCTTAACACTGTTTAGGTAGCGCTTAGGTTGCCGCAAAAATTTTTCACTTTCAAATTACACAGTGTGTAATATAATGGAAATTTTTTTTGAAAGCTCTTTTTTAAGTATTAATAACAAACATTTTTATAAAAATTATAGAATATCGTTTAAAAAATAAAAATTCGGTTGATTCGTCACGAACTATATATTGTACAGTGGTACGAAATCCTATGTGAGTTAGTTCGGTTCGCACTTGACTAATTTGTATCAATGGTCAGGGATTTCTATTTTATCTTGTGCTGATTTTTTACACAACATATCATTTCACATAAAATATTGCTGCTGTTTCTTTGATTAGGATTTATATTTTATTTTATATTATATTTATTACCAATACATCTTTTAGACAAAAAAAAAATTGTTACAAATTCTTCATCGGTTTATTTTCTTACACTCTTTCATACTTTCATATTCTTTGGTCGTTTATGATGTGTTTATATGGGGTTTCTTTAAAGCTGTTATATCTTTATTATTTTCATTAACCGCAAACAGATAGAATTTTATGATGATGTACTGTTATACTCATACACTGGTAATATCGCGCAAATCAGCAATATTTTTTATACCGTTTTAATAATGTTTATTAACTGTATTCACAGAGTCTGCTTAATGTTAAGAAAATAGCAAATTTACTTACATAAATATTTTTTATTTACGTTAATACAAGATTTCAATAATACGGCCACACACATACACATACGTAAAATCTGTTTTATTGTCAGAAAAATCTGTGAGAAAAAAATGTATATCTATAAATTTTCTTTGGTACTTTTATTAAACCATTAGCGAAGTTTTTATAGCCTGGGGGACGTGTCGAATCATCTTAGTAGAAATAACAGTACAGTGAAAATCAAAACGCTATTGATAGAAAACTTAGAATTATTGGTTTGATAAAGATAATAATCTATATCTATATACTACATATAATAAAATAGTAGCTCATTTTCTGGCTGTCTTTCTCTTTGCGTTCGCATCACGTAAAAACTAATGGTTGGATTTTACCAAAATTTTGTGAGAAGGTACCTTTGTATCCTGGTTCAAATGTAGGATAGTTTATTCCACCAAAAATATCTTATTTTCAAGAGCAAGTAAAGAAAAAGCAGTGAAACTACGCAGTTATTTTAGAAAGGATGATACCCTTTATATAAATACTAGCTGTGCCCACCACGTCGTGGACGTCCTGGCAATATTTTGCTCTATTTTGCTTTGAAAGTATTCCACACCAATTGTAAGACTCTTACTTTTATAGGGCTTCAGTTATGGTTTATGTATTTAATTTATATGAAGGTACCCATCCCTGGATAAAATTCTAAAATTTATAAAAAATTCTAAAAATTATTGTAAAGCTCTGTAAGTGGTGTTTAAAATATTTAAATAACAATGTAATTTCACAAAGCAAAAATACAAATCAAATACAAATTTTATTTAATTCGCGCCTAATGTTACGCAACAGTATTTAAAATATTCCACTTTAAACGGAAAATTTCAGTACGTTTAAACCGGAAATTGCGTTTTTGCACTGATTTTTCTCCACTTTCTCTTGGAAATGAGATATATTTGCGGAAAAGAATTATCCTATATCGGAATCAGGATGCTAAGGTACCTCCTCACAAAATTTTCCTAAAATCCATCCAGTAGTTTTTACGTGATGCGAACACAAATGAAAAGCAGACAGACGGAAATGAGTTACTATGTTATTATATGTATAGATATGCGAGTAGATAAAGTAAATACATAAACCATAACTGAAGTACTAACCGATATGCATAGTTTAAGGCCGCAGTTATTTTAGTAAGGATGAGAACCTTTGCCACTTAAGTTTTGATGAAGTGATTAATTTGTTATCTTTTAAGGTTGCCGGATTTTAGCAAAACTTTTCTGGGGATCTGAAAACATAACTCTAAAGTGCATTTTATTTATCTTCTTTATGTCGATACTTTTAGTCTCGTGTTCTTTGCAATTTTTTATTCCTTCTTAAAATCCGTATTCTTCAGTGGCAACTTTCGATAACCTAGAAATTATTTTTCTACATTTTCGATTTTCAATACAACAAAGCAAAAATAATACAAACAACAACATTCGAAAAATATAAGTACTCGTAAAGTAGAAGTGTTTGCCTTTTTTCGACTATATCTCCACCATTAATGGACTGATTTTACTGATTTTCAATACCAATATTCTAGTAGCCCAAAAAGGGGGCGGGTCGAAAAATAAAATTTTAGAATCTCTTGGATCCAAGTTTAGGTTTTTCTAATGCCTTAAAAGTTGCATTTGCTAAACAAAAGTATGAAAAGACTTAATTTTTCAGAAGTAGGATTAGTTCTTCCCAGGGGAGCTTTTTACTCCTTAGTCCGATTTTTCGTATTTTCTAGTCCTAATAGCCTATAATCAGAGCAGATTTTTCTGCCAAGTATCTTTAATCCAAGGACACTTAATAAATTTTCAGAGCGAATTTAAGCCTAAAAAAATTATGTCCTAATTTTCTATGAACTTTTTGGACTATTTTCGTATTAAAAAATAATTTCGTATGTTTAAGCACTAAATTTTATTAAGCTTTAGAAAATTTATAAAAAAAAAACTGGGCAGAACTGTTGCCTTTTTTGTTTTGTTGCTGGTTTTAAATACAATAAATATTTTTTATACCCGCTGGAGAATGTGTTAAAGTAAACGAGTAGTATTAGAGTCTTAATGAAACTATTATTTTTTGGAACATAGATAACGAAGAATTTTTATTCTATTGACAACAGATCAGTATGTAAAAGATCCAATAATTAAGTGTAAATTTCTTCATCTTGAGTTTAAAAATATTTTCCTAAAGCAGCACACTACATCTATTGTAAATTATAAATGATTCTTCAAAACTAATATTGAAATCTTATTTCCGAACACTGCACATAGGGTTATTTTGCCAATCTAGCCGGACATTACTTTTTTTAGCTTATGTTGGCTCTGAAAATTTACTCTAGGGGCACCCTTGATATATGAAACTTGACAGAAAAATTTCTTATGGTCGTAGGCTGTTAAAGCTATAAAATAAGAAAAATCGGACAAACTTTCCCCTTGGAAGACCTAATCTTACCTCTGAAAAAATAATTTTTTTTCATTAAGTTTTCTCATACTTTTGTCTAGCAAATACATCTTTTTAACCGACTTCAAAAAAGAAGGAGGT
Organism: Phasia obesa; assembly: GCA_949628195.1. NCBI lineage: Eukaryota > Metazoa > Arthropoda > Insecta > Diptera > Tachinidae > Phasia > Phasia obesa. The sequence goes on from OX451219.1 coordinate 109,541,466, forward strand.
TATCTATTCGTCTGACTGTTGCTTTTTTTATGTATGTAACCGCAGAACTCAGCCATTCTGAACCGATTTTAAAATTTTTTCTTTATTTAAAAGGTTATTCTTTCAGTTTGGTCCCATTTTAAAATCAGTTCATTATATTAAAACTTAAAGGGTGTCCCCATACAACATACATGTTTTTTACGTGTATTAAGAACCGTAAAGGGCACCAAATTAAAATTTTAAAAAATTGCGTGTCGGTATAGTTTCCAACAGCAGAAATTGATAAAAAAACAAATTTAAAATTTAAAGGGTGTCCCCATAGGCGACGTAATTTGACCTATTTGAGCCTATCTTTTGAACCGTTATAGGCAAAACCTTGAAAATTTGACGATTACTCTGACCGTTATAATAAAATGTATAAATATTCAAAATTTTAAAGGGTGTTCCAATAGTTCATTTAATTTGATGCATATGGCCATATGACCGCTGAAATTTACAAAGAACCTGTATTGCTAAGCCGGTATAACAAAAAGTATAAAATTTGAATTTGGAAATAAAAGGGTGTCCCAATAGTTAATGTAATTCTATGTATGTGGCCAAACTTTTGAACTGTTATAGACAGACAGCTGAAATTTACAAGGAACATGTATTGAAAAGTCCACTATAGCAAGTATACAATTTGAATTTAGAAACTAGAGGGTGTCCCCATAAATTATGTAATTTGATCTATATGACCCTATCTTTTGAACCGTTAAACACAAACACTTGAAAATTAGGCAGAATATCTACTACTTTCTCTGGTATGATATCAAGTATTAATATATGGAATTATAATGTAAAGGGTGTCCCAATAGTTCATGTAATTTGATATATATGGTTAAACTTTTTAACCGTTATATACAGATAGTTGAAATTTACAAAGAATCTTTGTGGCCAACTCCTCTATAACTACCGGTCTTTAATTTAAAATTGTAAATGAAAGGGTGTCCCAATATTTAATGTTATTTGATCTATGTGACCCTATCTTTGAAACCGTTATAGACAGAGTCTTGAATGGTGTCCCCTTAAAAGACGGATGCTGGTGAAAATAGCTCAAATTTTGAACAGTAATGCTTGATATTCACATAGTCTTTACTTTTTTCCGCTAACTTTGGCGCATCTATTATTTGGTACTTCTTACAATTTTAGTTTATAATTGCTGCCCTTCTATCTGTTTTGAAGTCGGTTTTTTTTTTGCAAAAATTATATAATCAGCGAATGTACAAAAACCTATACTTGGACCCTGGAGATTCTAAAATGCCATTTTTCGCCCCTTCCCCTTCCCCTTTTGTGGGCACTGATATAAAATATTATTTGCAAAAATCACACCCCCCGAAACGTCTATGTGAATTTTTTAAATTTTTTTGTTGTTGCTAATTTTCAAAAAATATTAATTTTTAAGCTTTTATGTCGTAGAGAATAATATTAATAAAAGTCATTTTTGTTATTTATTACTTTATAATATTTAATTTCAATAATCAATTTATTCATAACTAGCTTCCTTACTTCAGACTCTTAATTTTATAGTGCTTCAGATATGGTTTATGTAATTACTTTATAAAAAGGTTCCCATCCCTGGGTAATTATTCAAAAACATAGGCTTTATACTGGTATAAAAATCTAAAATTATTATAAAATTCGAAAATTAATAAGGAAATTACTGTAGAGTACTGTAAATAGTATTTTTAGTTACCCGCTGACAAAAATAAAAGTTGCAGTACTATTGAATCGGTAAAATTACTTACTTTAACAACTTGTTCTCCCTCTTTCTTGGTAATGAGATATTTCTGCGAGGAAAAAAATATGCTATATTTGAAACACGATACCAAGGTACCTCATCCAGTAGTTTTTACGTGATGCGAACACAAACAGACAGACAGACAGGCAGAAAATCACAGTTTTATTATATGTACAGATAATAAATAATTTACATTAGTAACAATACATTTTATTTAAAATAATACCAATTAATTTATTTAAAACAACTTAGAAACCAAAAACATTTTATGACCGACTAAAAGGTTTCTTACTCGTATCTACCTATGCAAGATGAGAAAAGACAGAGAAAAATTTGCAAGAAATTGGCAAAAAAATCGCAAAAAAACATGGCGCAAAAACTCGCAACGTTTTTTTTTTTTCTTCAGTATAAAAGTAGAGATCGTGAATTTTATAGAGATATTAATATTTTTAGGATAGCGATGGCTCTCACTCTCAAAAACTTTTTCTCTTTTTTTTGACAAAAAAATTTTTGTTCACTTTTTTTTTTTAATTTCGAAAGAATTTTTTTATCATAAAGATATGAAATAAAATTTTTTCAAAAACTAATATAAGTAGCTGCTAATATAGCCTTTCATAAAAAAGAAATCATTACAAAATCTTTATTTGTTTTGCCACAAAAAAATATATTGCAAACCTCTCAAAATCGTATAAAGTCGATAAAAAAGTATGCGATTAAATCAACTATCCTGATTTTAAGAGTATCCCAAAACGACAAATCTCAAGCTTAAGCCTTGAAAATGGACTATACGATGAAGAATTTTGTTATCTGTCGAGCTGCGTACTTAAGTTTTTACATTTCTCAAAATAAATTTTTTGACTAATGTCCGGCTAAATTCGCAAAATACCCCTCTGGGCGCTGGGAATCGGCTAAGCTAAATATATATTTTTCATTTATATTGTTATACCTATGTTTAACCATAAGAAGTTTATAAAAGTAAGCAGTAGCTTCTTATACTTTTTCATCATTAATTGTACAAATTCTTTTCATATTTACCATCTCTGCAACATCGGTTAAAAATAATTCTCTTTCATTTTGTATTCCCTATAGCAACATTAAAAAGAGAAGCATGTTTTAATTATAATAATTTAATCCCAAACGTATAAAATTACAATTAAAGACTTGCACACAATATACAATTTTCATTAACTGTATTTAAAAATATAAAAATCTTTTTATCAATATATTCCCCAACTTATAAATTTCCAATTAAACACTTGCATACAAGTGCAATATGGTTGGCATACAAACATAAAAATACTGCTGATATTTGTACATAAAATTAAAGGACTCGTTAAGTGCCTTTATGTGTAGTTGCATTTACACATTCAACACACACTTGCACAACACTATAAAGTGTGTGCACTGTAGACTAGATGGGTATACGCATTCCATGATAATCATGGCGTTGATGATATTGATACTTATGCTGATGAGGTTGATAGAGAAACAAACACACACACACACACACACACACACACGCGCAAAATAATGCAAATAAACGCCAATATTTACACATTAAACTTCAGTGAACTTCATTAACACAATCACTTAGTAGACACACACTTTACTCGTAAGCTATTTTATCTTTTATTAATTTTTTTGTTTTATAAATTTGATTAACTCGTAAATAAATTTAATACGTATTTTTGCTGTTTAATCCTTTTTTTTAGCGAAATATTTATTTTTTCTGTTTTGCCTACAATTCAAAAGAACTAACGCGTGCTAAGGACTTGTTTGAACTAAATTTTGTTTTGCGAAAAAATCAAACAACAATTCTATTTGACTGTCATAAGAATGCAGTTCTATTAGCAACATGTTATGGAGCATGGCATCTAGGCATTTGCAACATGTTGCCAGTGATGGAGTACGAAAAATGTTAAACAATAATAAAACTTCACATGCTCGTTATGAGGTCGATATGGCTAGTAAGGAGTTATAACAAGTGTTGTAGCAATATTATTGCGGGCATAATATTGCTGGGGATATGGAACACACGTTCGTATTCTATCTATATTTGTTTGTGTGTTTTTTTAATGTATAAATCTATGTGACCAACTGAGTTCGATAGGGCGCAATCAAATTCAGTTGTTACGAGTGTAACACTAATTATTTATTTTACATACAAAATGAGACAAAAAATCATGAGGAGGCGAAGTTTAGGATGCTACTGTAGCTTAAATATATGCTCAATATACATCTTAGGTTTATCAGGGGAATTTAAATATTGATTTATTAATAGATTTAAAATATTATAATGATTTTTTCGCGCTATATTTTTTAAATGATATACTTATACCTCAAAAACTGAAAAAATTACGTTAAGATGGTTTTTTGAGAAATAAATTAACGAATTTTAATTGCAACAACATCTAATCGGATAGAGATATTCTTATAAAATTTTATTATTATATATAAAAAATAGTTTTTATTTAATCATATAGTGAAAGAAAATTTTTTTTTTTTTATTTTGACGTATAAATTCCCGGAAAGGGGAAAAATGTCTCAAAAAATGTTTTTTTACAAAAGTGGCTACCTTGCCTTTCTTAATTACTCGGCTGTTAATTTCTTTTGCGAGTAAGTAGCCACCAATTGAGGGTTGTAAAAATCCTTTTACGTTTTTTTAATCGGTGCTTTGCACACCGAAAAATTTAACGATAACTTAAAAATTTTGTTTTAAAATTGGTTATGTTTAGATAGGGCTGGAGGGAGAACCGTTTTAATTTATGACCTAATTTATTATTTATTCGCATTTGCTATGTCTTGTCTTTAAAATGGTTTAAAAAAATTTACTAGTACCGAAGTAAGTTTAAATCACATAAGGGAAAAAAAGAATACCACCTTTTTTGGGAAAATCCATAAAAAATGGTAGTTTTTACATTTTCCCAATTCAGAGGCTTGTAACTTTTTAACGAAAAGTTCTATCAGAATAAAACTCGAATTTAGTTTATTCAAAATTTTATCCAGAATATAGGCAATGTCTTAGAATAATAATCCCATCATTAAAAAGTACACCACGTCAAAAATACTAACTTAGGGTTGGCCAAAATTTAAAAAAAAGAATTGTAAGCCAATTTTCTCCCAACCGAAAAGAGATAACCTACACATCTAAGCACATTTTTTGTAGATATTTTCAAGGTCTACTTAAGTTTAAAAATCTTTACATTAGAGTTAAAATTAACTCTTTATGACTTTTCTACAAAATTATATACCCTTTAGGCTCGCTTTACCCTAAGGCACGGTTGCCAGATTTTTATTTTCTCTCTCCCCTAAAAACAAATAAAAAACCCCTAAAATCAAGCTTTTTTTTAAAAAAATCCCCTAAATATTTAAAAAAAATTAAATCCAAATTTATTAAATAAAAAAATCCCCTAAATTAATCCCAATTTTAACAAAAATCCCCCAAAACAAAACAAAAAGGAGTTTTCATTTTATTAAAGTATATATGTATTATAAATTTACATATGTGTATACAAATATACCCAGTAGTAAAAGGCCTTCTAAAAGGCCTCTTTACCCCTTCTTTTGGAGACACATTCGCATTCCATTCTCATGTCTTTTTTACACAGGTTGTCATTGCGGAGTAGGCCTTCCACTGTCCCTTCTGCTGACAAGCGTTCCAGAAGGTATTCCGAAAATTGTCTGCTAGAAGGCCTTTAATTTAATGTCTCTTGGAAGGGTTTTTGTAGCAAAAACTAAAAAAAATTTGTTCTAATTTTAAGCACTTTTAATTTACTTTTAATTGAAATATTAAAATTTTTTGGGATCCGAACCGTCAACCTTTAGGTTGATAGTCATTGCCAATTAGTCTATCGAAGCATCTCAATTTCAAGCAGCAATGAAAAAGATATAGGCAATTCAATGAACTTTTGTGTTTTATAAATAAGAAATCTAAAAATAGAAAATTATGTATGTATCTGTCATACAAAAAGCGAAGTAGGAATGTGCATTGAATCTTTTAGAAGAAAGAGCCAAGGCCATCTAAAAGACCTTCTTTGGAAGGCACACAAAAATGAGGATCCGAGAGAAGGTCTAAGCATGCCTTGTTGAAGGCCTGAAGTGAGAAGGCCTTTCTAATTTTACCACTGGGTCGTTACTTATTTCATGACGTATTACACGCATAACCCAAAAATTATCTTTCTAATACGTTGCTTAAATAGTTTAGAAGAACCTATCAGTAAGTTGATTGTTACATATATTTAAATTATTGATTGCAAAAAATAGGAGGAGACCAATTAAGCATCTGGTAAAGCATAAAAAATCCCCCAAAAAACACCCTAAATATTTTTTAACCCCCAATTTTTCCCCTAAAAAATGTTAACCCCCAAATTCTCCACTAAATGAAAAACAATCCCCTAAATCTAGGGGAAAATTCCCTAATCTGGCAACCGTGCCCTAGGGGGGCTATCATTCGCAGCTTTACTCAGAAACACCTTTGCTCTGCCTCTGTGAAGATAAAGATAAGATATTTTCAGTGGTTCATGAGATGCCGAATTATGTTAAAAATAAAATCGTTTTCAAACCACTGTGCCCTCTTAAACAATTGCCACACCAAAAAGACTCTTCTAAGGAACAGAAATATTATACCAAAGTTTTTACCAAATTTTCGATAATGTAAATCCGACTTATTCTACATACAATATTGAGTTAGGCGGGATTCATAGCCTAGATTAAAAAAGATTATCCGCATGCCGGCCATTTTGTAGTTGCTATTCCGATAGCTAAGAGACAATGAAAGAAGAAGAAGAAAACAAGAAAAAGGGCTTTAGAGTGAAAGTAGTGTTATGAAGATCTTGAGATATAATGTGTTGCCGTTATATCCCAATAGCTTGGACCAAGAAAAAGTAACCATAAAAAAGCTTTTTACTTACTACTTAAGGCCAATAACGAGATCATACCTTCCATACAGCGTTTGCTTGGATCTTTAAGACAAAGACACAGGCATTATTCACCTCATCATCGCATCTTTTGTAGTAGCTTCACGATAAATTTGCCATATTCAGCAATATTAGCTACGAAGTCTTTTAATAACCTTCGTCTAAAATTTTTTGGGAAGGGTTAATTTAGGTTGGGTTAAAAAAGCATCGTGTTATATAATGGAAGCTTGTTGGGACAACTTTTTTTAAAGAGAAGTAACACTCAGACAATTAATGCCTATATTAACCTTCCTGACTATTTTCATTTTTGTGCGGCACATTCACATTTCTCGGTCTCTCAGACCGATTTCAAGTATTTCTCGGTATCTCAAAACTATTATAAAGTTTTCAAAACCTGTGCAGTGGTCATATTTAACAAACTAATCTGAAATAACTCAAGTAAGAAAAAAAAACAAAATTAAGTTTTGTTAGCTCACAGCATCAATTTATATTTCATCACAATAATTTGGCATTTTTGATCCTAGACCTAATATAAAAATAAAAAAAAAATTCATTCACAAAACACAACATTTATAAAATGTTGTTTTTCTATTAACATAATAATATGTATTTTAGAAGTAAACAAAAAAAATAAAATGAGTTCAAGAAAAAACAGGAACACTAAAAAAAATTAATTTCAAAATGCTTAAAATATATGCCTCATTATGAGGTTAGTCTTTGTAAATTTCAATCAGTTGTTAGAGCTTGTGGCTCAATTCAGCGTCCTGTAAATCTTCAACATAACTTTCTTCTGAGTGTTCTTGTTCAGTATCAGTGTTTGCTTCATACACATCAATATTATCTTCGTATTCAGTACCACTTTTCACATCAGAATCTAGGTCTGAATCGATTTCATTTAGAATAGCTCTTATGCGCTCAATATCTGCCATATCTAACGAAAATCTCACGATAATTAACTTTGAACATAATTCTTTTATTAAATCATATAAACTGATCTCTAATTGTCCATTTTTATCTAAAAATTTCCAATTTAGCAAAACCAGTTTACCTGTCGAAAATGTGACACTTAACTATAAGTCGATCTCACAGACCGTCTGATTAGCAATCACCAGTACAACACTTCCGGTACAAACGCACTTGTTACACTAAACGTTGTATAATGAGAAATAATGAAGATACTGAGAGAATGATGCTGTTGCAATTTTTTGTTTTCGTGAAATTAACACAAAAGTAATTCATCGGTCTCACAGACCGACGAAATGCTCAGGAAGGTTAAGTGTGTTACTTCCTTTGGAAAGGGATAGTAGTAGATAAGACAGATGCTTAGTGTGATAGTAAAGCTTCGCTTATGGCAACACTGCAATTGTACGTTATGATTATTTTTAGAACAGTATTGCAGCGCTTATGATGTTATTTAGGCGAATTAGTTTGAAGCTAGCATAGCCAATTTATAATTATTTTACTTCGCCGGCGATTTAGTGCTATGTGGTAATATGTGGTGTAATATGCATTATTATAAAGAGAAATTAATACATATCAGAAAAATTGATGTTGCCACGGCTGAGTATTGAACTCGAGACCATTGCTTAGTAGTCAACATGCTAACCACTTAAGCTTCAGCACCCCTGTCTTGATCCAGATAGGAGATAATAATCTTAATTCGTAGTAAAAGTGGAATACTACATATCTCATTTATTTCAAAGTCCCATGCAAATGTACCCTCCTGCCCAATTTATCAGCTTTGTAGTTACCTATATTAAACCAGACTTTATACTCCTTAAAAGTCTTCTCAATTTTAATAATTATTGATTTATGGCGCAATTATATTACACGAGATTTAAAGGAAAATCTATTTTTTACTAAATCGATTTCAACTGCGTTATATTTTGACAAAAACTACGCAACAAAATCGAGAACTTATTAATGCAACTATTTGCTACGTTAATTTAATTAAGAAAAAATACTTTTTAATTAGAAAAATAAACAAAAATGCTGGAGGTAAAAATTGCTAAAAAAATAGAAAATTTTCAATAAAATACTAATAAATTGATATACTTTAGTCTTTTGATTAAATTTTTATTTAAGTCTCTCAGTGAACATGTTTGAAAAATCTCTTTCATTATCTTGTAGTAATTAAAATAATTAACCGCTTTTTAAAGGGATAACATTTTACCCCGATTGTGCCACATCAATCAAGCGCTCTTAATTTTACTATTTTTTGAAGACAACGTATAACTTTAACAAGTCCATAAGTACATCGATCAGGTCTCCCGATAATGATTTTATTATTAGATCCTACTTATAGGAATAATACCATAGGCATTTAAGTTCGGTATCAAAATTACAAAAATACAAAAAAGTAGTTGGTGCCGTTGATCAAAGAACAAAAATTTTGTCTTAGGTTGACACGCGCTCTTCTAACCATATGGCAGCCTGCTGTTGGCATTATAAACTAACCTACATTTTTTATAGCGATAAGAGTTGAAAGAATAAAAAACACTATAAATGGGGTTGAAGGTTTAAATGTTTGTTTACTTTATAGTCGCTGTTGTTGTCTTTTTTTTTTTGTTGATGTTTCACAATTCTCTCAATAAAGAGTTGCCAAGTTTTTAATACACTTAAACTTTTTGTTGTTGTTCATACAAGAGATGAGACACTTTAAATACACATAATTGAAATTTATGTGAATGATATTTTAGGAAATGTGAGAAAGTATTTACAATTGTTTTTAATGGCAATGACTTTCAATAAACTTAAAAGAGCGGCAACTATAGACATTAACACTAATGGCAGGAACAGTTAACAGGACTTGAGGACAGAAACCAAAGTATCATCAGCTTGAGATCTAATGGGAGTAAGAAAAAAGCCAAATGCTTAAATGGCATTGAGCACGTTTTGCCATAAAAATTACATCAAGTGTAACAGCACAATGGCAAAACCGGAAGTTAAACCACGTAGGGATGTACATCAAGCGCGAGTCCATAGTCATGGTTTTTGCCAGCAACAGCAGGCAATAAACAGCAGGAATGAAAAATAAACATACATACATACATACATACATACATACATACATACATACATACATACATACATACATACATACATACATACATACATACATACATACATACATACATACATACATACATACATACATACATACATACATACATACATACATACATACATACACACATACATACGCACAAATATACGTAATATATAATTACAATCCCATACAATACATACATATGGACAGCAATATTGCTAATGCGATTTTGGATGTTGCAAGCAAATAAAATAACAATAATTCACTGACACTTTTAATCCAACATTCTTAAACCGATAGAAAGGAAGAGGAATATTTAAATGAAATTTTTTGTTTTCTATATTTTTTGTTTTATGCTTTAAAGGAAACAGATGTAAACTTTTGTACAAGTTAGGGTAAAGGAAGAGTGGCTGTTGCAAAACAATTCCAAATATGAGACATTTCAGTTCTTATCTGGCATTGAGGTCAATAGAGAGAAAACAGATGTTTAGTTTTATATGATTGTAGCAAGTTGATGATGAATAAAGTCATTGAACGAACAAATATTTGTGCAAAGATGATCTACTTTTTTCATATAAACAAAAATTTGGACACATTTATTATTTTTTGCAAAATCATTATTGACAGTTTGTTATGTGCTTCAGAGTTTAAACAATCTAGATTAGGTGGTGGGGTAAAATATGTTAGAGAAATTGTGAAAGGTCAGAACATAGAAAAATACACGCAAAGATAAAACATGGCTGAGGTAACTATAATCTGAGAGCAACATGTTATGATTAAATTATATGATCATTTTATTATTAAACATTATAACCACATTACAATGACATTGTTAAGTTTAACCAAAATTTGTTAAAAAAAATACGATTAATATATTATTAATATATTTTGGTTAAAAACAAAATATTATTTTGAAATAATTTTCATACTTCGGTTATGGATTGAAGTTTAGCAATAATTGTATAGTTAAAACCAACAATTTTGCCTTTTTGGGTGTAGTAATCATTGAATATTAAGTAATTATTGACCTTTTTATAATTTACTAAATCTATTTTTAAGCTTTAGGTCTTTTTTATTATTTTTTATTTTATTTCTATATCGCTACACCATTGGGTAGCTCGTCAGAATATAAAAATAGTTTTAAAATATTAAATGAATGAATAAATTTTATTTTAAAATTAATTTAAATTTACATTTTTTATTCCTTTTAATATTATAAAACTATTTTTATTTCCTACTATAAAAGTAACCATTTTATGACCAATTTTTTATCGTGACCATATATACTTACAGAGAATATATTACACACTAAACTATAAATTAAAAATACATAAATGAGCTGGACAAGTAAAATTTGTTTTTAAAATAAGACATATATTTCCAGTTAAAGGCTGTGATGCAAACGAAATATTCGTGGCCGTTAGAGATTTGATCGTAAAGTGATTTATGAAAAAAAACATTTTTATAAATCTTGCGACTGTTTATGATTTAGTGAAATTTAGTTTTTTTTCATTGCCTATGAAGACTTAATTTCTGTAAGTAGGCTAATTGTATTAATTTTTAAAAATTTTTCACAGTTGAACATGATAGAACAAAATAACGTCTTTTATAGATCACCTTTCTTTTTATTTTTATGTTTTCTCTACTTTTGAGGGTATACAAAAGATATAGATATAGCTTAATGCCCCATAATATATTTTTACTTTACTTTTATTGTTTGCGTACATAGCAATATATACTACATATTTATTTTGCAAATGTCTATCTACAATAGATCAAAACTCTCTTTAAATTTTACAAACAAATTAATACAGAAAAATTCTATAAAAAATATGCAATAAATTTTCTATAAAATTTATAGAAAAAATTTTCAATAAAATTTATACAAAGAATTTTGTGTAAAATGTATACAAAAACATTTCCTATAAAATTTATACCAAAAATGTCCTATAAAATTTATACAAAAAAATTTTCTATAAAATTTATACAAAATAATTTCCTAAAAAATTTATACAAACACTTTCCTATAAAATTTATGCAAACAAATTTTCCTTTAAAATTTATACGAAAATGTTCCTTTGAAACTTATACAAAAAGACTTCCTATAAAATTTATACGAAAAAAATTTCCTATAAAATTTATCAAAAAAATTTTCTACAAAATTTATGCAAAAATTTCCTATAAAATTTATCAAAAAAATTTTCATCAAAATTTATGCCAAAATTTTCTGCAAAATTTATGGAAAAAAATTTGTACAAAATTTATGCAAAAATTTTCTACAAATTTATGCAAAAAATTTTGTACAAAATTTTTGCAAACAATTTTCTATATAATTTATACAAAAAATTGAATTTCTACAAAACAAATTTCTAAAAATTTTTATGAAATTTATAAAACAAATTTTTTATGAAATTTATGCAAAAAAATTTCTATAAAATTTACACAAACAATTTTTTATAAAATTTGAGCAAAAAAATTCCTATAACTTTTATAAAAAAAATTTACTAAGTATTTTCTATAAAATTTATCACAAAAAATTTACAAAATTTGAAAAATTTTCTATGAAATTTAAAAAAAGTTCTATAAAATTTATACAAAAATTTTTGTATAAATTTAAGCAAAAAATTTATATAAAATTTATATAAATATATTTTAAAAAATTTAAAGAAAGCAAATTTAAACAATTTTTTGTATTAAATTTAAACCAAAAATTTCTACAAATTTAAAAAAAAAAATCACAAAAATTTTCTATAAAAAACTTTTACTAAAATTTTCTAAAAAAATTTCTAAATACATAAATAAGTTTGTATAAAACTTATACAACAAATTTCTACAAAATTTTTACAATTGTTAGAAAAAAAAATTTCTATAAACATTATACAAAAAAAAATTTCTATAAAATATATATAAATACCATACAAAATATATACAAATAGAATTTCTACAAAACAAATTTCTAAAAAACTTTTATAAAATTTATACAACAAATTTTTTATGAAATTAATGCAAAAAATTTCTATAAAATTTATACAAAAAAAAAAAAAATCTATAAAATTTAAACAAACATTTTTTATGAAATTTAACCAAAAAAATGTTCTTTAAAATTTTTACAAAAAGTGTCTAAAATTTGTACTAAATTTTTACAAAAAATTTTCTGCAAATTTTATACAAAAAAATCTATAAAATTTATACAAAAAATGTCTATTAAGTTTATGCAAAAAATTTTCTATAAAATTTATATAAAAATATTTTCCACAAAATTTATAAAAAAATATTTTTTATAAAATTTAAGCAAAAAATTTCTATAAATTTTATAAAAAATGTTTACTAAAAACTTTCTATAGAATTAAAATAACAAATTTTCAACAAAATTTATGCAAAAGGGTAATACAAGTCAAATTAACCAAAAAAAAATATTTTGAAATTTACCACTCCCGATTTTATTGAAACTTTTTTTATTTATATTCGTTGACTCCCTGAATCCAAATAAAAAAATATCTCTTATAGTTTTTTCGCTACACAGTTATCAAAATTGAAAAATGAAGCTTTTTTGCATATGCGCTCGAGGATTAAATATAATCTTAATCCTAGAAAGTTGAGTAATAGCACATTTTAAAGGTCATTTCACACGCTATAATTTGATGTCAATCATGAAAAAAAAACAAATTTTTAACAAATTTTTTTTATATTTAAAAAAAGTTTTATAAAAATCTTTGGGATAGTGTCTTTTAATTTTTTTTAAATTAACATATGTTTTTTAACGTGGCTTAATGAGTACGCCATACAAATTTCAGAGTGGGACCATGGTGGGCTCAAAAGTTATGTTAAAAAACTACATATTTTTCAGTTTTAGGGAATATTTCTTATCTTACCTTCATTACCCAGTTTATTAAAAAATTTATATTTTTTCAGTTTATAATGAGTCAAAATGAAGTTTTTTTAATATAACTTTTGATCCCATAATGGTCCCACTATGAATTTTAATGGCGTACTCACTAAGCCACGTTAAAAAACATATGTAAATTTAAAAAATTAAAAGACAATATCTCAAAGATTTTAATAAAACTTTTTTTTAAATATCAGAAAAAAATTTGTTAAAAAATTTCATGATTCATGATTGATACCAAATTAAAGCGTATGAAAAACCCTTTAAAATGAGCTATTACTCAACTTTCTAGGACTTATAGAACTGGATTTAGAATATATTTAATCTTCGAGCTCATATGCAAAAAAGTGACATTTTTCAATTTTGATAACTGTGTAGCGGAAAACTGTAAGAGATAGAATTTTTTAAAAATCATATTTGGATTCAGGGAGTCAAAGAATATAAATAAAAAAAGTTTCAATAAAATCTGAAGTAGTCATTTTGAGTGCCTTGTTGATTTGACGTGGAATTACCCAAAAAGTTTCTATAAAAATTCTTTAAAATTTATACAAAAGAATTTTTTATTTATATAAAAAATTTATGAAATTTATATGTCTCTAAGGCATTTTTAATATTCGTATGAGTGAAAAAAATATCCAGATGCGGTCACAAAAAACTCTATTTATTCATGTGTTTTGTAGACATGAACGTGGTATTAAATAATTACCAACTAAACCCGGTGCCAAGAGGTTCTTAAAATTTATTCATTGCTTCAAAAACTCAAACTCAATTTTTTATAGCTGAAGTCTGAAATTCCTTAGAGACTCTATTAGAAATTATTTTCTTTGTAACTTTCGCTTTCCAACTGTCAACTGCAAAATATGCTCTCGTCAATTCGATGTAATTGATAACGATCGAACATTTGAATGCATTAGTTTTTATATTGAAACTCAAGTCTTCTTTGTCAGCGAAATACAGGTTATTACCTAGATTATGTTTCACAGAATGTCTCACTATGCCTCGATCTTGCTCTAAGGATATAACATTAAGACCACTTGGAATTTCATTTCCTCGATTGCATTAAGATTAGAACTCAATGAAGTGATCTATTTTGTCAAAAAATGTATCAGGTTTAATTACCCGGGAATACTATAATGGCATCCCCAACATGCTAATGCTCCTACTGCGTATGATATATTATAAACTGAATAAACTTCTCTTCATTCTGGATATTTGGTTTGCTTCTTTGTATTCTAGTTTTTATGCATGAATTACTTAGATAACTTGAAGAATTAAAAATGAAAAAATTAAACGTATAACGTCATACGTGACTTGTTATTTTTTAAATTAAAAAAGTTTTATGTTGCACGGTTAAATGAGGATGTAAAAGAGATTTTTATCATGAAGATATAAAAAAATAAAAGCTAGTTGAGGACTTCTTAGGAATAAAATAAGATTTTTAAAGCGGTTGTTGTCTTCCCTCAAATTATTCGTAGTTGCACAGAGAAAAGATTTTTCACCAATTAAAGGTTTAATCAGTTTTAAATTAAAGTTTAGTTAATCTTTTAATTGATTCAAATAAATATTTGTTTAAAACAGAACTAAAAAATCCTAATTGAACAAATAATTGAACTAATTGATTATTTACTTAAATTTAATTTTAAACCAATTAAAACTTTTTATTGGTGAAAATATTTTTTCTGTGTGTTTCTGCAAAAAGGTAGTTTTATCTCGACTGACTATCGTTTTCTGTCGTACTTATTCTGGCTTAAGCCTGGAGTATAAATAATTCGTTACACGTTGTCCTTTTCGAGAGACAAGTATGTTAAAATGGAGGCTTTCTTTTCACGCATGTTGAGCAGTTTGGTAGCTATCAATTAGTTTATTCTTTGACTAACGTTTGTGTCAAATAAGTGTGATTGGATAGCATGATTGTTCATATTTCTGCGGAATATATGGAGTACTAATTCCCCAGGCTATTAGGGGCCTGAAAATGGTATCAGTAGCCCCACAGGAATTTAACCAAATCTATTTGGCCAGTTAATGTTGGCTGCGGTTTGGACATAAATGACCAGGAAGTGCGATTTAGTTCGATTTTCTATTGCGCTCTCAACAGAGGCACCAATAATGTGTCGGGAGTTTACATGTTTTCTAATTTCTAAAATTCTACTTGTTGACTTAATATATCGCTATGCGCAACAAGGGCTTCGATAGATGCATTGTTTTTACCCAGTGATAAGATCACACTTAGGTCTTAGCATTGGCAGGAACTGATGTAAGTCTGTATCACAGATGTGATCACTTCCGTGGTACAGATTTAAGTCAGAATTCTGTGGAATCTTAGGCAATCAGTTTAGCCCTTCTCACTGGAACTCGACCTTTCATAGACAGAAAAAGTGGAGAATATGCTCGTGAAATATGTTTAAATATCCTAATTGGAAAATCCTATAAATGTCAATGATGCGAGTCAAAGTTGTTGTTGCCATGTATTTAATTTGTTGCAGATATTTAATTTATACTAAACAAAATAGCTCATAAACAGATCAAAAAATCGTTCGTTTTATTTTCATTTATAGAGAATGAAAACAAATATCATAAATTGCAAGGCTTAAGCCATAAAATTAATGTAGAGCTTTTCAAAGGATTCGTTAAATACCCATTATTTCGTCAGGATGAAGCAGATAATTCAATTCAATCACAATAAAACCTACGAGCTTAAGTGACATTGACTTAAACACCCTTTAACTTCTGCTTTCAAAAAGAAATAACTTGTTGATTAGTATTGGTATAAACATTTCTCCACACAAGTGAAATCTATAGATTTTCAAACTCTAAAATATGTCTATGGAAAATCTCTTTTCATTTACAATACAATGAATGGGAGATAGATAGACAGAATTTTTCAGCCAATTAAGAGACACAGTTCGAAAAATGTATCCTCATATGCATACAGTTGTACAGGAATATTTTTCGATTCACATACATACATATATACATATGTTTGCATGTGTGAGAATTAAACTAGCGCTCATTTCTATGTGTTTGTTGCTTATAAATATTAAGCAAATTCCCAATTCCCTTATATCCGCTCGGCAGTTGCAATTATGCAAAAGGAAGTTAAAAAAAGTTACAAAATATTGCAGTTTCATTACTTTGGTTATAAAGTTAAGCTGTTGGAATCCCCTTTTGTTATTTGGTCTATTTTACTGTTGTTTTTGATATTGTTGGTGTTGCTGTTACTGCAATAATTTTTGCATTGAGCTTTAAACGTTCGTTCATTTAGTTCGTTCTTTATTTATTCCTCTTTTATATTTTAAGCTGCGTATGTGTGTTTTTTTGTGTATGTTTAAGTTAACACGTTTGTGCATTTTATTTGTTTGCAAAACTAATTTATAATAACAATTGACATTGAACTGAAAAAATACTTCTGCATCTGCATAAATACTCGTACAGAAGTGCGACATCTGGGGATCGGAAAATGTCATTTCCGGAAAGCCCATGCATCCACGGGTAGCATGAGTTTGGTAGGGAATTTGAAATGGTGGCAACATTGGCCATATTTTTTTTTTTTGGAAAGTGCTTCTATAATCATTTCAATCAATAGCAAGCGTTATAGAGCAATTATTACGAACATTTTATAACCGGCAATGGAATACATATATGAACTTGACCAATCTTTGGTTTCAGCAAAATGGCTCACAATCTTACATTGCTCATTAAACAAATATTTTAAGTATTAAGTTCGGTAATCATGTTAATAGCTGACAAAAAACTGTTTATGTAAAAATGATTGTAATATTTAAAGAAAATATTGTTCCATATTCTTTTCCTATACTTTTTTCAATTTTATATTATGTTTGCGAAAATAAAATAAAATTTTGATTATAAAAATAATTTGATGATAAAAATAATTCTCTTTAGTTCATCTTGTAGTTAAAGAAGATAGTGATGGTAAATAATTTTTTGCAGTAGTTAGAGATATGTACTCTGAATTAATTTATGGAAAAAAGTCTTTTTTAGCAAATTTTGAGTTGTGACCCTTTTGTATTTAGGGTGCGATATGCTGAAATACGTGATGCAACCTGTAAACAAAAAGCTTTATCCTAAGAACCAGAGTGCTATATTCAGCCATGCCGAATCTTATATACCCTTTACCATAGTAATGCTAGCTAGTAATGTTACTCTCTTATGTTTGTTTGTTTTTTCTTTGTAATTTTTTTATGAAATTTTTTGTTAATTTTTTTATTTAATTTTTTGCAGAAATATTTTTTGGAATTTTTTTTTATTTTTTGTGAAAATTTTTTAAACCTTTTTTATATATTTTTTTTAATTTTTTGAAAAATTTTAAAATTTTTTGAACATATTATTTTTAATTTTTTTAAAAAAATGTTTGTAAAACTTTTAAAAAAAATTTTTGTTAAATTTTTTTTTGAAAATTTATTATAAGAGTTTTTTTTAAGTTTTTTGTAAAAATTAGAAACTTCCTACGATCTATATTGCGTTAGAATGGTCAGCCTAAAGCAAAAAATCCTTAAAAAAAATTTCCTATTAATTGCTCCTGGTTATCAGTGGGCACCCTGTGGATCTACTGGCTACCTATAAATGTATTTAATATAAATTAAAACAGAAAAATCTTACCAACCTAATTGCAGTTAAAAAATAAGGTAATATTCGTCAAAAATATGTCACTAATAGACACCCTTCAATTTTTAGCAATTGTTATAGCGGCCGAAATAACACATCTACTGTAAACATTTTAAGAGTCTACCTATTACGTTTTATAAGTAAAAACCATGTCATTGTCGGAATACCCCTAAATTGTTTTATTCGTTATAGCGACCATGGCAATTCCCTTTCTATAAATTTATCAAGAGTCTATTACGATTAAAACAATAAGTCACTATACGTGAAAAATATGTCACTGTCGAAGCACCTTTAATTTTTAGTAATTGTCATATCGGCAATGGCAACACTTCTTTTGTATAAAATTTCAAGAGTCTACCTATGACGGTTCAAGAAACAGGGCATTATACATGCAAATCACGTCACTGCCGGAAAACCCTTTAATTTTTATTGTTTTTTATAGTGGTCATAGTAATACCCCATTTCCAGTCTACCTAGCTATTATCGTTCAAAACTTAGGCCATATTCATACAAATCACGTCACTATCGAAACACTCTTTAATATTTAGGTTCAATTTTGTATACTTCTTTGTAAAGCGAACATATTTTCAATTACTGTTTGCAAATTTTGAGTGGTTGCCCTACCACAGCTCAAGATAAAGACATAATCGTAAATAACATGTCACATTCGGAAAACCCTATAAGTTTTAGTATTTGTTGCTATAGTGGCCACAGGTTTACACCTTCTCTGAAAATTTAAAGAATCTACCTAATATAATTCAAAACTTAGGCCATATACATGCAAATCATGTCACTATCGGAACACCCTTTAATTTTTAGGTTCATTTGTTATACTTGTTTATATAGCGAACTAAGTTTTAATTGCTGTTCAAGAAACACATATATGTGAATAACACGTCTCTATCGAAACTCCGTATAAGTTTTAGTGTTTGTTGCTATAGCGGCAACAGTTATACATCTTCTGTGAAAATTTCACGAGTCTACCTATTATAGTTCCAGAGATAAAAGGCGCTGACAGACGGACGGACAGACATTGTAGCGAAATCAATAGGGTTATGTTTTTACCCTTTGGGTACGGAAACCTAAAAAAATAAATTTTACTTCGTAATCGGCTAAAGTTACATTATTACCTCGAATGCCATACGACCATTATTTAATTTTAAACTGCATAAGATTTATAAGTGCATTTAAATATGCATTTTCGTCCTTATGAAACAATGTCTACAAATATTTACAAAAATACTCATAGAAATTGTAAACATTCCATTGAGATCAAATTAAAAAAAAATAAATGCACAAAACTACAAGCACCAAAGTCAAAGCAAAGAAATAAAAACAACAAACAATACAAGTAAAAGCAACAGCAACAGCAAAACCAGCTTCAAGTAGCTGTTGTAGCAGTTGTATTGGTACTTGTAAGGATATGTAGATACAAAGGCACGGATGTATTTATACTTTCAAGTAAATATGAAATGAACTAAAAAAAAAACACTTCTATAGTGTGTCATGACTACAATTGTATGATTGCCTGGTTGATTGCAATATTTGCTCAAGTTGCGTCTAAATGTTGAGATACTTTATTTAGTCGATTGTTTGCTATTAAAAAAAAAATGTTGCCAGTGAGGCTCTTACTTTTACACTGCTTGAGTTATGGTTTATATATTTTCTTTCTATAAAGGTATTCATCCCTGGATAAAATTTCAAAATTTATATTAAGTTCTAATATTATAGTAGAGTTCTGTAAATAGTATTCAAAATATTACGCTTCCAAAAATAAAAGGTGCTGTGAAGTTTGTATCGGTTACATTGCGTACTTTTTTTTCTATTTTCTCTTGGAAATGATATATTTTTGAGGAAAATAAGTATCCTATATTTGAATCATCCGCACAATATTTTTAAAATGCTTCCAGTAGTGATGTGAATACAGACAGACAGAAATTCTAAAAATTGCTGTTTTGGTCTAAATGTAATTATGAAGTACAATTACAGAGTTGTCAAAAGTCATGCTTTTTACCTTTACTTCACCACCTCTCTTATCAGTTCTCTATCCATTTCCATTTAGGAAAGTTCAAAAGAGAATTATGCAATCTATACATATAATAAAATAGTAACCCATTTCCTGTCTGCCTGTCATTCTATTTTTGTGCTCGCATAGCGTAAAAACTATTGCATGGATTTTCACAGAATTTTGTGATGAGGTACCTAAGTATCCTGATTCCAATACAGGATACTTTTTTTCCGCAAAAATAACTTATTTCCAAGAGAAAGTGAGTAAAAAAGCAATCAAAGTACGCCGATTTTTTACCGTTTTAAAGGTGCTGCATACTTTAAGGCATCTTTCATTTTTGAAAGCAGTATATTTGAAGCAATGTTGCGCAAGAGATGGCGCTGTTTTAAAATAATGAGTAACTCATTTCCTGTCTGTTTTTTACAGAGTTTTACAATAACTTGAGTTTTAGAATCTATATATATAAAAAAGTTGCATTGTGTTAGCAATTGATGTTCTCTGGAATGCGTGAACCGATTTTGTTACTGCAAAGTTTATATGAAAGATGACGTCAATACCAAGGTTTTTACGGTCTCTGTATGTGTATTGGTTCATGAGTTATAGCCGGAATAGTTGGCGTGGTACCGCCCATACAAAGTAAAAAATTTTTATCGTGTTCCTGGCGAACTGCAATAGATAGCGCCTTGAACCTTGGCAAGAGTAGCCTTTGTGCTAAGGTGCATAGTCTGCCAAAATACAAAATGAAATGGGACAGTGGGCGTCGTACCTCCCATACAAAGTGAAAAGTTATTATTGTGTATATAGAGAACTATAATAGGTATGGTCTTCAAAGTGGGTACAAGTAAATCCCATACCCATGTGGATAATCTAGAAAAACATAGGCTGAATTGGGGCAGTGAGCGTGGTACCCCCCATACAAAGTAAAAAATTATTATCCTGTGTCTAGAGAACTGCAATAGGTAGCGCCTTTGAATTTCGCATCATTAACCCCCATATTAAGATACATTGTGTAGAGAAACACAGACTGAATTTGAATGGAGGGCGTGGTACCTCCTATACAAAGTGAAAAATTATTATCGCGTACCTAGAGAACTACATTAGGTATAGTCTTGCAACTTAACACAAGTAACCCTCATACTAATGTGCATAGTCTAGCAACATACAGACTGGATAAGAATACTGGGAGTGGCACATCCCTTTAAAGGAAAAAAATTGTTATCGTGTTAATACATATAGTCTAGCAAAAAACAGGTTGGATGGGAACATTTTTGACTTGAGAATAGCGTGCGTTTTCGCGGTAAAATTCGGTCATACTTTTCTATCAAGTGTTTATTGTGTTTCTTGTGGATGGGTGTAGCGAAGCGCACCGGGGATAGCTAATATTATATAAATTTAATAATTTTGAAAATTTAATTATTATTAATCGAACTGTTTTACGTATTACATATAATGAAATTTATAATCAAGCTTAAGTTCGTTTTTATTCTCTCGAAGAAAGAATTAATTAAATTACAAATTAGGTGATAATATTAAAGAAAAATTGGTAAAATTTAATTTTTAGACACCAGCACTAGCGGAATGCACATTTTCTAGACAGCCACGTCCTCATCAGCACTCTTGTATCTAATCTACTTAGGGTAGTGTTTTAGCTGTAGGCATCATCTATTTAACCAACCAAACCCAGATAAAGGAATACGAAAAACCTTGTATTCAATTATCAATCGTCAGTTGGTGAGAACGAAGTCTACCACTACCTTAAGCTTCCCTCTTGTTGAATATTTTTATTTTTAATATTTACCACCTTATATGTATGTTGTTGTTACTTCAGCCAACCGTCGGTTAGCAATGAAAGTTACTTTTTGTTTATTTGTTTTACTCCCAACATTCGTTTTTAGTTAACACTAATCTAGTATCAAACCAAACTTTGTTGAGTAAACAAGATTGAGCGGTGCTTTGCGATTTTTAATTTTGATAATTTAATTATTATTAGTCGAACTGTCATTACCCAGTTATCCAGCTAAAGGCACTCCTGTTTTAATAAAATACCTTTCTGGTCTTCGTCATTATGTATAACGCCTTCGGGAATGATCTTCTAAAGAAGCCTTTCGATTAATTTCCTTCTGCTCATCCCAACGGTATACTTATATATCTAACTTTTTCAGAGAGCGAAGGGGATAAATCATCCCAAGATGACACAAAAGATCAATTTCAACAACCAGTAAATGTGATAAATCGGAACACTTCGGCCAAATCTAACAACGGTAGTGAAAAATCGTCATGTAGTAAAGCAATAGAAATGATTTTTGGCGAACTTTCTGCGGACATTTACCTAAAATTTCACAGGTATACACTAAGAAGTGTTGGCTGGCCAGGTCAGCGGCGCGGCAGGAACCGTAAACTATACGACTTCGCCACGGATAGAACAAGTCAACTTTAAATATTATCTGACAGTGTTGAAGAGGACTTAGACGGCACGTTGCGTGTCCAGCCTTGGCTAGTATCAGACCGAGTAGAACAGCCAGAAAATCCGTAAACAACAAATAAGTGATCGAAATGAAATGCTGTCTTTTAATGCTATGTCTAGAAAAAGCACGTTGTGCACGAGTATCTAACTATTGGGGTTATAACTGAATGAAAAGGAAGAAGGTCGACAGTTACCAGTCGACAGCCGGAAATTACTGAGAAATAGAGCAAAGTTGGAAATGAATACAAATCAGTGGTGATCTCTTCAGTAGGTTTATTTATACCCTTTTCACCTAGGTGGAAGGGGGTTTACAAAATTATATTACAACTCTGTTAATAAAAAAAATACGAGGTTGCGGAAAATATAATTTCAGTTGCTTACCAGCACACAGTAAGAACTCTCCACAATATTTGATCTTAATTTAGAAATTTCTTCTCACTTTAAAAATTAAAAATTTTTGGTTAAATTTGCAACAACCTGAGTAGCTGATTCCAATTATTTCGTGTATCTGGCAACACTTAATGTTGCTTGTTCAACTAATTTAAATGTCAGTGCATGCATATTTGTGTAACGTGCATACATATACATACATATTTGTTTATTAATAAGAATTTTACATATAAAATTGCATGGTGTTTTATAAAAATGAGTGAATGAACCTCTTCAAACAAACAACATCTGTGTCTGCTTGAGTTCGTGTTTGTTGTTTCTTTTTTTTTTTGTTTTTTTGGAACAACATTTATATTTGTTTTATCGTTTATGTAGTTTTGGACAGACACTCTACCACTTGTTTTATTTTAGTAAATCTGAATACAAACATACATGTGTAGACGACACAATTTATGTCAACAATGTATGTATGTCACAGGTTGTTGTTCTTGTTGTTGAATTTTTAAAGTAGCAATAGTTGTAGTCTTCTATTGTTTTAATTCGGGTTGCTGGTTGTTGCTTAATTTTGTTGGCAGTGTAAAAATATCTCTGTGCTTTTGTAAACCTAAAAGTTTATGTTTGTAGTACAATTTATTTATACCAATGTGTCAGTATATTAGTCTGCGTGTATGTGTGCATTTTTGTTATGTCTCTAAATATATCTGTTTCTGTTTTTTATACATATTTATTGTTTGCATACATCTTTTAATTGTTTTAGTATTAATGTGTAGATAATAAATTTTATGTTTTTGTTACCGCTTTCTCCTCTTGTTATATAAGTATCTACTACTTTTAAAAAACCGTTTTCATTTCAGGCACTTCCCCTTATCGTACCTAGCAGCAGCTGTGGCAGAGATGCTTTTGTACTTTAAAAGAAGTGGAAATTACGGGCTATATGTATGTAAATCGCTTAAATCTAATCTATCTAAACATATAATAAAATAGTAACTTGTTTCCGTCGGTCTGTCTGCTTTTCGTTTGTGTTCGCATCACGTAAAAACTACTGGATGGATTTTAACAAAATTTTTTGAGGAGGTACCTTAGCATCCACATTCCTTTTTTCCGCAAAAATATCTCATTTCCAAGAGAAAGTGCCAGGTTACTTTCTATGAGACCGATATTCTCAAGTGATATCACTATTTACATAGACAGTCAGGCGGCTATAGAAGCACTTGGAAATAGATGTATTAGATCGAAAGTAGTTGTCGCCGTTGTCACAGAGAGCTACAAGTTCTCAATGAACAACACGCACTGCAACTGTGCTGGGTACCCGGTCATTACAACATTATAGAAAACGAAGCTGCAGACGAGTTGGCGCGGGCTGGATCTGACCTAGACATAAACGTCAGATGTGAGGACATATACCCGGGTCTTGATTCTACATATGAGAGGATAAGAACAATATTTAGACGTGATGACGACACAACGTGGAATAATTCGTTGGGATACACACAGACAAAATCATTGCTGGAGGAAAAAGGTATTGGAGAAAGGGATAAGCTGTTATGTATGAGTAAGTCAGAACTAAGAATGTATGTAGATATAATAACAGGACATAATGATCTTAGATACTTCTTGAAAAAGATTCGACTTTGTGATGATGATGTCTGCAGATGGTGTGGCGAAGAAGAGGAAAACACATTCCACTATCTTTGTCAATGCCCTGCGTTATCACACAGCCGTCATAAATGTTTTGGCTCTTTTTCATTTCAGAATATGGAGGACTTGAAGGGTATGGGAGCTAAGAAAATTGTCAAATTTACGAAGTCCACGGGACTACTTAGTGGGAGTTATTAAATCATCAGAGGAGTCACTATGGATCAATAATGGTCTTGTGAATCCACACATATTTAATTATGATCCTCTATTAACCTAACCTAACCTAAGAGAAAGTGGAGAAAAAGCAGTGAAAGTACACAACTTCCGGTTTAAAAGTGCTGATATTTTTGGTTTAAAACTGGGATATTTTAAACGCGGTTGCGCACCTTTTATTTTCGAAACTGGGGCATTTTAAACAACAGATGGCGCCAATTGAATAAAATCTGTATTATATTTGCACTTTTACTTTGTGGAATTACAATGTTAATAAAATATTTTAAACACCTCTTACAGAGGTTTGCAATAATTTTTAGAATTTTATATAAATTTTAGAATTTTATCCAAGGCTGGATACCTTTAAATAAAAGTATCTGGATGGATTTTAACAAAATTATGTGAGGAGGTACCTGAGCATCCCAATTCTAATAGAAAACTTTTTCCACAAAAATACTTTATTTCTAAGAGATCATAAAAAGAAAAAGCATTAAAAGTACGCCGACTTTATTTTACAGATTTAAAGGTACTGCATACTTTAAGGAATCTTTAATTTTTGTAAGCGGGATAATTTAAGCACAGTTGCGCAACAGATGGCGCTGTTTTAAAATAATGACAACATATTATTTACTTACTGCCAAATAGCCAACTGAATAAAATTTGTGTTTGATTTGTATTTTACTTCTGCAGAGTGTTACAATAATTTTCACAATTTCTTATAGATTTTATCCAGGGATGGATAAATTTATTTATAAATTTATAAATTTATAGTAAATACATACAAAGGAAACACTCTAATGGCGTCAAATCCGGGGTTAACAGATTCATTTCTTCATATTCGTTTGCCAAATGTTGCTCTGAGTAAAATGATAGTATCACGCGGTATGACATGCCGCACTATAATGCTGAAACCAATTTAGTGCAATAATAAGGCAACGAAAAAGTTAGAGTCTCTATACTGTTTACAGTTGACTGTTACGTTTTAACCAACGCACATTACTTTTTTTTAGATTATATTGGCTCTGAAAATTTACTGAAATGAAAGTAATGAAATTAATGAAAACTGTTGTGGTCTTAGGCTATAATAGAAGAAAAATCGGACCGAGGAGAAAAAAGTTCCTCTTAGAAGAACTAATCCTACCTCTGAAAAATTTATTTTTTTTAAGTTTTTTCTTAGCAAATGCAACTTTTGTAGTCAGCGAATGTTCAAAAACATAATCTTGGACTCTGAAGATTCTAAAATGCTATTTTTCGACCCTCCCTTTTTTGTGGGCGGTGGCGTGACGTATTATTTGAAAAAATGATGTAATTATTAAAAGAAATGGATTACGTACGCTTAATATGGTATTAAATAAAAATAAAGATTTAAAGTTTTTATGGGCAGGGGGACGTATCCCTCCAATTCTTTTTTTAATTTTTTTTTTTTAATTTTTTTTTCTAATTTCTAAAAAATATTCTTTTTTAAGCTTTTATGTCGAATAGAAGAATATCAATAAAAGTCATTTTAGTAATTTATTACTTTATAGTATTAAGTTTATCTGAGAATAATTAATTTATTCATAACTAGCTGTGCCCGCCGCTTCGTCAGCGTGCTTATTTTGCTTTGAAACTAATCCACTTTAAAACTCTTAATTTTATTGTGCTTCAGATATGGTTTATGTAATTACTTTATAAAAAGGTTCCCATCCCTGGGTAATTACTCAAAAACATAGGCTTTCTATAAAAATCTAAAATTTGTATAAAATTCTAAAACTACTGTAGAGTCCTGTAAATAGTGTTTTCAATTACCCGCTGACAAAAATAAAAGTTGCTGCCAAGTTTGCACTACCATTAAATGGGTAAAATTGCGTACTTTCACTACTTGTTCTCCCTCTTTCTTGGTAATGTGATATTTTTACAGGGAAAAAAATAACCTATATTTGAACCACGTTACCAAGGAACTTTACCAGTAGGTTTTACGTGATGCGAACACAAACACACAGACAGGCAGGAAATCACAGTAGATAATAAATAATTTACATTAGTAACAGTAAATTTTATTTAAAATTATAACAATTAATTTATTTAAAACAACTTAGAAACCAAAAACATTTTATGACCGACAAAAAGGTTTCTTACTCGTATCTACCAATGCAAGATGAGCAAAATAGAAAGAAAGTAAAATTTAGAAAAAAATCACAAAAAATCGTGGAAAAACGCTTAATGTTTTTTCTGCAGTATAAAAGTAGACCCCGTGGGTTTTATAGTAATATATAACATTTTAAGGATCAAGATGACCCTCATTCTCAAAAACCTTTTCACTTTTTTTTTAAAAAAGGTGAACAAAAAAATTTTTTAATGTCTAACGAAATTTTTTATCATAAAAATTAAAAATAAAATATTTCCAAATATTACTATAAGTAGCTGCTAATATAAGCTTTCAAAAAAAATCATTATAAAATCTTTATTCGTTTTCCCATAAAAAAATATATTGCAAACCTCTCAAAAACGTTTAAAGTCAATAAAAACGTATGCGATTTAATGAACTTTCCTGATTTTAACAGGGTCCCAAACCACAAACCTCAAGCAAAAGCCTTGAAAATTCACTATACGATGCAGAAGTTTGTTGTCTATCGAGCTGCGTACTTAAATTTTTCTCAAAAAAAATTTTTGGCCGAATGTCCGGCTGGATTGGAAAAATACCCTTCTGTGCAACGTTATTTGTGAAGACATATGGATCAATAATTCTACCTGCCCATAAACTTCACCGAACAGTGCGTTCTTCTGGATGCAATGGTGTTTCGAGAATGACTTGAGGATTCTCATCGCCCTAAGTACGGCTATTATATTTGACTCAGCCATATAACCAAAAGTGTACTTTATCAGTGAACAAAATTTTCGAATGAAATTGTGGGTCAATAGCGAGGTGTTCTCCAAATAATTTGAAAACTTTGCTCTGACTTTCATAATAAATTGACAAACACCCGAGAATTTTCAAATCAGAAGTCACAGAAAACCGTGATGCCAATTTAAAAATCTCCGCCCCTAAAAAACTGTTTATTAGTTTTTATTAAAGTATGCCAGAAGATTATAATTTATCACTTAACGAAACTGTACAGTGTTAATGTAAATTTAATATTTCCCAAAAATAAACTGCACTTAAATTGTACAAAAGTACCAACATCTCATTTCTATTTTTTTTAACAATTTTTATATTTAACCTGCTGCTTGTATGTATGTGTTTTAAGAGTATAAAAAGTATGTCAGAAGATTCAGGCTTTTATTTGAATTATTTTCATTTCACTTTTGTTAAATATTTCCATTTATTTATTTCATTTAAAGCTCTCCTTAGAAAACCCATAATTTGTGCAGAAGAAGGAAAAGAAGTGTGAATGTAACAAAAATAAAATAAAATACAATTAAAGGTTTTAACATTGTTTTAAGGGAAACTTTAAATAAGAAAAAATGTATGTTATTTGTAAATACTGATAAGTTAAAATTTAATTAACACGTTAAACCTTTAAAAAGTTATATACAATGCAAGAGCTTTCCAAGATTTTTGCTTAAAAAAATTAATTTTTGCATAGTTCTAAGAGTTTTCCCAAAACATCTTCAATCTTTGCATCCATTAACAGTTTAATTCAGAGCCTGCTGCGTCGTTTTCGATATGAAACCTTCCTAACCGAAATTTATTTATTTATTTATTTATTTGAGTCTATGGATTCAAGATCCTTACAGACATTAAAAACTGTAACATAAAGTACATAAATACATAACTTTAATTATTTAAATACGAAATAAGATAACATTTAATAACATCAACATTTAAAGAAAAATCAATATATTTATAAAATTTATTAAATTCAGTACAAATTCTTAAAAACGGGTCAGAGTTAGCGTAATTTTCTCTGAATACTTTAACAGCCAGTGGATAAAAATGGCGAGTTGGACGACATGGAACATTGAAAGAAATATTATTTATCAAAAAAACCGAACACACATTTCCTTTTATTAAATTTAAAACAAAGGTGATATTTAACATTATTTTGCGGCTTTTTAGGCTTGGCAGCTTTATTAGAGCTAGTCTGCTAGAGTACGATGGCAGAATTAAGGGATCCCATTGTAACCCACGAAGACAAAATAACAAGAACTGTTTTTGTACCGATTCAATGCTTTCACAATGAACTTTATACATTGGATCCCCAATTATTGAGCCATATTCCAGAATAGGCCTGACCAGAGAGGTGTAAAGATGTTTTGTGATATACGGATCACTAAACTCCTTCGCCCAGCGTTTTATAAATCCAAGAACAGCTCGTGATTTGTTAGTGGTTGACGAAATATGCGCTATAAAATTTAATTTAGCATCCAGTAAAATACCAAGATCAGAAATTACATTCACTTTGTCTAGTGCATGACCATATAAAATATATTGCACGTTAGTATGACATCTTCGGAAGAAACACACGTGTTTGCACTTTTTAAGGTTCAACTCCATAAGGTTAATATTACACCAGGAACTAAATGCATCTAAGTCTTTTTGCAGAAGAATATAATCAGCGTGACGATCATATGTGCGAAAAATCTTTACGTCGTCTGCATACAATAGAAAGTTTGAGTGTTTAATGATTATCGGTAGATCATTAATAAACAGGGAAAATAACAAAGGACCCAGATGGCTCCCTTGCGGCACGCCGGATGTAACCGAAATTCCTTTGGAAGTATGCGTTTTAAAATGAACCTTTTGAGTTCTGTTTGACAGGTATGAATTAAACCACATAAGGCAATTGTCCGTAAATCCCATAAGATCAAGTTTTTTTTATTAAAAGTTTATGATTGACTTTATCGAAGGCTTTACTAAAGTCGGTGTAAATAGCATCCGTTTGTTTACGTTGAACAAATCCTCGATTGACTAATGTTGTTAACTCAAAAAGATTAGTAACCATTGAACAACCCTTTCAAAAACCATGCTGAGCAGGATCCAGTACAGATGATACTTGATGGGAAAGTTGATCAGTAACAATTTTTTCAAAATTTTAGGTATAGCGCTAAGTTTAGCAATACCTCTGTAGTTTGCAACATTATTTCTGCAACCAGATTTAAATAATGGAATAATAAAAGAATCCTTCCATATTTTAGGAAAATAACCATACTTCAATGATATGTTGAAAATTATTGTGAGAGGTTTTACCAGTGCCATGGCACATTTGTTAAGAACGCAACTCGGAATACCATCCGGACCATATTTATATAAAAATTTAAGCTTTTTTAAACTCTTAAAAACTGTTGATTCATCAAGAAATGGAATTGATATACTCGCAGCTGGATACAACACCTCTGATAGTTGATAAGAGTAGGATTCAGGTAAATTTTCATGGAAAAGAAATCTGCAAACAAATTACTTATCGTCAGCTCATCATCAGAATCAAGTTTTTGATACTACATAACGGATGGAAATGAAATGATTAGATAGTTAAAGCAACTGTGTATACATATATTTTGAGGTTGTTAAATTAAACGTTAATGGTGAAGGTCATGAAGATGTGGAGATCTTCAAGTTTTCATTATGGTCCTCCTCGACTTACCAAATAAGTGATACTTAACAAAAGTGTCAGCGTATCTAACTTATAGTTTTTGATTATCGGTTGAGCGATTTTGTTGTCTATTAAACAGTTGCATGAGCAAGCTCATCTAATAGACGTACTCATAAGTTCATGAGCAATACTCGAACATGAACATGCTTACTGACTCATACCGTACTATTAGTGAGCAATAGTGCGGTATGAGTATACTTGTGAGTATTTACTCGTCTCATGTACGAAACCCTCAGTGTATTTTGTTTAGTAGTTGTGTAGACCTTTTTTATAAAGCTTAGTGCGTCTAGGTTGCACTATTGTTTTTTTTTTTTTTTCTTAAGAAAACAAAACGTTAAAACGTTTGTACACTCGAAAGCATAAAATTGCTTCAACTCGCCCAAGTTCATTGTTGTTATGTTTAACATTTACTCATATTTATTCAGACTTGCTTATGGAGACTCTGAAAGCTCATCGTATTTAGCTCGCTGGTCTTCGCTATTTATTACTGTCCACTCATCGTTACTCGTTTGTATTGAACAGCAATAAAATCAATGAAATATTATAATGAGCAGTTTTTTGTGCTCATGCAGTGCTTTAATCTAAAATTAAAAAAGTGAGCGATTTTTCTAACGATCCTATACAATATACAGATAAGGAGGCGTTAGTTTTGCTATGTACATATATATATGGCAGGTGCGAAAAACCATAATGCTTATATACGTATATACATTGGCTGCCAAAACGGAATGCTATGCAATTTGTAATTTGTTGGTGTAAATAACGTTGCACAGTTTGGTATATCGCACATAAAATCAAAAATTATTTTCGTTAGTATTCAAACTAGAAATCTGACACGCCCATTTGAGATACTTAGCCAACTTTTATATGACTTATTATATTTATGAAGCATTTCAGCGGACAAAATTTTTAAATAGTGAATTGAATTGCGTTGAATTGCGAACGACGTTTCCTAAAGGCGTGCCCAATCATGTTTATTTTTTAATTAAAAACAATTTAGTATCCATAGACTACATGGATATAACTTTTCAATATAGCTTTTGTTAAAAGCATTTGCAGGGGCGAGGTACCCAACTTTGAGACCACATAGCGCTGCCCCTGGCAAGTGAATGATGTCCACCGTCAAAACTTAAACTCACATATTCCTCTGCTATGCTAATGCCAAATTTTGGATCAATCGGCCTAGCCCTTTACAAATGGTTAAGTTATTTCCAAAATATTTTGATTCTACCCCACTGTGCAGTGGTGCGCTTTCAATGGCAATCAAATAAGTTACTCCTGCTGTTTTTAAAACAAGCAAGCAACTAAATAATTGAGCACCACTGTCGTACACCGACACCGATATAGTTAGAAATCCGATTTTTGTACCGATACCGAAATAAGCCTTAAGCAAAGTAAGTGCTAGTACATATAAATGTTTTAAAAGGAATTTTTTTTTAAAGAGAAGTAACATTCAGGCAATTAATGCCTACATTAACGGTGTTACTTCCTTCGGAAAGGGAAAGAAGTAGACAAGACAGATGGTTAGTGTGATAGTAAAGCTTCGTTTATGGCAACACTACAATTGCACGTTATTATTATTTTTAGAACAGTATTGCAGCGCCTCTGGTGTTATTTAGGCGAAACAGTTTGAAGCTAGCATAGCCAATTTATAATTATTTTACTTCGCCGGCGATTTAGTGCTATGTGGTAATACCGCCGAAGGAGGGCGCTGTGATATGCATTATTATAAAGAAAAATTAACACATAGAAAAACTGATGTTGCCACGGCTGAGATTTGAACTCGTGACCATTGCTTAGTAGTCAACGTGCTTACCACTTAAGCTACAGCACCCATGTACATGCATGCAATTTTTCAGCCCATAAAGTAATTTTGACCATTCCGCTGCTGGCTACGATTGATTTTTTTGTGTAGTCCCTTTTTTCATTTGTTGAGTTTTATTTATTTTATTTATTTATTAATGGTTATACAAAACAGTAAATGAGTTTATATAACGTTTATATAACGAGTATGAGCATCTGTTGAATTTTAGATTTTTAGTTTAATAATGATCAATCAAAATATTGCAATACCCCACTGTTCTAGTGCTACCGAGTTTTATAATTTCAACCATATACATATTTTTATTCAGACATGCACATTTCTATTTGTTCCATTTTCTAAGTTACATGAACTATAACCTACATTTACATAAGAACGTATTGTAAGAATATATAAGTTTTACAATAAATATGCACGTAAACAGGATATTTTTATTGCTCATTGTTACAGAATGCAACACATGTGTCACGTAAAAATTTACATTATGCGTTAGAAATTTAATTTAAATAAAACATTTTCACTTTCAAGAATAACTTAATAAAATATAATTCCATGAATTGCCAAAAAGAGTAATTTTAAGTGTTTGGAAATTTATGGTTTATCTTAAATTCTATTATGCAATTTTATCTTTAAATTATATTTTTGTATGTATTTCATATAAAAGAAATTACAATAAATATCTCTATATATATGTATAATAAAACTCTAACAGGAACATTGTTGTACATGAAATATTTTTTGAAAATTTGCTGGTGAAGATAGTATTCGAAATAAAATAGAAAACTGCAATTTTTAGAATTTTTGTCTGGAGGTACTTTGTGAGGAGTTTCCCTAATATCTCGATTCAAATATAGGAAACATATCTTATTTTCAAGCGAAAATGGAGAAAAAGTATTGAAAGTATGCAATTTTACCGAATCAGTGCTAGTGCAAACTTATCAGCAGCCTTTATTTATGTCAACGGGAAATTTTGAATACTTTTTACAGAACTCTACAATAATTTTAAAGTTTTATATAAATTTTAGAATCTTATATAAAGCCTATGTTCCCGAGTAATTACCCAGGAATGGGTACCTTTAAAGCAGAGTACAAAAATGCTCACTCACTCACTCATGTGTGAGTATGTATATTTTAGTTTTTTCATACATATCTGAGAGACTAGAAAATATTTGGAGTTGAGGAGTATGAGCGAGATGATTTATTTGTTCCTTTCTATTCAAAAGTGAATATATGAAAAAATAATTTGTTTTTCACGCAAGTATATGAAAATTTAGAATTTTGTTAATTTTTCATAAATGAAAAGATCGTAGAAAAAAGTTTGCATTAAGCATTCGCATAAATGTATATCTGTTTAGGTGTGTATATATATTCACATATTTTGTAATGTGCAACTGCCGATGTATGCAGTAACAAAGTGTTTTAGAAATCTCTTTTATAAGTAATTATATATGAGTATGAACACTTATAAATGAAACGTTCATAAATGAGAAAAAATTGCAAACATTTAGCATTAATGAGAATGAGCTAATTCATTACCTATCAGATATGAATAATACGGATATTATTCGTTTTTCACTATTCAGGTATGTAGGCGAAAAGACAAACAGTTTCACTCATTCATGTTTGATCGTAGGCAGAGCATTTTTTTTGTTCATTTCAGACCGTGAAAAAAAAATATAAAATTTTAGAAATCTCACATATGAGAAATATCAGAAATGTTGAAATTTCAAAGATCATTAATGAAAAATTCTGAACCCTTATATAAAAGTATACTTCAAGTTTACTCTACGATGAATTTTATTTGAAAAATTTGTTTTGAAGTATACTTTAAATGGAAAAGGTGGCTTATGACTCAAAACCAAAATTTCGAAAAATTAGCTGTTAAATATAAACAATGCAACAACAACAACAAAAAGTGGAAAAATTTTTTTGGAGTCATAAGCCACCTTTTCAGAGGCCGGGTCATATATACTCTTTTATATAATAGCATTATTGAATAGCCCTCAAAAGACAAACTCCTAGAGGTATAAAGAACTGAACATAGAAGCAAATTTCTGGATGCTGTAGCTTAAATGGTTAGCACGTTGACTACTATGCAATGGTCACGAGTTCAATACTCAGCCTTGGCAACATCAATTTTTCTGATACGTATTAATTTTTCATTATAATAATGCATATCACAGCCCCCTCCTTCGCCGGTATTACCACATAATTAATTTTTAAGTTTATTTTTTTAGACTTGTTTATAAAGCGAACTAAGTTTTAATTACTGCTTGCATATTTTTAGTGTATTCCTCCTACAGTTCAAAAAATAAACACATCTTCATGAATAACACCTCTCTATCGGAACACCCTATAAGTTTTAGTATTTGTTGCTATAGCGGCAACAGCTATACATCATCTGTGAATATTTCAAGAGTCTACCTATTACGGTCAGACAGACATTGTAGCGAAAACAATAGGGTTTCGTTTTTACCCTTTGGGTACGGAACCCTAAAAAAGCAGAAAAGAGAACCAAAAAAATGTCCAGTACGATAGTCATAAAATACACACTCTACCTACAAATCTCGTATGTTTGCCCTGTTTCTGTCTATTGTAAAAGTGGACTTACAACACTGTTCTGAAAATGATCATAACGTGCAATTGCAGTGTTGCCATAAGCGAAGCTTTACTATCACACTAACCATATGTTTTATCTACTACTATCCCATTCCAAAGGAAGTAACACAGTTAATATAGGCATTAATTGCCTGAGTGTTACTTCTCTTTAAACAAAAAAAATGTCCGTCGATAAAAATTTCGTTATCAGATCTGGCAAATATATTATCATTTATGCACAATTTAGTTTGTTATGTTATCATGACAACCCTGTTTTATTTCGAAATTCGTGGTTTAAACGGGAAATTTTTCAATACAATATTTGCATTTCAATAAGTAAAACTGCCGCGATGGGAGTAAAGAAATTCCACGAGAAATTCTGTAGATTACTCTGTTCAGCACTGTTCAGTGCGATTTATCGGTCTCTTGAAACAAAGAGCGGTTTGGAGCTATAAGAACTAGATTTTTGCGGCTGTTTAATAAAAAAAAAATATTTTTCCTGGACCGCGCAGTATATATTACAGTATTATTCTATTTAATAAAGTCAATTTTAATTTCAGAATATAATTTCATTTCAAAGTAATACTTTTAACAGAAACACGCTTTGGTTGCTACTCGTATAAGTTTCAACAAGTTTTGTTTATATTTAATCAGTGAAAATGCATTAAATAAATAAATTTGCAAACAAAAACACAAGAAATGAGGGCATATCTTTGTAACAGAACATCGTCCGATATTCTTTCCTTTGAAGTTGAGAAAATGAAAAATGTAATAAATAACAAAATAAGAAAAAATAAATGTTCTTTTGCAACATTTACATTGAAATCAATACCTTTTTGAACAAACTTTCCTTTTAATCTTTTTACTAACAATTTACTATTATTTAAATCAACATTGCATTATCCTTCTCTCGTAAGAAATTTTAAGGATTTTTTGTTATTGTAGGACATAAAAATAAAAATTGTATTACTTACAATATCGTCCAAGTTGTTAATCGTCGGTTCCTTCATACCATGACGCAACTAAAAGAGCTCTGCTGAAATAAAAATAAGGAAAACGGAAATATAAAACAACATGAAATATCCATTCACTTGATTATTTTTTTAATCTATTTTCATATAAATTTAAATATTAAAATATAAAAAGAGTAAGATGTACTTATTGTTTAATGTTATTTCTTATTGTATTTTTGTGTTATTTGGGTAAAAAACACCAATTGCCTATTGTTGTTGTGTGTATTGTAAAGCAAAATTTGATGCATTTTTATTTATTAAAATTGTATACTCCCTGCGCCTCACACGCCCAAACCAAGCCATACACCCACAATCGTATATCTAACTCCAATAAACACTTTACAGGCATTTGCTATAAAGCTTGCAGGCACCCTTGATAAAATAAACACAAGCATTTATAGCATATTTCAAACAGTGGGACCAAGTAAGGAAAATTAGCTAAGTATTTATAAAATAATTCTTGCAAAAAAAAAACCGACTTCAAAACAGATAGTTGGGTACCAGTTCTAAACTAAAAATGTAAGAAGTAATCTGTAAGAACTATATATAAACCAAAAAAAAAAGATAAACAAAATGCGTCAAAATTAGCAGGAAAAGAAGTAAAGACTATGTGAAATTCAAGCATCTCCCTATTACTGTTCAAAAGTTAAGCTATTTTCACCAACATCCGTCTTTTATGGGGACACCGTTTAATTTTAAATTTTTATAGCTGTAATAGCGATCATAGTACTACACATTATGTGTAAATTTCAGTTGTCTATCTAAAACGGCTCATAAGATAAGGCATACATAAAATTTCATTAACTATAGGGACACTCTCTCACTTCCATAAGTCTCTATCTATAACGGTTCAAAAGACTAGTCCATATAAGTCAAATTACGTCAGCTATGAGGACACCCTTTAAGTTTTTTGTATTTTTTACTGTGGACATAGTTATATTAGCTTTGTTAAAATTTTAAATGTTTATCTATAAGCGTTTAAAAGATAAGGTCATATAGATAAAATATCATTAACTTTAGGTACACTCTTTAATTTCCAACTTTATACTTTTTACTACAGCGGACATAGTAATATACGTTCTGCGTAAATATTAAATGTCTGTCTATAACGGTTTCAAAGATAGGGCAACATAAATCAAATAACATAATATTGGGACACCCTTCAATTTACAATTTTAAATTAAAGACCTATTGTCATAGAGGAATTGGCCACATAGATTTTTTGTAAATTTCAACTGTGTGTCTATAACTGTTCAACGGTTTAGTCATATATTAAATTACTGAACTATTGGGACACCCTTTAATTCATAACTCTAAATGTTTATAATTGCTAGTATACCAGACAAAGTAGTGAAAATTCTGACCTGTTATAACGGCCTTAGCAATACAGGTTCCTTGTAAATTTCATAACGGTTCAAAAGTTTGGCCACATACATAAAATTAAATTAACTATTGGGACACCCTTTTATTTCCAAATTCAAATTTTATACTTTTTGTTATAGCGGACTCATTAAATTTGTAAATTTAATGGTCGGTGTACAACTGTTCAAAAGTATGGGCATATACAACAAATTTAATGAACTATTGGAGCACCCTTTAAGTTTTAATTTGGAATATTTATCCTTTTTATTATAAAGGACATAGTAATCGACATTCTGTCAAACTTTCAAGGTTTTGTCTTTAACGGTTCAAAAGATAGGCCCATAAAGGTCAAATTACGTCACCTATGGGGACAGCCTTTAAATTTTAAGTTTATTTTTTTATTACTTTTTGTTGGTGGGAGCTATAGTGATACCCAATTTTTTTTAAATTTTAAACTGGTGCCCTCTAGGGTTCTTAATACACGAAAAAAACATGTATGTTGTATGGGGACAACCTTTAATTTTTAAAATAATGAACTAAACCAATCTGTAAGCATTACCTTTCAAATAAAGAAAAAAATGTTAAAATCGGTTCAGAAATGGCTGAGTTCTGCGGGCACAAACATAAAAAAAATCAACATGCAGACGAATTGATAACCTTATTTCTTTGAAGTCGGTTAAAAATCCTTAATAAAAAAGGAATATTTGTCACATGTAAAGCGAACCTGAAATATAATATACCAAATATAACAATGGAATGAACATTTTTGTAGATATATGTAGGCTATGGTCAGTTTTTTATTTTTTTTTTTTTTTTTTGTTTGATGCAAATAAAATATGTTATTTCATGTTTTTAACCGACTTCTAAAAAGAAGGAGGCTATCAATTCCTCTGAATGTTGCTTTTTTTGTATGTGCTCGCAGAACTCAGCCATTTCTGAACCGATTTTAAAATTTGTTTTCTTTATTTGAAAAGTTTTGCTTCCCGTTTTAAAAACAGTTCATTATAAATTAAAGGGTGTCCCCATACAACATACATGTTGGTAACGCGTATTAACAACCGAAAAGGCACTAATTTAAATTTTTTAAAAATTGCATATCACTATAGTACCCTACAACAAAAAGTAATAAAAAAATAAATTTAAAGGGTGTCCCTATAGGTGACAACATTTGACCTATAATGGCCTATATTTTAAATTGTTATAGTTAACCTTTAAAATTTGACAGATATCGATTACCATGACCCTTATAATAAATAGTATATATATTAAAAATTAAAGGGTGCTCCAATAGTTCATTCAATTTAATAAATATGGCCATACTTTTGAACAGTTCTTACAAAGAACCTGTATTGCTAAGTCCGTTATAACAAAAAGTATAAAATTTCAATTTGGAAATAAAAGTGTGTCCCAATAGTTAATGTAATTCTATGTATGTGGCCAAACTTTCGAACTCTTATAGACAGACAGCTGAAATTTACAAGGAACCAGTATTGTTAAGCCCGCTATAACAAGTATACAATTTGAATTTAGAAATTAAAGGGTGTTTTCATAGTTGCTGTAATTTGACCAATATGGCCCTATCTCTTGAACACTTGAAAATAATTCAGAATGTCCACTATGTCTGGTATAATAACAAGTATAAATATTTAGAATTATAAATTAAAGGTTGTCCCAATAGTTCATGTAATTCGATGTATATGGCCAAACTTTTGAACCGTTATAGACAGACAGTTGAAATTTGCAAAGAATCTTTGTGGCCAAGTCCTCCATAACAATTAAATAGTGTCGCCATAAAAGACGGATGTTGGTAAAGAAAGATGGGTTAACTTTTTAACAAAAAAAGGGAGATGCTTCACATAGTCTTTACTTATTTTCCTGCTAATTTTGACGCATTTTGTGTATCATTTATTTGGTTTAAATAATAGTTCTTTCAGATTACTTGGTGGCCATCTATCTGTTTTGAAGTCGGTTTTTTTTTGTTAAAATTATTCCTTAACGTTTCGTTGGCTTTTTTCCGAAGTCTCCTGATGATTAATTTGTTTCCGTTTACATCACTAAATCTATATCTATACATACATATAATAAAACCAAAACTCATTTCCTGTCTATCTGTCTGTCTTTCTGTCTGTGTTCGCATCACGTAAAACTGCTGGATGGATTTTAACAAAATTTTGTGAGATACATTAGTATCCTGATTCCAACGTAGGATATTTTTTTCCGCAAAAATTTCTTATTTCCAAGACAAAGTGTAGAAAAAGAAGTGACAGTACGGCGAAATTTTTTACCGATATAAAGGTACTGCATACTTTATTTAAGGCATCTTTTCTTGTTGAATGCGGGATATTTCAAACACGCGGTTGCGCAACAGATGGCGCTGTTTTAATAAATCAACCGAAGACTAATTTTTGTAAAAACAAATGATTTTTAATTATTTAATATTATGCTAATTACCCATAACGTTTTATAATAAAAATGCAATTTATTTGTTGGGGGAAAAGAGCTAGTCCCTATACGTATTTCACTGGTTGCTCAGGCCAGATCATCAGGAAACCTTTTTCCTAATTTTTTTTTTTATTTTAAGTGACAAAGAATAAGCTACATATTCCCTATTTACCTGTCACTAACGCAGTTAACCATTTGTAGGCAACCAGATTTTATGCAAGCTTCTTTTTGGTCTTCCTGTCAACTTGTTGAGAGAGTCTTTGGTGGGAAGCCACAACTCCGGACTGATAGACTAGCACTGGTCAAACCTACGGTTTTTAACATACCAAGAGACTTTATTTTAAAATCCTAGATGCAGGGGGAGTTGAGACTGATGCATCCTTGCAAAAAAAGAAATGTCAAGTGCCGGATGCTGAGATGTGGAAGGGCTAAATTTTGATATTGCGAAAGAATATAAAAATGTTGTTGGGATACCTTGTATTTTATGGGGCCCTCACATTAATTATTAATTGTTTGTAGTGATTTTGGCTCTGGACATTCACTCGCAAAGCGCTTTATCGTTTTAGCCTCAAGTAGAGTCTGCAAGTAACGTCTTCTTCGGTTTTCATCCTGCTCAGATAATATAGACGTTTTCATGTCACTAATCCTGCCGACAGGCTATTGCTTTCTTTTCTTTACTTTGCCTTTATTTAAGCCACAATACATTGAAGGGGGTACTCTAGTCTTGTCGGTAGCTCAGATATCTGTCGCCTTTGATTTATTGAAAAAACACCTTGCATTAGTTAACCTTTACACGTCCTTTATTTTACTAGGAAACATCCCTTTGGACTGACTGGAGTTCAAGCTGTAAATTTCTAATACATTTTATAAAAAAAGAAACCTGCCACTTTACCATGTGAAGGCCTAAGAGGGTAAATTGACACTTTTACAATACTCTGTGATAGGACTTAGATCTATCCTTAATGTGTTTGATTAATTTTTATTTATTAATTTATTAATTATTATTTAATTAAATAAAATTACTATTTTTAATTGTTAGCTACATAATTTAAATTCTTCGCCCTAACGATATAAAAAAACCAAAAATATTTTTAAAATATTTTGCTTATGCCCTACTATGCAATGGTTTGTAATTCCTCGAATTTCAATTGTTGTTATTCCACTGCAAATTCACATTCAATGCTTTTCAAATATATCTAAGCTTTAAATGAAAATTTAAATACTCGTTTACTTCATTTGCATTTAAATGTGATTTAAGTGCTGGATTTCCTTTTGTCATTTTATTTTCCAATTCAAGCTACTACACAGACTCCTTACGAAGGATAATTCAACATTATTAATTTTATAAAGAGATTTCAAAATTGTGTGCAATACTTTTGTGGTCTTTGTTATGGAAGTTGCTTTAAAATTATTTAAAAATTGTTTGTGAATATGAAAATACAAGTAGAAAAAAAAAATAAAAAGAAAAAATTTAAAATTTTTCCAGTCAGCAGAAAAATTTACGTGCCACACAAAACTTTTGCCACCCTCGGAATTTATCATTTAAAAAAAAAAAAATCATAGTTTTTTTTGTTAAACTCTTCACTAACTTTTGTTTGTTATTGTGGTTCCTTTAATTTCCTTTAAATTTATGAAATGTAATTTGAATTTTTCCTTTTCTTTTATTCTTTTTACTAAATTCAATGCCAAGTGAGATTCTTGTGTTTCGTTTTGCTGACTTCTTTTGATTGCTGCTTAGTTACGGATGTTGATGATGATGATGCTGGTTGAATTTGTTTGCACTGATTGTTGATAAAGTGGAAAATATTATGATAAATATTATGATTGTATCACAAGTAATGTAAAGAAATAATAACTCAATTCAACTAACACTTAATACGGTCCATCCCTCTGCAAATAAATCTGCTGTATCAACCATACTTCCTCTAAAATCAGCATCACTTTAAAAATAAATAAACAAACACGAGATGAAAACAACTGCATAAAATTACAAAGCATTTGTTTAATCACTGTGATTATCTATCAAAATGATAAAAGAATTTATGCTTTTTGGGGATTTTTATTTTATTTAAAAAATAAATAAAAACAAAAAATAAGTAAAATTAAATTAAAATAAAATAAAATAACACTGGTAAACAAAAAAAAATAAAACTTGTTTGTTTCCTGTCCCTTCACCATCATGTGGAAAGGATAAAAGTAATTTCTACAATATTCATTTCCGACCCCATAAAGTATAAATTTTTACAAAATATTTTCGATAAAATTTTTACAAAAAATTTTCGATAAAATTTTTCCAAAATATTTTCGATAACATTTTTAGAAAAAATTTCGGTAAAATATTTACAAAAAATTTTCGATAAAATTTTTACAAAAAATTTTCGATAAAATTTTTACAAAAAATTTTCGATAAAATTTTTACAAAAATTTTTTGATAAAATTTTTACAAAAAATTTTCGATAAAATTTTTACAAAAAAATTTCGATAAAATTTAGAAAAAATTTTCGATAAAATTTAGAAAAAATTTTCGATAAAATTTAGAAAAAATTTTCGATAAAATTTAGAAAAAATTTTCGATAAAATTTTTACAAAAAATTTTCGATAAAGTTTTTAGAAAACAATTTCGATAAAATTGAGGAAAAATTTTTGATAAAATTTTTACACAAATATAATCGATAAAATTTTTACAAAACATTTGCTATAAAATTTAACAAATTATCTATAAATAAGAATTTTTAGAAAAAAAATTTCGATATAATTTAGAAAATATTTTCGATAAAATTTTTACAAAAAATTTTCTATAAAATTTAACAACAAAATATCTATAAATTTATACGAAAAATTTTTGGGTATATAAGATTCGTCATGGCCGAATGAAGCATTTTAACTTGTTTTTTGTTGGTTTCTATCTCAAATTGACGCCTAATTTTTTAATTTAGCAACCATTTTAACCTAACAACTTTTGTTTTTGAGTTATAGCTAACTACACTCATTTATTAGTTTGTTACTTTGATCTTCGTTCTTTATTGGACACTAGAATATATTTTCACTACTTCAGGTGTAATACGACTATCAAATTCTTACTAACACCAATAAACACACACATGTCGTTTTCTTAGCTGCAAGTCAAAACCACAGGTAAATTTCAAGAGAAACACTAAACCATTCTTTTGCTTCCAAGTGTTTATTTTATTTTTTTGTGGATGGGGGTA
Source organism: Phasia obesa (assembly GCA_949628195.1). Classification (NCBI taxonomy): domain Eukaryota; kingdom Metazoa; phylum Arthropoda; class Insecta; order Diptera; family Tachinidae; genus Phasia; species Phasia obesa. The sequence continues at coordinate 109,584,428 of OX451219.1, forward strand.
GCGAAGCGCACCGATGATATCTAGTATTTCAAAAATATCGAAAACTTTTATCGGACTTTCCAAAAACTGCTTATCAATCAATACTTTGAAATGAAATTATTTAATCAGGACAAACCATGAGTTCCTCATATTGTATGTGTAGTATTTCTACCTGTTATGACCCAGTTTAGAAACAGATGGAATAAAGTTCATAACCTGGAAACGATTATGGCTGCTTGTAAAAATTAACGGAATAAGTCCTGGAAAAAATCGGTGCCGCGACCTCGGCGGCACAACTCCATCCGATACTCCAAAGTTTTGATGACGGTGAGGCATAATTGAGGTTCTATGCCGTTAATGTGCCGAATTTTCTCATCCTTTAGCTCTTCAATTGTTGCTGGCTTATCGACGTACACCTTTTTTTATAAAAAGTTGGTTATCATCTCACTAGCAAACACCATTCACAGTAACTGCCTGACCGGCCTCATTTTGGTACGGCCCGATGATGCCGCCAGCCCATAAACCGCACCAAACAGTCACTCTTTGTGGGTGCATTAGTTTCTGGACAATCACTCTTGGATTATCATTCGCCAAAATGCGGCAAATCTGCTTATTGACGAATCCACTGAGGTGAAAATGTGTTAACGATGAGATGAGATGGACGGCTCTTCAGCCACACTATCGAGAAGAGCAGCAATATTTTCTGTAGTATGAGCTGTACGAGCATGCACAGACCCGGTTTATTCATATTATTTCACGATTATTCAGATTTTACGCACATTTGGACGATTAAATTGACCGAAAAAATCACGAAGTGCACGATATGCATTTTGATTTGAACGCCCATTTTCATAATAAACCTGAATAACTTTAAGGCTTTGCTCGATTGTGTATCTTTCCATGGTTCAAATTGAGTTAGTTTGAAATTGGGAAATGTCAAATTAAGTGCAGAATAAAACTTGATGTTTAGGTGTGGTTCAAATTAAAACATCGGCCCTTAGAATTTTGTAAAAAGAGTCTAAAATTCCCCTTTTTCAAAAATAAAAGGTGCTTTCAAAATTTCAGTATTATTAAATATCCCTACTTTGTCTTGGAAATAAGGTATATTTATAGAAAAAGGTAGAAAAAGGTAACATATGTTTAAGCCAAAGTAAACTTAGTACTTCGGCTTAAACATACCAACCAATATAATTTAAATTCATTTAGAAGTTTCTACGTGATGTGAACGCTGACAGACAAAAATTAAAAAATTGGTATTTTGTATTTTATATCGCTTACCATATGCACCAGTAACAAAATGTAAAAAAAAAAAAAATTATGCATGTACAGAAATGGTCCTGTTGCAATTTTATTATATGTTTAGAATAGAACATTGAAAATAAATTATTCAAACTTAAATTTTAAAAGAAAAAACTAAAATATCGACTCAAAACTACAAACAATTTATGACAACTTATTAATTCCCAGAGTAGCTGTGCAATTTGTGCGTATTCTAGGATTTCACATAACTTTAATTTAAAAAAAAGCACACACACACAATCAAATCAATTTCTCCAATTAAAATTAAACTGATATTTTTTATGCCATCAAATATTTGTGCATTAAAGCATATATGTTTATCAATTAACACAAATATATACACAAACACGAATAATTGCAAGTATCAATAATTTTTTATCAATTACCATGAATACCCTATAGTTCGAAATGGATAACTAATCAGTTACCAGTAAAAACTAGGCATCACTGATTCCCTTACTAATTACACTAGTAATTGGCACAAACTTGATAATTAAGGCAGGTACTTACGCTCCTAGTGACGACCTAGTGAAATATTGCCTCTAATAGGGGGCTGGCTAAAATAAATCATCAAATAGTTCCATTAGTACCCCACAGCGGTGGACAAAGAGGCCTCGCAAAAGGTTTATATTTAAAAAAAAACTATGGTTTTTATTGACCGCAAGAGATGAGCACAAATACCTTGCAAGACGTAGAAGGGCTAAAATCTAAGGACATTCTCACGGCAATAGACACCTGTAACAAAGTACAAATAGTTGTTGGAATGTAATCAAAGTTCCTTAAGCCGTAGAGCAGCATTAGTGATAGCCGTTATAAGCTTCGTCCGGCCAAGATGAAAATCTTGACCGAGCCTGAGGAATGCGGAGATGTTAAAGCACATTGTGTCACTGGCCAACATAAGTTTCAGAACTACCGGGCAGACATATGTTAAATGTGGATGCCGCACAGTGGTCAATTTCGCGAGATAGCGGTCAAAACTCTATAACTTTTGACCGGATTGGTATTTTTTTACGCGATTTTTTTTGTTCAATAGGAGGGACTTTAAGCTTCAATTTGCGTGTTCAAACGTAAAAATCGACTGATAGGAACGTAAGTAATGTGGAGTTAAAAATGCATTTTAATTTTTTGTTGAGTTTCCATGTAAAAGTTGAATATTTTGACATTTTAAATAGGTATTTTTTTATAATTTCTTATTTTCTTCAATCGTATTTTGCAACCAATACTTATTTATTATTCTTAAACTTAATTTGTGTCAGAAAATGCCAACATTTGGCCCCTGACATTTATTTAGTCTCAATATTCACAGGGGCCAAAGGTTGTTTTTTTTGGAAGAAAGCTAACTCTTGTGTGGATTAAACTGAAAAATAATACTGAAATTCCCAACAATATCAATACCATTTGGATATATTATATACAGAACACAACATCGATAAAATTTTAAGTAAACTTTTACTATTGATTTAAAGTGCACATATATTTTATTTAAATGTATTAATAAAAATTTTATAATTAAGTTTTTATGCTCTAGGTCTTTTTATAAAAATATTTCAATTTACTTTTATTTTTATATTCGATATTTCGCTACACCATTGGGTAGCATCATCAGGAAATGGAAAAAGTTTTATAATATTTTTTTTTTTTTTTTTAAATTGTGTATTAATAAAAATTTATACTAAAATTAGAAACAAATTATAATCTTTAAACTAGTATTAATTAAACAATATTAGTAAAAATTTCTTCCAAATAGCTTTGATTTTCATTTTGCAGTAGTTGTTTAGCTTCTTTGTCTAACTCCAATGAGGTTGATTTCCATTTTTGTCGAATACTGGACATATATGGGTCTGATGTGCACAACAAAATATTAATTAGATCTTCATTAGTACAATATCTGGAAATTTTTCTTGTATTGTGCTCGCGAAAGAATCTGTAGTCTTTGTTCCTTTTTTCTTGCGCTTCTTCTGAGAGATCTCCAATTGGAAGCATATTGTGCTGAATTATTTGTTCCCCATGGAACAAAATTTTGTGAACTGTGGTTGGCATATGTCTCCAAGAATATTTTTGGTTATAAAGTGTTGCTGTCTCATTAGCATACTGACCAAATTTTTTTGTATCTATCTTTTTGCTACATGCTATAACTTCTAATATGATTTGGAATCGTCGTATTAAATCATAATCTACTCCAGTTATTGAAGCTGCAGTTTCTGGATCGGAAAAAAATCTCCTTGCTGTGTTTCCATCATTAGCATTTCCTTCTCCTTGCTTTGGCTGGTCAATTATAAGGCATATCTCACGGTATTTTTCTTGAATATCTTTTTTTTTGCTTTCTTTTTTCCAAATTTTCTTTGTTGTTTCTCACAAATTCGCCTAACGGGCCAAATTCCAAATCGTATCCCAATTTAAGAATATGCTCCATAAAACGAATTCTAGCATGAAGAGGTGACATTCCAAATTCATATGCTTCATTAAAACTATCGTCTTGTGTTGGTGGTTGGCTCAATTGACTTGTTGTTTTTTGGCATATGGTGCAGCTTGACGAAGACTTTGTTTCGGTTAAAGCTTGTGCAACTTTTCCATCGATCATTGTAAGTGACATTTTAAAGTTAACTTCGATGCATTGGTCATTAAATTCAAATATCACTGGTTGAAGTTCTTTAATTTCATCTCTTATTTTGCCAACTTCTTCAGTTATGACATCTTTAGTTTCTTTTTTGTAAGCAAACTTTATTGGTCTACAAAATTTTGTTGACGAGGGAATTTCATTCTTCCATACATCTATCTCTGCAGCTCTACTAGTTGACGGCTCTGAACCAATATAAGTTTTTGTTAAACGTAATGGAACGAAAGAAATCATGAATAAATTGGCATCTGATGAATTTTCCGCATTACATTGTTTGTATTGTTTCTGGCCAGAGGACCCATCACATCCCCATTTAGAAATTAAAGTCATGCTGCAATTTTTAAACTTCTTTAAATAATCAGCATCAAATGTCTTTAGTAATCGTTCTGCAGTGTGTTCAAGAAGATCCTGCAATTTTATTTCTGCTGAACTTGAAGTTACACTAATAGCAGTTGGTGAAGGTAAGCAATCTTTTTTGGCAGAAACTATATCTCGATATGATGGAAAAATTCCACAATTTTTTTCATTGGTTCGCTTCCGCAATTCTGTATATTGGTTTTTAGTCATTTTCAAATCCAAAAATAGTGCAAATGCTTCTTCTGGAGTAAATTTATTTTCTTCAGTTGGTGTCGGCATACTTTCTAAAATCCTTTTTGTGCGTCTGGGGCTTGCTTCCACTATTTTTTCAATGATAGCAATTTTACTCATTTTAGTTTTCGTTGGTTGAATTTGATGCAGAAATGAATCCTTTATGATGCTACAAGAAACTTCTTCATTGATATGTTTAAGCTTGCGTCTTCGTGATCTTTCACTACAATTATCAATTGGCTTTGCTGGTCGACCACCTTTTCCAGTTTCCGTGGTAGTTACTGATGGCTTTTTAAAAATAAGTTTATTTCTTAGCTATTCTTGGTTGCGTGAGTAAAACAATTTCTTGTTTCTGGAACATTGATTGTACCGTTTTCTTAAAGTATTTAAAAAGTTTTTTATTTTTAAGTTATGAATTTTAATTTCTTGTTTGTCGCATATTTTGAAGAATGGATTATTTATTATATGTAAAATAATGTCGTTTTCATCTTTCCGTTCAAAATATATATCAGATAGAACACTATAACTGAATTTAGCCATTGTTTAAACAATAATGAAGAAAAAAATGAATGCATGGATTAATATACTATTGCTCGAAGTTTCAACATGATCTTTTTTACCTCTTTGAAACATAATATAACAGGTACTTGGTTTTACCAGTTATTTCCATTGGTTTTAAATTTATTTGTAATTTTCAGGTATTTAAGTTGTGTAATATTAGATGGCAATAAAATCATTTTATACCTTTTCCAAATGAATTGCTAGATACCACATAAATTTAGAGTTAACAGGTACTGGCAATAATATAACAGGTAGTTGGTTTTACCAGTTATTTCCATTAGTTATAAATTTATTTGCAATTTTCAGGTATTTAAGTTGTGTAATATTAGATGGCAATAAAATCATTTTTTACCTTTTCGAAATAAATTGCCAGATACCACATAATTTGAGAGTTCTATTGTCATTTTTGTCAAAATTTTGATACACCCTTCTATGTGGACTAGGTCCAAATATGGGCCAACTTCTCCTAATTTCAATAGAATTATTTTTTGGGTCAATAGGAACTCTTGTACATAATTTCATCAAAATATATGCATAATAGCCACTTTCACATACAAATAACTTCTCAAAAAATATGACGTGCATTTGTACTGAATATCTTACCTTGGGTCAGAAAAATTGCTGTAGCTCAAAAAGTGCAGTCCCGATGCATGGATATGTATATATAGGAATGTAGGGGAGAGTTGGGACTACAAAATAGTAAATTTGTGTTTTGACTCAGCTTGACTCACAGGAGTTGTGCTCTATGAAGTAGGAAATTTTCGAGAAATTTGACCTTTTTTAAAAAAAATATTTAAATTGTTCTGAAAACAGTAGAGCTTCAATTTTTTTTTACCAGTAATAGGAATAAGTTAAGTTACAACACAAAATTTATTTCGTCCAAAAATCTTGAAAAACAAAAAAGTTATGATCATTTAAACTTTAAAAATTAACTAAAAATATCATAAATTTACTAAATTCTGAAAAAGCCCATTTTGGACCACCCTGTTCTCAGTGAAATAGTTGAAATAGAGTTCTAATTTTTTGGCTCCCGAGGTTTACTACTGTTTACTTTCATATGAGTATAATAACTTTAAAATCGGAGAACAAAAACCAAAAGGAGTTTTGGCCGCTATCTCAAAATATTGACCACAGTGTGCCGTAGAAGATCGAATTCATATATCAATGGTAACAGTTACAAGAGACTACGTGATGTGGAAGCATGCTGATAATCTGAAAACAGTACAATCCAGAGTAAAGGCTAGTGGTAGCACGAGACTAAACGTAAGGGGTTGAAAAAACAAAAACGCAAAGGAAAAAATTTAATGATCTGCTTTTTTTCAATCATACTCTAATCCTAAGTTTTTAGTTTCTTTCTATGATCATTAAAAATACAAATTCATACCAGGTGTGAGCAGTACGGCAACAACTACAACAAAACAACAACTTTGCCATTCTTTTAGCAGATATAAAACAATGTATTTTTAACAGACATTAGCAAAAAACAGTCAGCTGGGCTAACGCCTGTACCTGGTATGAATTCGCCTTGATCATTACTAACTTATCTAAAACATCTTTTACACTTAAAGAGAAAAGAAAGCATACAATTAGTGTTAGTAAAGTATCAATCTACTTCACAGTATTGTATACCAACGAACTAGCGGGTATTAATTATATTTTTATTTGTGTGTGTGTGTCTGGTTGTATTCATTTGTCATTTTTTGTATAAAATTATCTTTGGCATAAAATTCACCAGGGAATGAAAATTAAAGCAATGATATTTAATGTAGACAAGCCAGTTTTTATATTGAGGTTAATCAATATTCACTGTATCTTTAACGCTCATTGATAAAATCTGAATAACGAAAATTGGTTATATCTTGATGATGGGTCAAAGTTTGGTACAAACATTTTGATTTTAAATCTAAAATATTTAAATAATGAGTCAATTTTATTTAAAAGTCTATAATAATGTTTTATTAAAGAGTAAAAATAGCTTAACGAAAACGGTTGATTGAGAGTTGTTTTCTACTTAAACGAAATTAATAATTAAAATTACTCAGAATATAAGCCAATAAATTTTCTTTATCATTTTTTATAGGACAAAGCACTTTTAGTCTGTTATTTTGCTCAGTCGGGCAGAATCAAAATATTTTGTATATAACTCAGCCATTTGTAAAGGGATAGGTCGATTGTTTCAAAATGGCAATGACAAGCTATAAAATAATTTGCAGGTGTGAGGTACCCAACTTTGAGGCCACCCCTAGCAAGTGTATGGTGCCCAGCGTCAAAACTTAAGCTCAGATACTCCTCTGCTATGCTCATCTCAAAATAGGATCAATTGGCCAAGCGTTGTAAAACATTAGTTATTTCCAAAGTAATTTGATTCTGCCCCACTGTGCAATGTAATGTTCTACGTACAAAATAATTAATAAACCCTTTAAATATATTTTTTTTTTCAATATCTCATACAATAATTCGTTTTTCGACATCTACTTATTTTATTATTTACTAGCTAATAATAAACACTTGGGAGAAAAGTATGACCAAATTTTAACGCGAAAACGCACGCTATTCTCAAGTCAAAAATGTTCCCATCCAACCCTTTTTTTGCTAGACTATACGTATCAACACGATAACAATTTTTTACTTTCAAAGGGATGTGCCACTCCCAGTAATCATATCCAGTCTGTATTTTGCTAGACTATGCCCATTAGTATGAGGGTTACTTTTGCAAAGTTTCAAGACTATACCTAATGTAGTTCTCTAGGTACGCGATAATAATTTTTCACTTTGTGTAGGAGATACCACGCCCTCCATTCAAATTCAGTCTGTGCATGTATCTTGATATCGGGATTACTGATGCAAAATTCCAAGGCGCTACCTATTGCAGTTCTCTAAATACAGGATAATAATTTTTTACTTTGTATGGGGGGTACCACGCTCACTGTCCCAATTCAGTCTATGTTTTTCTAGAGTATCCGCATGGGTATGGGGTTAACCTGTACCCACTTTGAAGACCATGACTATTATAGTTCTCTATATACACAATAATAATTTTTCACTTTGTATGGGAGGTACCACGCCTACCTTCCCACGGCGGTACCACGCCAACTATTCTAGCTACAACTCATGAACCAATACACATACAGAGACCGTTTGTACATAAAAACCTTGGTATTGGCGTCCTTTCATATAAACTTTGCAGAAACAAAATCGGTTCATGCATTCCAGAGAACATCAATTTCTAACACCATGCAACTTTTTTTTAATTTTTATAGATTATATTAAGGATTTATTCAAAATATTATTGAAACCATTAACACAGGGTGGGTGGTGTAAATTTAATTTTCCAATTTTGTTTTTACTCAATTAGAAAATTATTTTGAGTGATAGAAATCTTTATTTGGATCTTTGTAATTAATATATCTATTAAATGGGTACCTCCAGTGTTGATACACATTTGTGCCTGTTTTATCGTCTTTTCTATGACCTCTCGCAAGATTTCCGGTAATAACTGTTCACAATTCTGCCACATATTCTCCTTAAGGGCTACGATTGCCTAGGGCTTGTTGGCATAAGCCTGCGACTGTAAGTAGCCCCGAAGTAACCTTTTTGGGATGGCTTATTTCGGGCGATCTAGCTGGCCATGCCATATAGCGAGATTAAGGGACCCGGAAATATTTGCTTCACAATATCCATTGTGGCTCCTGTTGTGTGTGCGGTTGCCGTATTGTTGAAAGCACTCCTTCTACAAGTCCCGCTCATTTAATTCTGACAGTAAGAAGTGGTTTATCATGGCATTGTAGCTTTTGCTAATAAAACCGTATTACTGATGGCGCCAAAAAAAAAAAATCGGCCTAATCACTACATTCTCAAGAACGCCCCATCAGACAGTGCCTTTAAGTGGATGTAAGGGCTTTTCGTGCCGCAAACGCAGTTTTTCGCTGCTCCAGATATGAAGATTTTGTTTATTGACATAAACGATTTAAGGGGAATTCGTATCGTCGCTCATGATGATTTTCGAATCGTGCTCTTAGTAGTTGAGATTAAGAATGCACTTACGGAAACATGTGTAAGTATTTCACTAAAATTCGCTGTATGGTCCATCTGTGGATGCCCATTTGCGTGGCCCGTCGCCTGTTTTATGTTTTTTCGTTCTCGTCGTCATGGGCAGCCACAACTCGAATTTTCCAGAGCTAAGAATTAGTCTGGTTTCCGCCACGCCTTTTGTGCGTCTAGTCTGTTCGGATCGAGCAGCTAAGCGAAGTATTTACCCAGTTGGCGCAACACGATAAGGAAATCGACGTCAAAATTCACGCTGCGCTTACACTACTGAACGATTATAGGTAAAAAAACCCGCAATTATTCCACGCTCTTGTAGAGTTTAGCGCTTCATTGTTTGACTTTTCCCACATCTCTCTATATATATAAAGCACAAAATGTGTTTGTTTGTATGTTTGTTTGTTTATCGGAAAGCTATAGCTACCTACACCAGTGAACCGATCTTTCTGAAATTTTCACAGTTCGTTACTTTTTTGATATTCGACGTCGGCGTGGCACCTCCCAAACAAAGTAAATATTTATCATCTTATATCCAGGTAACAGTAATTGGTATCGTCTTGAATTTTCACACCCGTAGCCTCTATATTAATGTTAATAGTTTAGCGAAACCTAGACTGAATTGGAATAGTGGGCGTGGTACCTCCCATACAAAGTAAACGTTTATCATCGTCTATCTTGGTAAGAGTAATAGCAACAGGAACCTCTATATTAACATGCTTAATTTAAAGAAAAATAGATTGGATTGGAATAATGGGCGTGGTACCTCCCGTACAAAGCTAAAAGTTATTATCGTCTATCTAGAGAACTACAATAGCTAGCACCTTCCAATTTCGCACCGGTAACCCTATATTAAAGTACATAGTCAAGATAAACACAGAGTAAATTGGAATAGTGGGCGAGGTACCTCCCATACAAAGTGAAAAATTATTATCGTGTTCCTGGCGAACTAGAATAGATAGTGCCTTGAAATTTTACAAGAGTAACCCCAGTGCAAATGCGTATAATATACTAAATTGCAGAATGAATTGAGACAGTGGCGTGGTACCTCCCGTGTAAAGTGAAAAATTATTATAGTGTACATAGAGTACTATAATAGATATGATCTTAAAAGAAGGTGCAAGTAACCCCGCATACCCATATACTGTAGAAAAACATAGGGTGGGTTGGGACAGTGATCACGGTACCCCCTATACGAAGTAAAAAATTATTATCCTGTATCTAGAGAACTGCAATAGGTAGCATCTCGGAATTTTGCATCAGTTAACCCTATACGAAGATACATTGTTTAGAGAAACACAGACTGAATTGGAATGGTGGGTGTGGTGCCTCCTATACATAGTGAGAAATTATTATAGTATACCTAGAAAACTGCAATAGATAGAACCTATGCTAATGCACATAGTCTAACAATATATAAACAAAGAGAAAAATTATTATCGTGTACCTGGAGAGCTACAATAGATGGACCCTTGAAACTTTGCACAACTAACCCTCAGAGTAACGTGCATTGTCTAGCAAAATACTGACTGGATTGGGATAATGGACGGGGTACCTCCATACTAAGTGAAAAATTATTATCGTGTACTTAGAGAACTACAATAGCTAGAGTCTTGAAACTTTGCACAAGTAACCCTCATACTAATGTGCATAGCCTAGCAAAATACAGACAGGATTATAATAGTGGTACCTCCCATAAGAAATTAAAAATTATTATCGTGTTAATATGTACAGTCAAGCAAAAAAAAAAATTTGTTGGGAACAGTAGGCGTCGTACCTTGCACATAAACTATAACATTTTTAATGAGAGCATAGCGTGCGCTTTTAAGTTAGAGGTTGGCCATACTTTTCTTCTAAGTGTTTATTGGGTTTTTTGTGGATGGGTGTAGCGAAGCGCACCGGGGATAGCTAGTAATTTATAAAGTTTGTTAGAAAATATTTCACAGTTGCTATTCAAAAAGGCGAGAATAATTATTAGTATTTGTTTAGTAATATATAAATACAGATTTCAGTGGCTGGTTGTTTGGTACGGTTGGTTTTTGAGGGTAAACTTTCTGTCGAGTAGAGATAAATAAAAGTAAAATGATTAAAGTAATTTTTTTTACTTACAGATAAATAATTTAAATTCGAAAAGCCATAAAAATTTTATCAAATCAACATATCCTTAGTATTTTTTGTAGATGAGAGTAGCGAAGCGTACCGGGGTAGCTAGTTATATATATAAAACTTAAAAAAAAAATACAAAATATATAGTACAATTACACTAGGGACTGCTTTGGGTTTATCTAAAACTTACCAATGACACAATTACCAGCAACTAAAAGGAAAGTAAAACAAAACTTTCAGAAAAATATGATGTGAAGCTTCTTATACAGACATCCTGACGTACGCAACAACATACAAACAAACAGTGAGAAAAAGAAAACAACCCAACCGACAACATTTAACCGCACTTGCACTTCATAATTTTTGTTGATTAGTGGTTTGACAGTTATACCGCAATAGTATAAAAAACAATCATATACAAATACCCTGTGAGGCAGAAATATAACAATTTTTCATTCTCTTTCTTTTATATTTTTTTTTTTTTTGGTTGATAAACATTATTATCCATCATCATATGTCAGTTACATATTAAAATTATGAAAATTTTATTAAAATAAAAAGACCGAAAGGGAGAAAACAGATATTTCTAAATATAACAACTACCACTGTACCATCCATTGTATTCATAAACAAATGTGACACAGGAATACAATGATTTATTTAAAAATTCATTCGGGAATAAAAAATAAATTAAATTAAATAAAACTAATATATAGCAATCGTGCATAAGTATGCGTATTTTTCAAACGCAAATATATATACATACATATGTATTTAGTTCAGATGTGCACAGAATTTATTTTCTTTAGTTCACTGAGAGAAAACATGTCGTTTACTTTTTTCTGTTGCAACTTCTATTTGCAGTGCACTATTTTATAAATCATTAAAGGCCGTTTCATAATTTAATAATACTAGTATTAATACTTTTAAATAAAGTATTAGGCTGATTAATCGCTGCTAAAAATTTTTCAAAACCCAATAACTATTTTAATATTAATTCATATTTGTATTATAGTGTAAAACGGCCTTAAGCAGTGATTGTATATATTTCTCGATCTTGTATTTTCTATATGTAAGTTTAAGAGTTAAAATATTGCTCGATGCTTTTTTATTGTAGATTTGTGAGACAAGTTAAATTATTGTTATAATTAAGCCTTTGCAAAATTTGGCTAAAAATTACCTAAATCAATAACAATATTTATGATTATTAAGCTATTTATGATTATTATGTTATTTATCTTTTTTTTGCACGCAAAGAAAAAACAAGGTTAAGGTAATCATAATCTAAAAGCAAAATATTATGATTCAATTATATAGTTGTAGTCAAACTGTATTATTAACATCATAATAATATTGTTTTTTTAGAACCATATTATGGTTTAATTTAAAAATAATATTGTAAAACATAAAATTTTATTATGAAATAAATTAAATAAATATAGTGAGATATATAAATACAAGATCATTGTAACTTGTTTCCTGTCTGTCTGTCTGTCTGTCTATCTTTCTATATGTGTTCACATCGTAAAAACTACTGGCTGGATTTTAACAAAATTTTGTGAGGAGGTACCTTGGATAGTTTTTTTTTCCCGCAAAAATATTCACTTTCTCTTGGAAATAAGATATTTTTGCGGGGAAAAAAATCAGTGAAAGGTTTAGCATACTTTAAGGCATCTTTTATTATTGAAAGCGGGAAATTTTTAACACGGTTGCGCAACAGATGGCGCTGTTTTAAAATAATAACAAAATATGAATAACATACTAAAAATTAGCCAATTGAATAAAATTGTTATTTGATTGGTATTTTTACTTTGTTATTAAAATATTGTAAATTCGTTTTGCAGAGCTTTACCATAATTTTTAGAATTTTAAATAAATTTTAGAATACACAGTGCAACACGGAAAAAAATAACCATATACGGACACCACTACGTGATAAAAGACCAAAAAAAAAGACCACTGTCTCCCAGTTTTGGCCAAAGTACTCCAGGTTTTTTTTATGGGCCCTCAAAGATGTGGGGCCTCGATGTCATTTTTGCAAAAAAATTATCATTTACTCAAGCTCATATTTTGCAAACTGTTTGGAATTTTGATATACTCTCTGAGGCAAAGTTGTAGCTCTTGTCATAAAGAACAAAACTTGTGAACATATAAAATCAAAACAACTTCATCATCAAGGTCAAAATCGCAAAAAATTTTTAAAAATTCAATTTTTTTTATCTTTTTTCCCCTGTTCAGGTCCATAGGTAGCAAACCGTTCAAAATTCAAGGAAACAATCAACTACAAAAATGAACCTAAGATCTCAATAAACAACTTTTTGGAACATATGAACTTCCTAGGAACGATTCTTAACACCGTTTAGGTAGCGCTTAGGTAGCCGGGAAATTTTTCACTTTTGCGGCTTAAAAAATTACACATGACTGAAAAAATTACACAGTGTGATATTATCCAGGTATGGTTACTTTTATATAAAGTAAATACGTAAGAGTCTTAAAAGTTGGTATGGAGGAAACTTATCACAATTTGTTTACTAATTATATTTTATGGTTATAAACACAATATTATTTAGTAAATCTAATAAAAGCTTTGTTTTTGCTTCAAAATTTTATAGTTCAAACCAACCATGTTGCTTCTTTTTTTTTTGAGTAGTAACCACTTAATTAGTGACCATAGTAATGATTTAAAACACTATAAGTTGTTCATCGCAACCATATACTATTACAGAGAACAAAGGATGGTTCTTGTGACCATATCATAACCATGTTTTTTCTCTGCATATGGTTTGTAAACTGGCTCTGTTTCGCTGGTGGCTTCTTCAAAAATGAAGGCGAAGCTCATGTTACGATCAATCGACCACAACACCATCAATGATTTTCTGTTTGAAAATATAAATGACATTGAGACGGGCGAAATGTGGTTTTAACAGGACCTGCCATAAGTCCACTTCAATTATCAAGTCGATGGAAATGGACCAGTCAATTGGTTTTCAAAGCCGTTGATTTGACACCCTCGATTACTTCTTGAGTGGCCAAGTGAAGTCACTGATATATACGCTGATAAACCAGTAACAATTGACACCTTGAAGGCCAACATTGTTGGTATTATTCTTAACATATGACCAGCAATGCTCGAAAAACTGGCCCAAAACTGGCTTTGTCAAGAACAAGCGGCCATATCCCGAAATCCTTTTTAAATAATAATGCCATGTATTTATTTTACGACAACAAAAATTGGATTAAAATTAAATTTTTTGTGTTTTTGTACCATTTAAAGTTCTATCGGACTTAAGAAACACCCGTTAGGCACCAGATTCAACTCTGAGAAGTTATTCTTATACAAGTTTTTTACATGTAGAAAATTTTGAATTAAGAGGAAAGGGTAGCTAAGACTTTTCACGTGACTAGTTCGAGTTCTAACCTTAATATGAAAGGGATCTGCCACTTTCACACGCCGATGGCCTTGGAAGGGGTCAAATCGCTACTTTAATCTTACTATACGATATGATAAATCTTAGACTTAATATTAACTTCAACCTAGATTATAATAAGTTGTCTTCTATTCACATGCCACGATTCATAGTTTCTTGTACCATTTCTAATTTGACAGGTAATTCGATCATTGACAAATGAATGAATGCAACACTTCGTATTACCTATGCGTTCTTTAAGTGGTCTCGGTGGTGAGGAAATCGGCGAGAATTGGCGAGCGTCATTGCACCGTTAACGATCGAGAATATTATCGAGGTCGAGAATAACTAACGATCCGTTGCGTGCTAAGAAAAAAGACTTGAACGCTGCAGAAAAACATGTGAACATATGAGTGGATATTATTTTGCCTTATTATCGGAAAATAATTGTCAACGATTTGCCACAGGGAAATTGCAAATATTAAATTCAAAATTATTGCGAAAACTAAAAATGATATTCAGAAATGATAATTTTCCTCTCTTCAATTACAAATGCCGTCATCTAACGAGAAATCAGTCGGATAGCACAATATTGTGTCTGTCATTCTTGTAGATAAAACACTCCAAAAGTAATACTGTTTGTTTACTTTTGCCTTGCACTGTTTGTGTGCGTAGATTATGTTTGAACAATAAAATTTCTTAATGCGAATTTAAGGAAGTAAAAGATGTAAATGAAATATGACATTTTCCTTAGACATTAAGCTTCTTTCTTTTGTATACATATACATATATATTATTTATTTCGTTCTTTTAAAGTCTTATATAATATTTTCTTATGCTGTTGAAAATCAAGCTGTTGAATTTTTTTAAAGGTCATAAAATATAATCATAAATCTTATGTGGATGTCTAGAAGAATTTCAATCACATTTACAGCCTTAAATAGAGAAAGAAAATTTATTGTGGATACATTTACTGCCTTTCGTAGAGGATGATAGTTTAACTGTTTGTTTTGTTTGTTTTGGAGTCTATGATATAACTTTTTTCAAATAACAATGCAAGTGGTCGAATTTGAAAAAAAATAAATAAATACACTCTTTGGTATTTAGCAAACATGTTACTTCTTAAAGTTTAATTTGTCAATATATTGTTATAAAAGACGAATGCCTTAACATTTAATACCAGTCTGTTGGCCAAGTCAAATGCTATAATCGGTTATTGACTTGGTATAAGTATAAATAAATCAAACATTTACCAGGTTTAGCTCTGCAATTTTATAAATTTTGACCAAGACTTACTGGAGTCTTATCACTGCGTGAATAAAAAATTTTCACCATCGACCTTGGACCATATACGAGGTACGTTTTAGACTCAAGGTCGTTGTTGAATACTTGCTGCTGACTAAAAGGATATGTTGCTGTGCATAAACTAATCAAACACGTTAGGCCAATTCTCTGCGACATAGTTTAAGTCAAAACCTAAATGTAGCTGTTCCCAACACCGCCCGAGTATGGCGGATTTTTACAATTAGGCACCTTACTTGTCGCTTTATAAAAGTGTTAGTCTACAAGCTCAAGAAAAAGAAATTTGAAATAACTTTCATTTGGCTTTTAAATATGTATTAAATTTTTAACTTAAATATTTCAGATCTAAAAATTATATAAAGCTAACAAATTTTATATTTGGTGGATTCACAAGTTATGCTAACATGTCATATCTTCATAATGTTCTAATATTTTATAATAATTTAAAAATATTGATGTTCGGCCTGATTACGGTTGTCGAAGACGTAGTCGAATGTCGATTTTTTTGGAAAATGGTACTACGGTTGTCGAAAATGCACAATCTGTTACAATTTTCGTAACACGGAAGACGAAAACGACTGTCAAAGTATGCTAAAACAGTCGATAAATTTTTTTCTCACGACTAGAGACGCCGCCGCATTCAATTGACACCAAACTATAAAATCCTTTTCGATTATAATATTTGAACCTCTCATCGACTCCTAGAGCCAAAATTTTGGTGTGAGTTCCATCTATGCATCCAATAATGCCGGGGAATTTAAACTTTTTATAAAAATAATCCTTTATTTCAGATTTCTCCAGTTCAGTCATTTGAAACGATATCCAACTCGGGCAAATTTCACTGTGCATTGCATCGATGCATTCTTTGAAGATTTTGCTTACTGAAGAATGTGAAAGGCCAACATTATAATCGTTGCCAGCTCCTTTTTGATAACTGCCCTCAGCAAGTATGCGCAATGTTACCGCCCACTTCAATACTTTGGGAAGAGCAGACGACTTTATTTGGTCTTCCAATCTAGGTGATATTTTTTCCAACACGTATTTGAATGCATCTTTATTTAATCTAAAAATGCCAATGAAACTAAAGTGCAGATGGGGAGTATGAATTGACACTCATTTCTCAATTTCACTACTTACTTCCAATTGGGCATTGCAAATTTGTTTGAATTTTGCCTTATTTCTTTGCGCAAGGCACTTATATCACATTCTGTGTATGCCTCATCGTCTTCATCCGAAGGAAAGAAATGTCTCAAACTTAACATTGTTATTTTATTCTATTTATTTAATTGTAAACTGAGAAAATAAAATTTTGCCTTTGGCGGACAATTATGTAAAAGTAAACATTTTTTTGACAGATGTGACAGGGCAATTCATGTAATTTTGTTATTATGACGCATCTTGTACTTTTCAGTCTATTACAAAATCACAAGAGTCGAAAAAGTTACGTCGTACCAAAAATGATCGAAATCGACAACGACTTCGACTGCACTCGATTTTCGTTTTCGACAACCGTAATCAGGACGGTTGTGTTTTAAACAAAAAACGTTCTAAAATAATATTTTTTTTCTATATTTATTGTTTCATCATATAATTCAGTAGACACCGGAGCCGTATGGCTAAGTCGCCTTATTCAAGCCACCTGTAATGCGGCTTGCAAGCTGCGATTTATGTCTATAAGAAGCGCCTTATCTTTAAAATTTGCTTTTTATCAATTGACAAACTTAAAATAAAATTGACAATAAAATATGAGGGGTTGTTCACACTAGTCATATTTTTTTTTTTTTTATATTAAAAAATATGACTTTATGACACCTTGTGTATCCCCCAATTATGTCTATAATTTTTTTTGTGGTTGTTTGTTTTAATTTAATTTGCGCTTTTTGGAATTAAGCTTTCAGTTTAAAACACAATATGGCAGAATAATTTATCGATTTAAATTTATATAAAATTTTATGTTGTTCCCATCTATATGTTTCACCCTTATTTAAAACCATTTGATAAAATACCATTTTACATAATACGAGCATTTACGTATACAAAACTAAATTTATTTTGGGTTTATTCCACAAAACAAAAATATTATGGTGAAAAAATAGTTTTAAAATTCTATGCATAACAAAATTATTTGTTGACACAATTAAACTTAATTTAATTTCTATAATTCGAATAATAATAAAAATGTAATTTTCTACAATTTTACAACACGATATGTTCTCTTCTGCTTCAAGCAACAAAACAAATAAGAGCAATAAAATAGTTTTAGAGAAAAGTTTAAAAAGAAAGGTTTCTCTTCATAAACAAGTTGGTATGCAGCGATGTCAGCATGAAGAATTTACCTTAATTTGGAAGATCTTTTTAACAAATTAAAATTTGAAGATGTTTTTTTTCCAAAATTAAGATTTTTGAGATTTAATTGCTTAACACCTATTGTAGCCACACAAATTAATTTATTAAATTTATTTACTTTTGTCAGCTTAACCTAAGTTTAATTAAATAATAATGTATTATAGAGAATTTTCATTTGCTAATTTATAAAGTACTAGCTGTGCCCGCCACGTCGTGGGCTTCCTGGCAATATTTTGCTCGATTTGGCTTTGAAAGCATTCCACACCAATTGTAAGACTCTTACTCTTAGAGTGCTTCAGGTATGGTTTATGTTTTTATTTTATATAAAGGTACTCATACCTGGATAAAATTCTAAAAATTATTGTAAAGCTTTGTAAATGATGTTGAAAATATTTTCATAACAATATAATCCACAAAGTAAAAATAAAAATCAAATACAAATTTAATTCAATTGGGTATTTGGTAGTAAGTAATTAATATTTTTTCATTATTTTAAAACAGCGCCATCTGTTGCGCAACTATAATTAAAACATCCCGCTTTTAAAAATAAAAGATGTCACAAAGTATGCAGTACTTTTAAAATGGTCACAAAAAGTCGGCTTATCTTTGTTGATTTTTCTCTTTATTATCTCTTGGAAATGAGATAATTTTTCGGAAAAAGGTACCTCCTAACAAAATTTTGTTAAAATCAATCCAGATACATATTTTCTTTACGTAAAGGTTATATGAAATTCTAAAATTTATGTAAAATTCTAAAAATTATTGTAAACCTCTGTAAAAGGTGTATGAAATACTTAAATAACAATGTAATTCCACAAAGTAAAAATACAAATCAAATACAAATTTTATTCAATTGGCGCCTAATGTTACGCAATAGCATTTAAAATATCCCACTTTAAAAAATATAGGGTGTGCAACCGTGTTTAAAATATCCCAGTTTTAAACCGAAAATTTCAGTACTTTTGCTGTTTTTCTCCACTTTCTCTTGGAAATGGTATAATGGAAAAAAGTATTCTATATTGGAATCAGGATGCTAAGGTAGCTGCACACAAAATTTTGTTAAAATCCATCTAGTAATTTTTACGTGATGTGAACACAAATGAAAAGCAGACAGATAGACAGCCAGCCAGACGTAAATGAGTTACTATTTTATTATTTGTATAGATGAAGTAGTTTTTTTTTTCAAATATTGGGACTATTAAAATGTAAGTAAATCTACATATTGTGAAATCAGCTGTGTCACTTAAGGCCCTTGCACACTACAATACAAGTATTAATACTTTCGATACACCCTAATCTGACCTCTGTTGGAAATTAAAAAAAAAAGAAAATAACCAATAGTGTCAGGGTTTCATTTTCCTCAGAAGTATTATTACTTGTATTATAGGGCCTACAGTGGTTTGAAACATTTTATCTATATCTATACATATAATAAAACTGTAACTTTCTGTATGTCAGTCTGTCAGCATTCGCATAACGTAAAAACTACTGGATGAATTTTAATAAAATTCAAAACTAGTATAATTTTGATTTTCCATAAAAATATCACATTTCCAAAAGAAAATAAAGAGAAAATAGTGAAAGTGGGCAATTTGACCGATTCAATGGTATTGCAAACTTGGCAGCACCTTTTAGTTTTGTCAACCGGAAAACACTATTTACAGATTTCTACAATTATTTTAAAATTTTATTATAAATTTTATAACTTACATAAAGCTTATGCGCCTGTGTAATTACCCAGGGATGGGTACCTTTATATAAAGTAAATACATCAACCGTAATTGAAGCAATAAAAGAGTCTTAAAATTTGGTGTGAATTACTTTCAAAGCAAAATTGAACAAAATATTGTAATAATGCAATGGATAAGAACGGTACTAAGTGACGAGTAAACCAGAAATCCAAAAACTTGTGTAGTTTGGCGCCACCTATACAAAGATTCACTAAATGTATATAACCACTTATGCCATTAAAATTAAAACTATTGCCAGACAGGTCTTTTGCCACAAAACTAATTAGATCACAATTTTACATCATACCATCCACTCAAAGAGTAGAATTCTAGTATAGAATTCTAGTAGAAATTTCCTCCCTGAACATAAATATGTGGAATATAGTAATCTCATCTCGTTAAACTCAAATCCACTTTCAGTTTTCGCGTATCACGTACAAATTTTTTTTTTTTGGGCTTGGCTAATATTTTTCCCTTAACAAGGCGACCACACTAACTTATTTCTAAATAACTCTTTAGCGGATTGTTCGATTTTAATAATTGAAATACCAAAAGATGCGGGATAAAATTACCTCTAAGTCAACTTTACATAATTTTTTTTCGTTTTTAACTGTTTCGTAGTTATTCACAAATTGGAGACGAAAAAAAATATTTTTAATGAAAAAAAAAATATTTTTAATGAAAAAAAATATTTTTAATGAAAAAATAATATTTGTTTAATGCAAAAAAAAAACTTAAATCGGCAAATATTTTACATCCTTATTCGTAAAGCTAGGTATACTAGGAATAAAATAAGCCATATATGATGAAAAGCGATGAACAAATGTTGATTTTATTAACAATTAAGTGCAGGTACCTACTTTGACAAACATCATGTAACACATTAAGATTATTAAATATTTCAATATCAGTATTTTATTTAAATAAGAATATCTCAAAAACTAGACATGATAGAGTCAACCTGTAAACAGATTTGGATTCAGCTCATAAAAATCCATTAAAACCCCATAACAAGGTTCAAGCTTCCTACTTTGTTTTGCCGACCATTGTTATCACAATAACTACATATCTAATATTTTAATATATCAATATCAATAACAATATCTCGAAAACTAGACGTGATAGAAAAAATCTGTGAACAGATTTGGATTCAGCACACAAAAGTTAATTAAAATCACATAACAAAGTTGTTGCTCCTGACTTCGTTGTTTTTGCCGACCATTGTTATCACAATAACTACATATGTATTTAATATTTTAATATTTTTATTTTATTTAAATAAGAATATCTCGAAAACTAGACCTGATAGGAAAAATCTGTGAACAGATTTGGATTCAGCACATAAAAGTCCATTTTAATCACATAACAAAGTACGGAAATGTGAAATTTTTCACCTGAAAATATTATAGTCAACCTCTTTTACACAGTGTGAGTTAAAATGAATCATTTAAAGTATAATTAAGAGTACTGAAAATTTTCGTTATTATACCTCACTCTATTTCAAACCAGAGTTCGGAAATAAATAAAACGTAACGTTTGCTCTCGTTTTGAAAAGTTCCGATTACAGCGGTAATTTAATACACTGGTAGTATGAAAACGAATTTCCTACGAAGTAATCTGCTATGAAGTTTAGATAATATCCATCTCCTCAGCTAGAGACATATTTATAGGCCAGGTGTCATTGATAGAAATTTCGCTACGTCTATATCGTAAGGCATATTATTCCTAAATTTTTCTCTTATTCGTTATATAGTGTTAATTTTGTTATCTCCTCTGTGTCCACAAAACTTATTGAACTTTCATTTTATTGCTGTTATGTGTTTGACTTTAATGTCAATGTGTTGATTTAATTTTAAGATGGATCTATATGTAAATGTAAATATATCGTGTTACCAGATTTTTGTGGTTTGTTTAAGTTGTTTTTTGTCATTTTTATTTAGTTGTATTTTATTTCAATTTCCCTGCTTGCTGACTGTTTTAATGATGAATAAATTGTTTTTATTTCTTTCTTTTTTAGGCCGCACTGTTCATCCTTTTATTATGTTTTTTGGTTTTTATTTATTTATTTTTTTGAATTTTGCTGTGGTGTCATGTTAAAAATCAAATTACATGAAGGCAAGAAAACAAAGCAAAACCAAACCAAAAGTATTAAATACTCGAATAAAAATTAAATTTTATACGCAAATTTACATAAAATAAACTCCTCAAGAAACCAAAATAAACTCACTAACTGTCACTGGGGCCCAGTAAACTAAATAAAATTATGTATCAGAAGAAAGGGAAGAAGAAGAAGATGTTAATAATCCCTATGAAGAAGATGTTTGCAGGAAAAATTTGTTTGTTTGCTTCATGGTTTGAGCGTCTGTGGTTGAATGTGTACAGGAAATTTTATAACCACAAATTTTGGTCTTAGATTTTTTTCTCTTAATTTGCAATACAAGTCAATTGTTGCAAAATGAAGAATAAATAAACTGAATTTTATTGTAAATAATTTGTGCTGTAAAGAATAGAGCTGAAAGTTTTAAATATTCATTCAAATGAACATGTTTGTGTGTAAGTATTGAACTACTTGCATGTATTTGTATTTGTGTATGAGTATGTACAGGGTGGGCCAAAAGAAACCAAGGGCTCTCCAAAAATTTGTCTTAAAAGTGCCATTGTGTCTCGGGCAGTATGGGCAGTGGCTCCGTCCTGCTGAAACCACATACCAGGTCTGTTTTCAAGAGCAGGACGTAAAAAATTTTCTATCATAAACCGATACCGTTCTCCATTTACGGTTACAGCACTTCCATCTTTATTCTCGAAGAAGTAGGGCCCAATGACATTTTCAGATGTGATCCCACACCATACTGTACACCTGATGGGGTGCAATTGGCGTTGATGAATGGCTCTTGGATTTTCAGAACCCCAGAACCTACAGTTCTGCTTATTAACAAAGCCATTCAAATGAAAATGAGCTTCATCACTCATAATCAAATTTTCAATAATGTCGGCGATATGCTCTTTGCGTTAAAATAATTGATCTCTGGTTTAAATAATACAATTCCAAGTGTTGTCTATATAATCTGAAAGAAAAAATAAAAAAAAGTTAATAAACAAAAAAGTTATTAAACTTTTACACCCCTTGGTTTCTTTTGGCCCACCCTGTATTATTTATTTCCCAGTTGACCAAATCCTAGTACACAGCATTTTTTAATGTGTGACATTTTTCAATGGATAATTTATTTTCAATAATTAAAACAAAATCAACAGTAACGATAAGTTAACTGAGAAGATCTTGTAGGGCATCTTCATTTAAACGATTTGCTCAAGTTGTCCCTCATATGTAATTTTCGGGCGGTGGTTTTTTATCTGTTACATATTCTTGGGGATGATGAAATAAATATGTACTTGATAATGATATTGAAGTTCACATGGAAATTTAGTAGGTGTAGTCGAGCTAATGTTTTGTCTTTGGTCTCATATACCGGACATCTGCAGAAGCTTCCCTATAAGAAAATGATGATCGAAACTAACACATAAACAAAAATAAAAAAAAAAACAAATTATGAATGTTGTTTCACTTTTGCATATATGCGAGAGTAATATTGATAAACTCGAGGGAGATAAAAAATTCTCACGTATACAATGTTTACATCATTTTTTTCATTTTTCCCTTAAGAATGTGATGGGAAGTTTATCATACGCAATGATGGTAAAATCCAGTGACTATCAAATGATCGGTCAAATGATTGTCACTGTTCTTGTAGGGTTATATTTAGCTCTTATAACCCTTAGGCCTCATATACTGAACAATTTTAACCGTTGCAAACTTCCTATTTGCTGAATTTATTATTAAACTAGCTGTGCCTACACATGTTATGTGTGTCCTGACAATATTTTGTTCGATTTTGCTTTGAAAGTAATCCACACCAAGTTTTAAGACTCAATAGATAAAATTCTAAAATTTATATAAAATTCTAAACCTTATTGTAAACGTGTTTAAAGGTTTTTAATAACAATGTAATTTCACAAAGTAAAAATACAAAATAAATACAAATTTTACTCAATTGGCTACTTGCCAGTAAGTAATTCATATTTTGTCATTATTTTAAAACAACGCCATCTATTGTCCAACCGTGTTTAAAATATCCCTCTTTCAATTCATTTTTCCATTATTTCAAAACAACGTCATCTGTTGCGCAACTGTGTTTAAAATATACAGCTGTCAAAAATAAAAGGTTCCTTAAAGTATGCAGTACCTTTAAATCGAGAAAAAAGTCAGCGTACTTTCACTGCTTTTTCTCGACTTTTTCATGGAAATAAGATATTTTTGCGAAAAAAAAGGTATCCTGTATTGGAATCGGGATACTTAGGTACCTCCTCACAAAAAAAGAAAGACAGACAGATAGGAAATGTGTTACTATTTTATTATATGTATATACATATATGTAATCTATACATATAATAAGAATATGACAAGATGATTTCTGTACATGAAATATTTTTTGAAAATTTTGTTTAGAAATTTTGCCTGTCTGGCAGTACGTCTGTCTGTGTTCGCATCACGTAAAAACTACAGTATGAATTTAAGTAAAATTTAGTGAGGAGGTACCTTAGTATCCCGGTTTAAATATAGAATTTTTTATTTACAAGAGGAAATAGAGAAGTGGTGAAAGTACGCAATTTTATCGATTCAATGGTACTGAAAAGTTGGCACCATTTTTTATTTATGTCACTGGAAAATTTTAAACACTATTTAAACGCAAAGAAACAACAAGTTTACTTCTGTTTCCAAGGCCAAATCCCCTACTGTGTGTCGTAAATGCATGACCAACTGGGTTGTTAGTAAATATGAAAAAACGAGTGTAAATTTGAATAAATTTATTACCTTAAACAAACAGAACTTAAACCGCAACACAAGTATTAATATTATTTGTTTTGATTATCAGTTAAATAAATATATTTATCCCACAATATCTGTAAGAGGTTTTTAGCATAAATGTTGAATTCGAAAATTTTTAATTACTTTATGTTGTTTATTGGTTTATTTTTAAAGAAAATTTTTAAAAATGCAATTACATACATAGGTCAGGGAACGGATACTAAAATAATATTAATATTGTAGAAGAGAATAGTTTAAATAATTAAATATTTAAAATAATTTGTTTCTACAAAGAATTAAAGAAAATATATATGTAATTGAAGAACCAACAATGCATGAGGCCCGCTGTAGGAAATGCAATTCCGAACCAGAAACCGTTCAACATCTACTCTCTGGTTGTGCAGTATTGCTTTAAAATGGGTACAAGGCCAGGCATTATAACATCCGAAGAATTTTCTATATAGAGAGCTTTTAATAAAATTCCGATTCGAAAACAATCCGGAACCCTATTATCAACGGTGTCATCAACAATGGAAATATACTATACTGGAATAGAACTTTGATAACGGATCAAACTTTGGAGCATAACAGGCCTAATCTACCTTGAAATATTAAGACAAAAAACGGCAATAACAATAGCAGTAGTCAACAAAAATAATCTGGTAGCTACATACAACGCCAAAATAAATAAATAAATACCAGCAGCTCATGAACCAACTTAAAACGCAGAGAAATCTTGAGTCTACAAAAGTAGTTCCACTCATACCAAAAACAACTATATAAGCGATAAAGACCCTTGACGTGAACATGTACCTGATCGATGAAATGCAGAAGGCATTAGACAACTATACAAACAAATGTCAGTGAATTATATAGCTTATAAAAAATAAAAAAATTTACTTCGACTTTAAGTCTCCAAAAATTTAATTGTAACCACTATCTGAAAAAATTAAGATTAAAAATAATTATACTAATTGTTTTCAATGCCAGGTGCTAAAGCAGCTCATCAGGACCTGTTTTTCTGAGCAACCGCAGGATTACAATCGGTTCTACTGTTCTAGACATAAGACATTTGTGACATAAAGCATTACTATCCTTCAGAATATACTGTGGAGTTTCTCCAACGTAATCACAGTATTTACACCGGCTGCTCTCAGTACCTTGTTGAGGTGTTTCCTCTCCCTGCAATGGCCTGTGAGGAAGCCACTGTGCATTCTCAGGTTCACAAGACAAATCATTCAAAAATATAAACAATTATTAAAATAAGTCGATGGATAACTCAATGTTTTTGCACCAAGATCCAATGTTTTAGAAATAACAAGATCCAATAAAATTTATGTTTATTTACAAGAAAATTTACAAAACATTTTAAAAAAGAAAAATTATAGAAACAATTTTTTTTTAATTTTCTAAAAAATTTTGCAAAAAATTTTCGAATACAATTTTCCAAAAAATTTCAAAAAAAAAATATTTTTACAAAAAAGTTTTTACAAACAATTTTGTAAAAACTTTTGCAAAAAAATATTTAAAAAAAGTTCAATATTTCTATGAAAATCAAGATCATAATATATTTTTAATAGTAAGAATATATATAATAGTAAGAATATATGTATGTATATACATATATAGAGTAACACATTTTTTTTAAATGCGTTTGATTCTCAACTAGAAGAGATCTCTGCTTTAAAACCGACACCGACAACAAGCTGTCAAAAATAAAATACACACGTTTATAGGTAAACGATTATTTTGAAGCCAGCAAAGCTACATGGATACACGATCACCGTTGTGGTTGTAGTCAACTAAAGCTTATTTATATTTTTGTATGCGACAACTTTATTTTATTCAACAAAAGAAAATGTCATAAAATTATAAATTTCAAATTCATATGCCAAGACTAATTGAATACCAGGTAATCGCAATCTGGCAACAAAAACAATCACATACAATTTTGTTTCTGTAAAAACACCCACAGTTGTCAAAACCCTAAGAAAAATTCAAAAGAAAATAAAAAAAGAAGAAAATGTGTTAGACAAAACACAAAAGAGAGAGCCCCCACGCAAACCCCTAAGGGTCTGTGAGCACATACACAATCTCAACCAGAATCTCACAAAGAAAACAAAAATTTTGAATCAGTAGCATACCAGCTCAATGTAGATTTGTGTCATTTTGCTAAATATTTAAAGTGGTTTTACACGGCGTGTATTTGTCATATGACTTGTCACTTTTTCATGTGTTAATTCTATACACGTCGTGTGAACCCTTTCAAAAATAACATGTGTATTTTCCCTGTGTACAATACATATGACATTTTTCATTTAGAAAGTGTTATATTTTGATGTGACAAAGCATCTGACATCCTGTAATGCCAACTTGATATTTTGTTATTTTATGCTTTTTGTGGTACCAAAAGCGCTAAAAATGTGGTAAAAGCACAAGGTTTGCATCTTTGCATCAGCTGTGGTTGGAAATAAAAAACTGTATGGCGGAAATATTATATATTGTAGGTTATGTCCCATGTAATTACACATGTACGTTTGAAAGCAAAAATTAAAAACGTATGTAAAAGGGTTATGTTGACAAACACATGAAATTACATATGGATTATAAAACTGACAGGTCATATGACAAATACACGCCGTGTAAAACCATTTTTAGCAAACCAATGCATTTTCATTTTAACCACTTTTTTTGGTTGGGGTCCTTTGATTTAAAGTAAAAGCGAAAAAAAGTGAAAAATAAAAATAAAAGAACATAATCTTAGAATGCAACACATTTCTATTTTAAAAATTTATTTAATAAAATGTGTCGCAAAGAAAATGTAAACAAATTTTGACGTAAGAGCGTATAAAACACATATAGAAGAAGATGCTCAGCTGGGCTATCAGTTTTACCTAGTATTCAATTCGCCTTGTTCATATAAAAACAAAAAGTTTTGGAGGAAATATTTATTATTTAATATGATATTGTCGCCTTCAATATCATTAAGTAGCTGACTACATGGCGACAATAGTAGCCAACGGTATTTGTTTTAATTTAGATGCGTAGCCGCTGTCTTCTATTTCTTTAAAGCATGAATAATGAGTTTCTGCTCATTCAACTTATTTTAGTTTATGTAAAGAGTCAACAATATGGCTAATGCTGTACATGTCAGTATAAATAAAATCACCATGGTGAAGGGCATAGAAGATTCGGCACGGCCGAATATATGTAGCACTCTTACTTGTTTTTTACACAAAGTTAAAAGTTTTTGCAAAAACCATTTGTGATTTTTTTAATGCTGCTCAATTTCTAAAACATTCATGTACAAGCTAAAATAAATATTTATGTACTCGAACTATTTGTTATTAAATCATAAGCAACATTTCCATTTTATGTATATTTTTTTAATTTTTTTATCTGAGTTTTAAATTTGTTTTACATG
Organism: Phasia obesa; assembly: GCA_949628195.1. Taxonomy (NCBI): domain Eukaryota; kingdom Metazoa; phylum Arthropoda; class Insecta; order Diptera; family Tachinidae; genus Phasia; species Phasia obesa. Next base: position 109,612,692 of record OX451219.1, read on the forward strand.
TCATTACGCCATTTTTGTGCTTCAACAGATTTTTAATAAAAAAAATAAATAAAACTTTTCGTGATTGAGATTTTTTGTTTAGTTTTCAGCAATTCAATTTGATAAAACAAAAAATTCAGCAAAAAACAAACAAACATACATACATATACATATATACATAAACACAAAGTCATTCAGGCATCAAATAGTTTTCGAGAGGAGCGCAAAATATTCTTTATTGGAATTTAATAAAAGATTAAAATAGTCGTACATTTGTATATGTTTGCCTTTGAATGCACAAGTATTTAATTATTATTCAATAATTAGAAAATTTTTTGAGTTTACGCGAAAATTTAAATATGTTTATATCAGGGTTTAAATTGCAGGCTTCAAAATAGCAACAGCACAAAAATCTTTGCTTTGCTTACATATTTTTCAGCAAATAAAAAAAAAAATGAATTTTTCAGCATTTACATAACATTTTTTATAAGCGAAGCAAAAGCAAAAGGCAAATGCAAAAAAAAGAGAAAGAAACGCATTTGCTTAAGCTCACTATATGTTTCTTTCTGCTGCAAGGCAGTCAGCAAAGCAATTTTTTTGAAAACGTTTGCTGCTGCTGAAGCAATAAGTTAATGTTTGTTTCTTATTTTGCTGTCAAAGAATTTTTTAAAACTAAAGAATGAAGCGGCGAATAATAGCAAATACCAGCAAGAAAAAGCAATCGTATTCCGTCACAACTTCACATTAAAGAGTTAAGCATAAGCAAAAATAAAAATGAAGAGCAACTTATTGCTTAAGCAACAGCAAACGTTTTTAAAGTATATGCTTTGCTGCAGAAAGAGACACATAGTAAAGCCGTAATGACACTCACTTTTTTTTGTCTTTTTAAGATTTTGGAGAACAGTACAAATATATTGTAAAAGAAAATTTCCCCAAGAGCGAAGATTTAAGCTATATTTAAAAAAAAATCTCCAATCGTCAAAATTTATATACATGTTATCGATAAAAAGTGCAAAATGTCAAAAAAAAAAACATCTAAAAAAGTTTAGCTTAAAAATTACATTTCAAGCTTAAAATATTACAGTGATGCTAACACATTACTTTTTATTGCCGAATATACCGATTTTAAATTGTTTTTTTATCTTGGCGTTTTTGCTGAATGAAATGATACATAATTTAAAGAAAATAAATAAATATATACAATAATAAAAAGACTTTTGTTTTCATTTTATATATTTCTCTTCTTCTAAATATTTCACTCTTTCAATCTTAGATTAAGAAAAGACGAAAAAAAGTGAGTGTCATCACGGCTTAAGCTTAAGCAAATGAGATGCTCTTCTTTTTTTAACCGACTTCAAAAAAGGAGGAGGTTATCAATTCGTCTGAATGTTGCTTTTTTATATGTATGTAACCGCAGAACTCAGCCATTTCTGAACCGATTTTAAATTTTTTTTCTTTATTTGAAAGGTTATGCTTTCAGGTCCTATTTTAATTATATTAAAAATTAAAGGGTGTCCCCATATAACATACATGTTTTTTACGTGTATTAAGAACCGTAAAGGGCACCAAATTAAAATTTAAAAAAATTGCGTATCGCTATAGCTCCTAACAGCAGAAATGAATAAAAAAAATATATTCAAAATTTAAAGGGTGTCCCCATAGGTGACGTAATTTGACCTATATGGGCCTATCTTTTGAACCGTTACAGACAAAACCTTGAAAATATAACAGAATGTCGACTATTATTAATATAAAATGTATCAATATTCAAAATTTTAAATTAAAGGGTGCTCCAATAGTTCAGTTAATTTCATGTATATGGCCATACTTTTGAACAGTTATACACAGATCGCTGAAATTTACAAAGAACCTGTATTGCTAAGTCCGCTTTAACAAAAAGTATAAAATTTGAATTTGGAAGTAAAAGGGTGTCCCAATAGTTAATGTAATTCTATGTATGTGACCAAACTTTTGAACTGTTATAGACAGACAGCTGAAACTTATAAGGAACCTTTATTGCAAAGTCCACTATATCAAGTATACAATTTGAATTTAGAATTTAAAGGGTGTCCCCATAAATTATGTAATTTGATCTATGTGGCCCTATCTTTTGAACCGTCAAACACAAACACTTGAAAATTAGGCAGAATGTGCACTACTTTCTCTGGTATAATAACAAGTATAAATATTTGTAATTATAATGTAAAGGGTGTTCCAATAGTTCATGTAATTTGATATATATGGCCAAACATTTGAACCGTTATAGACAGATAGTTAAAATTTACAAAGAATCTTTGTGGATAATTTAAAATTGTAAATTAAAGTGTGTCCCAATAGGTGATGTTATTTGATCTATGTGCTCCTATCTTTGAAACCGTGAGAATAGCTCAACTTTTAAACAGTAATAGGGAGAGGCTTGACATTCACATTGTCTTTACTTCTTTTCTCTCTAATTTTGGTGCATCTTTTATTTGGTTTAAATTTAAATCTTACAGATTACTTCTTATATTTTTAGTTTAGAATTGGTGCCCTTCTATCTTTTTTGAAGTCGGTTTTTTTTTTCAAGAATTAATTGCATTTGCTTTTGCTGCACATTTTTTCTAAGCAAAAGTTAAGCAATTACATATGCATTGAAAATAGTCAGGTATTTTTCATCACTGGTTTATATACGAGGGTGGGTTAATAGTTATCTCACTTTGATGGGGAAATCAAGAAGCAATTCTTTTAAAGTTGTACTCATTTAAAATCTTAATAGCCATAATTTACAGTCCGAAAAATTATATAAAATTAGCTGTGTATGCGTCCTAACAATATTTTGTTCTATTTTGCTTTCGAAGTAAGACTCTTTTATTTTTAAAGTGCTTCAGATATGCTTTATGTGTTTACTTTATATAGAGATACTCATCCCTGGGTAAATACTAAGATTACTCTGTAGAGTAATAGTAATGAAAGTGCTGTCTAGTTTGCAGTATCTTTAAAGGGGTAAAATTGCGTACTTTCACTGCTTTTTCTCTATTTTCTCTTGGAATAATATCTCATTTATTACGGGAAAAAAGGATTCTATATTTGAACCGCGATACTAAGGTACCCTTCACAAAATTTTATTAAACTTAATCTAGTAGTTTTTACGTAATGCGACAGATAGACAGAAATTCCAAAAATTGCTGTTTTATATTCCATTTCTTTTACTAACTTCAAAAGCAACAAAATTAAAAAAAAATATATCGTGTATAAAAACAGTCCTGTTACAGTTTTAATACATAAATATACATATGTATAGATTACAATTATAAGATGGAAAAACACAAAATAGATCAAAATACTCCACAAATCCAATAACTTTCTGCTGGGTATATCCATTTCACGTTGTTTTTGTTAGATAGTCGGCAGAAGTTTGACGCAACTGAGCACAATTCGGATGTCTGCTTATATCCATAAGCATTTCTTATAAAAATGCTTACAATTTATTTTTTACATATGCTGTTGTTGTCGGCAGTCAAAAAAGACATATTTAAAGATTTTTGAAATTTTTCTAGCCTGACCTCCTAAGTTGAATGATCAATAAGCGATCCAATTTTCAACATCTTAATAAAGGATGGTTAAATTTGTAAGGGCCGATGTTGATTTTAAATAAAACACAAATTATTTAGGATATTATTGTCATTTTTTTTATTTTGATAATATTGGTATGGTTCAATTATGTATGAAACAAAATATCGGACAACTGGCCGTCGCGACGTGATGTTTAGGTGTGGTTCACATTCAACAAAGGCCCATAAAATTTAACCACCCGATATAATGATGTTCTAGGCAACAAGAAAATTCCACAGCGTAGCACTTAGCACAGCTTTTCTCATTCAAATAACTAATATTTTAAGGATAAAGAAATACTTTTCGTACATTTCCTATTTATGGCGTAATAAAACTTAAAATTTTTTATTAGAAATTTTTTGCTATTATTTCTTGCTATCGAAAAGCTATGAGTTCATCCTCGTAACTTAAGAGGGTGAGTAACACGATATACAAATAAAAGTAAAATTTTAATTTAAATGTGTCCACAAAACAGATATCAGAGCCAGTCATGCAGCAAGGCTATTTTTATTTGTTCATTTAATTAATTTGACTTTTGATTTATTTTTCCAATTTTAACGCTTTTCGAAATAAAATACAATTTTATTTAACCAAAATATTTTCCCCTCCAAAAAAAATACAAGTATACTCCACAATCATGCTATAAGTTACGCATACACGTACAAAGTCTCAGGTAGGTATTTGGGTGTTTATTTACCATTCGATACTCGTATGGAAGTTACATTTTATTAAATTACCCACAATATTAATCAAATTTAAAGATTTAAATTAAATTTCCAGTTCAATTGGAAAATTTAATTAAATTTCTTGATTATTCGCAGTTGTTTGTATTTAATGTATTTTGCTTATTTGGTATCATTATTATTATTATTATGTTTCTATTTAAAGCAAATAATTGAAATTTAATTAATTAACAATAAATGCATATTTCACGTGCCTGCTTTGTTTAAATTGTTATTTTAATATCGACCAGAAGTGACGTCCAATTAAATTGAATTTATAGTTTGTTAAAAGCATAAAAGTATCATACAATACATACATATATTTAAAAAACGACATTTAGAAGCTTATATTATTTATTTATTTATGTGTTTATTAAATGTTACAATACAATTACAAATTATATTTTAACTTAATTATCGAGCATAGTAAAGAAGATCTTCTTGACTCGTTGTAGTGATACACGCAGAGTCTTTGGTGGGAATTGAACCCATACCCCCAGACTCATAGACTAGCACACTACCTACTTAGCTGGCGGGGCACCGGGAGGAGCTTATGTTATTATTTTTACATGTCATCACTACATAAATAGATATTTTATGGTGTGACAAAATTAATTTAATAAGTTGCATATTAAACTGTTAAGAATTTTAAATATTTTGTTAAAAAGGACCTTCTGCAGGTTATGGCAGACAACATTATTTTTTAAAAATTCTTTGATAATCTTTCTAGTTACAATTATTCGTATATTGTAAGCTAAAATATACGACCTTTTAGCAATAGTAAAAAAAAATTAAAAATTATAAAAAAAAATGTCACAAGAGTAGCTTGAAGTTATATGCAGGGTTTGTATGTGACGAAAATACAGGCAACAATTTTACAAATAAATTCTCAAGTTGGGTCTAAGTTCGCTTATTCTCTTCATATGGTTGAAATAATATTTTTTACAAAATAGGCGATCAATTTTGAGATTAATGGGAGATGATCCATTTTAGGAGATTTAGAGATTACAGGAGATTAATGCTGAAGTAAAGCGAAAGCGAACATAATTTTAATACTTGTAAATATAGCCAGCGCTTTTCTAAAAACCAAATCAGTCCACTATCCAGTGGACAGATATCGTAATCGAGGCTCTGTCGGCCGACCATTGCACAGTGGGGCAGTATAAAAATATTTTGGAAATAACTTAGCCATTTGTAAAAGGCTTGGTCGGGTGATTCAAAATCTTACACGAGTATAGCAGAGGAGTATCTGAGGTATCATGCACTTGCCACGGGTGGCGCTATGTGGCCTCAACGTTGGGTATCTCGCACCTAAAAAAAGTATTAAATTGCCACAAAATTTTTATAAATTGAAATAAATCAAATTAAATTTTATGTGAATGTGTAATTAGTTAATTAGTGAAAATCTTCAACATTAAGATAAAGGAAATTCCACAATTCTAAAAATAAAGACCAAAAATCCAAAGATTGGAATTTTTAGTATATGGGCTCATAAAAAATACATTCAGCCATAATTGGGTGTATATATATCTTCTTTTTCCGATCCCAGCTTTGGGATTTTAAAACATATAGGCTAAAGTTAACATTTCGATGTAAAATAAGTCAAATTGAAGGATCCCCATCTTTTACAAGGACGGTCAGTTTTACACACATATAGTTAGCTTACATAAATATAAGAGATTTCTTTTTATTAAGAATATTTTTTTTCTATTAAACAACAAAAAAAGGATTGATAGACGCTTTTTAAGCTAAAATACTGATACATAAGTGCAACAATTTGAGAATTTTTAAATTGAAAATCGTCTAGTTTTGAAATTTGGCTAGCTTACTACGAGAAAAATAAAATTGTACTCAAGATTTTGAAAAAATTAGACGAAAAATCTTTAATTTTAATTTTAAATTTCTTATAACTCGTTCATTTTAAAACATAATTTATAGACTAATATTGTAGGTATAGTAGGAATTCTGTAGGTATTGGACCTTTAAGACCGTGTATAATTTAAAAACTCAAACAAAAATGGAAGAAATGCTAAGCAAGTGGATATTGCTCAGCGTCAAAACTTAACCAACCTCAGAGACTCCTCTGATAGGCTCAGGTCAAATTTTGGATTAATCGTCCAAGCCGTTTACAAATGGCTAAGTTATTTCCAAAATATTTTGATTCTGCCCCACTGTGCATATCATAAACAGAATATATTTTTTTTGACATTTAAATTTATTAGTCGAACTATTTATAAACATAAAAATGAATTGTTAGGCTTAAGTTCGCTTATACTCTCTATTTGCTTTATAGGGTTAAAACAATATATTTTACAAATTATGTAAATAATTTTAAACAAAAATTGTAAAAATATTATTTTAGACACTAGCCGATGCATTTATAATGAATTTTTTTGATAGTTAGATCTTTTTTGTGGTGTTTATTAGTTGTAAACGTCTATTCAACCGACCAAACTTCGACAGTAGAATACCAGAAATTTTATTCCAATCATCCATCGAAGTAAACCACTATCAGCGTTGCCATTGGCAAAAAATGTATTACAATAATTTTTTTAATTCTACTGTAGCCCTTAAAACCAGAGTGATTATATTAATTTTTTAAGTCGATTTCGGTATTGTTTTTATTGATCTTTTTTTTATAAAATTATTCAAATTTAGTTTTTGACGTGTACCATCAATCTTCTGACTGGTGTGCTTTAGTTAAGATATAATGATGGGTAATAATAATAATAGTAATAATATAAAACAATACAAAATGGCATTTACTTTACAACAAGACTTCTTCAATGAAAGCTCTGCATATCTTATAGCATTAACAATTCTTTTTTAAGATTCTCAAACATGTTGTACACCTAGCGGTGTTTACCATAATAACATATTTTAAAGAAATATATTTATCGAGACCTATCAAAATAAGGTACATCCTATCAAAGGAAAAAAAATTACTAAATTTGGTAGGAAAACTTCAACAATGGCAACGCTGACTACTAACTAAAGCTTTCCTCTTAAAATTAATCATTGTAAAAAATATTCTTTTAACCCTATTTATGTCTATTTACTACCATACGTAGTGTAGGTAAAGTATAGTAATCGTGAAAAAATCGATGTCGGAAATTTAACGGATCCTTACATTTTGAGGTCTCCTGAATTAATTTTGACTATTTTCGCGATGATGTCTGTGGGTGGGTGTGTATGTCACTATTTTTGTCAAGACTCTACAGGTCATTCCGTTTGACATAACAATATAATAATCAGTATGGACTTTGGTATATGGAGATGAAGGCCTATATAGTTTTTGGTCATAATCGGAAAGGGGGAGGGGTAGTTAATTTAACATCTGAAACCGTGTATACCACTATTTTTATAAACGCTCTACACGTTAATCCTAAAATAAATTCAGTATATATGTGCGTTCTCTGAAATAGACGGAAATAGCCACTTTTTCCAAACCCTTCCATCTCAGGGAATCAAACCTGGTGGAATAGGTTAACAATAGATCAGTATTTGACTACGTACTTAATATATGGAAAATTTTTTTATGGCATGCTACAGTTTTTCCAAAACATATTTAAATCGACGTAATTATCTTTACACATATATTTATCTATTTATTATATATTTATTGGTGTAATTGAATCGTTATTTCGTCATTGACGAAGCGAAAAAATACATGTTTCTATAATCTTTAATCTAATAAATGAGCCGTTTATTTTGAAAGTGGGATAAGTCACTTTCATTTTAAATAAATATATTTAAGGATTAGAGTGTACATATATATATTGGGTAAGTGGCGCTTAACATTTGATAGCAAATTTTTGTAAAAATGAAGAAATACCGTTGGTATTTTTGGAAAGTGACTTATGTCACTTTCAAAATAAACGACTCAAAAATATACACATTTCTAGTGGGAAGTAGAGATCTGTCATCCTAATTATGTTATATTCGACGAATTTCTGCATGGAATATATGGTGTTTATAGCGAAGTTCGTCGTTCATCCCAGTTGTGTTTATACAATTAAGCTTAAAAAAAAGACATTCGTTGTTATTAGCTAGAAGCAGCAATATTTAAGATATTATATTAATTTGAATAGAATAGACAACATACCAAATGTAATTTTGAAAAAAATCCCAACCATTTTAATCTTTGAATATTTGACATTATTTAATAACATGTTAAATAATGGTTATTTTCCTGAGTCCTGGAAATTGGCTAAAATTGTAATAATACCGAAAAAGGGGAAAGATATGACTGATATTAAACATTTTAGAGCAATTAGCTTGTTACCAAATATAAGCAAAATTTTCGAAATATGCACCAATATTGTCATAAATAAGATATGTAAAAAAGAAAAGCTATCGTGTCATAAACAATTTGGCTTTAAATTTAATCATTCAACTGTTCACGCATTTAATTTACTACTTTCCAATATACATTGGAACTTAAATAAAAATTATTGCACTGGTGTATGCCTAATAGATTTCGAAAAAGCCTTCGACAATATTTGGTTACCCGCCTTAATATATAAATTGCAAAGCTATAATTTCCCTATCCATTTGGTTTTTCTCTTGCATGAAATGCTAAATAATAAGAAATTCGTTATATGTAATAAAAACAAAATTAGTTCTAAAATATTCACAATGAAAAATGGTCTACAGCAAGGAACAGTTAATGCGCCTATTTTATTTAATTTGTATATACATGAACTTCTAAACAACATTGAAAATGTAATAGGTTTTGCAGACGACATAACTATATATCATTCTGATATCAGCGTTGAAAAAATTAATACAAACTTGCAAAAAATTTATAATGAAGTTGAAGAGTATGCCTCTGACTGGAATATGAAAATCAACGTTCAGAAATATGAAGCTATTTTGTTTCGCCCACCAGTTAACAAATGCAATTATAATGTTAGAAATAATTGGAAAAAGTTATAAATTAAATCTAATCTAAATAATGTAAAAATTCCTACCAAAGATGTTGTTAAGTACTTAGGTATTTATATGAATAAGTTTTTGTATTTCAACACTCAAGTTAACTTACAAATAGACAAAGCAAAAAAAGCCTTTTTTACATATAAATCCTTGTTTTATTCAAAGTACATCCAAAAAGATGTTAAAATATTGTTATACAAGACAATGGTTCGCCCAATTATAACATATGCATGTGCAACCTGGTTTAATATTGCTCCTTCCTATATGGAAAAAATCAGAAAGTTTGAGAGAAAATGTTTGAGGTCTTGTACGGCGTTGTATAGATCGTCTCATAGCAACTACACTAAATTTGTTTCAAATAAAAAATTGTATAATTCAGCAAATATAATTAGAATAGATAATTTTATTATTAAACTCATAAGAAATCATATCTTAATAATTCTTGCAAAAAAAAACCGACTTCAAAACAGATAGAAGGGCACCAGTTCTAAACTAAAAATGTAAGAAGTAATCTGTAAGATTTAGATTTAAACTAAATAAAATATGCGCCAAAATTAGAGGGAAAAGAAGTAAAGACTATGTGAATGTCAAGCCTCTCCCTATTACTGTTCAAAAGTTGAGCTATTCTCACGGTTTCAAAGATAGGGGCACATAAATCAAATAACATCACCTATTAGGACACCCTTTAATTTACAATTTTAAATTAAAGACCTGTTGTTATAGAGGACTTGGTCACAAAGATTCTTTGTAAATTTCAACTATCTGTCTATAACGGTTAAAAAGTTTAACCATATATATCAAATTACATGAACTATTGGGACACCCTTTACATTATAATTCCAAATATTTATACTTGTTATCATATCAGAGAAAGTAGTGGATATTCTGCCTAATTTTCAAGTGTTTGTGTTTAACGGTTCAAAAGATAGGGTCATATAGATCAAATTACGTAATTTATGGGGACACCCTTTAATTTCTAACTTCAAATTGTATATTGGCTATAGTGGACTTTGCAATACAGGTTCCTTGTAAATTTCAGCTGTCTGTCTCTAACAGTTCAAAAGTTTGGCCACATACATAGAATTACATTAACTATTGGGACACCCTTTAAGTTCCAAATTCAAAATTTTATACTTTTTGTTATAGCTGACTTAGCACTACAGGTTCTTTGTAAATTTCAGCGGTCTGTGTACAACTATTCAAAAGTATGGCCATATACATCAAATTATATGAACTATTGGAGCACCCTTTAATTTAAAATTTTGAGTATTTATACATTTTATTATAACGGTCATAGTAGTCGACATTCTGTCAAATTTTCAAGGTATAGTCTATAACGGTTCAAAAGATAGACCCAAATAGGTCATATTATGTCACCTATGGGGACACCCTTTAAATTTTAAATTTATTTTTTTTATTAATTTCTGCTGTTGGGAGCTATAGCGGCACGCAATTTTTTAAAATTTTAATTTGCTGCCCTTTACGGTTCTTAATACACGTAAAAAACATGTATGTTGTATGGGGACACCCTTTAATTTTTAATATAATGAACTGTTTTTAAAATGGGAGCAACCTTGAAGCATAACCTTTTAAATAAAGCAAAAAATTTTAAAATCGGTTCAGAAATGGCTGAGTTCTGCGGTTACATACATAAAAAAAAGCAACATTCAGACGAATAGATAACCTCCTTCTTTTTTGAAGTCGGTTAAAAAGTACAACATATACTGAAAACAACATAATTTTTGCGCCATACTATGCTAATGAACAATACATAGTAAATGCATTAATATCTGGCTATGTTCCTCCTGAAGCCTTCATATACTTAGATAAAAATAGTTATATACAAAACAACCATTGAATTCCAATTTTCTACCATTTGCACAGAAGGGCTAATGACAAATCATTCCCTCCAAATATTATTTCTAATAATGAATTAAGATTTGATACTAGTATTGCCGACGTTGACAAAGAGGAACGAAATGTAAATAGATATTGGTGGATTAATAGCTAAACCTTTTTCTTTTTTTTTAATTTTTATGACTACTTTTTCAACTAAAAACTGATAATAAAATAATGTTTTTTTACATATTTTTCATTATACCTTAAACATCATATTGTATACTTAAATACATTTAAAAATAACAATATTGTAAAAGAATCCCTATTTTATATTTTATATGCTAGAGTGTTCGACTATGGACCAGTGCGTATTAGATTTTAGTGAACTATTTGTTTATTTATAGCTAAATTATGTTATTGAATGTATAAGAAATAAACAATAAAAAAAAAATATATGTATATATTAATTTGAAATAAAATGTCTGTTTAAGCATATCTTGGGTAAGATACACTACAAGTTTGAAGATTTCTACTTAAGTTATTAAAAGTTTTGCATAGCCTAACATTATTCATTCTCTTGTTTCTCTAATCCTTTAAAATTGCAAATTGTAACAGATGTGATCTCCATCTGTTACATTTTGTTGCAAACAGGAATACAATTGCCACGATAATTATTTTAAATAAAACAATTGTAATTCTATATGTATATTGTGTAAAATATCTTAATGTTGCCTTTCCGTTGGCAGTATTTATTTCTTCAAACTCACAATTTAGTTGTAGTAGCAACAACCAGACTATAAATTTACAAAGATTAACATTTAAGCCTATTAAGTTTGATAGAAATTCAACAAAATGAAAAGTAACTCAGATAGAGATGCAGATACAAAATTATAAATGCAAACAGAGTCTGTGCACTTCATTTTAAATACCTGCAGCTGACAATCATTTCTGTCAAGTCACCAGCAACATTTTGTTGCTTTTATTTTTTCAATTATATGCTACAGAGTAGTTGTTGTTTTGAAGAGGTTTATGTTTTTTTTTTTTTTTTTTAATAAAATAGTAATTAAAAATATATTAAAAAGCACAAAGTACCATAAACAAAAACTGTTACTATGAAGTAAACTTTATATGTACTTGTTTGCAATGATTTAAAAAATAATGAATGGTGTTTCTAAATTAAAAATAGAAACGAGTAAAAATATACAAGTAAACGTTGCCAACAATTTATAGTGGTTGCCTTGTAGAAAATTTCACAAACCCTAACAAACCCAACAAACTGAAAGCTGTTAATGACAGCAAACAACAACTTAAATGGGTACAGTGAGTAAGAAAAACAGATGCGAAAACAAATTATTGACACAAAGATTCCTTTTTAACCGACTTCAAAAAAGAAGGAGGTTATCAATTCGTCTGAATGTTGCTTTTTTATGTATGTATGTATGTGCCCTCAGAACTCAGCCATTTCTGAACCGATTTTAAAATTATTTTCTTTATTTTTCGGGTTATGCTTACAGTTTGGTCCCGTTTTAAAAAACAGTTCATTATTTTAAAAATTAAAGGGTGTTCCCATACAAGATACATGTTTTTTTTCGTGTATTAAGAACCCTAAAGGGCACCAATTTAAAATTTAAAAAAATTGCGTGTCACTATAGATCCCAAAGACAGAAAGTAATAAAAAAATAAATTTTAAATTTAAAGGGTGTCCCCATAGGTGACGTAATTTGACCTATATGGGCCTAACTTATGAACCATTATAGAAAAAACCTTAAAAATTAGACACAATGCCGATTACTATGACCGTTAAAATAAATATTCAAAATTATAAATTAAAGGGTGCTCCAAAGGTTCATTTAATTTGATGTATATGGCTATATTTTTGAACAGTTGTACTCAGACCGTTGAAATTTACAAAGAACCTGTATTGATAAGTCCGCTATAACAAAAAGTATAAAATTTAAATTTGAAAATAAAAGGGTGTCCCAATAGTTAATGTAATTCTATGTATGTGGCACAAACTTTTGAACTGTTATAGACAGGCAGCTAAAATTCACAAGGAACCTGTATTACAAAGTCCCCTATAACAAGTATACAATTATAATTTCGAAATTAAAGGGTGTCCCCATGAATTATGTAATTTGACATATATGGCCCTATCTTTTGAACCGTTAAAGACAAACACTTGAAAATTAGGCAGAATGTTCACTACTTTCTCTGGTATAACAACAAGTATAAATATTTGGAATTATAAATTAAAGGGTGTTCCAATAGGTGATGTTATTTGCTCTATGTGGCCCTATCTTGGAAACCGTTATACACAGACGCTTGAATGGTGTCCCCATAAAGACGGATGCTGGTAAAAATAACTTTACTTTTGAACAGTAATAGGGAGATGCTTGACATTCACATAGTCCTTACATTTTTCGCGCTAATTTTGGCGCATCTATCTGTTTTGAAGTCGGTTTATTAATATATTAAGTTCACCATTTTTATTGACGCATCTAAAAAGTGGATCAAATATAAGTATTTTTTAAATCATATGTTATTTTGACACTGGTTGATAGTTTTTGTGCAAAATATAACCTACGAGTCAGTATAATATCTCCGCGGACCAAATTGGAACACTCTATGATTGAATAACAATAATCAATAAAGATGATTTTTCGAACAAATTTCCGATTAGTTTACAAGATTATTGGAAATTAAATTTGTCCGAGAAATTATCTCTTCTGATCAGACGCAGTTTTAACTCGGCGGTTATGTCAATAAACGAAACTTCTGAATTTAAAGTTACAAAACTACGCACGTTATTATCGAGAAGCCACATCATTAGCTCTATATCGAAAATGAAGAAGTGCCATTACAATATACGGCGAGAGCTACTGAGCCATAATTTTTTATGGTCTGTAATGGAAGATATGAACTTTCATAATGTTTTGTATTATTAGGAGTAGGGCGCACCATGCCAGCACCCAGTTCAATAAACAATCGATAATTTGAGCACTTAGTTCGGTAATTGTCTTATCTGCCTTCTGGAAGAGAGACATTTTGATTGTATGGTGCCGTTAAACATCAATATTATGGGAATAATCCAAACACGAGCCATATCCTTAAGGCTAATAGCAGCGGAGCTATTCGTGATATAGAAACAAAAAAGGCTACTGCAAAGCCTTTTTTGTTTTAAAAAAGCAAATAAGTTTACATAATTTTATTTAATTTTTAAAAATATAATTGTGTTTCGACCTCCCTTGATTGTCCACAAACTTTTGTAAAACACTGTATTACTTTCATTTATGTACAGATTGTATGAGATTTTAATTATTTACATGATTTAAGCCATTCATTAAGTTAAAAGGTACATTTCATTTAACTTATTATGTGTTTTAAAATTTTTAAATGTCAGACTGTTTATGACAAATGTCAACAGCTCATATTTGAAAATACTTTAAATAATTTGAAAAGAAAAAAAAAACGAAAGTTGCATATCAGAAGTCAAAATATTAAACACTATATAGGTATACAGAAAAAAATTTGTTCCAAGTAAAAGTTTTAATTAGTTTCACACACAAATTTAATTCAATGTTTTATTGATTCCAACTTAAGCGCCACATATAGTGTTTCACTAATCTAACGACAAATTGTGATTAATGTAATAATTAATGCAATAATCTAAATGTTTGTTAAGTGTTGTTGTCATTGTTTTAATTATAAATGTAACAAGTTATAATTTATTACGAAAATCCCTTGAAAAAGTCACCAAAAAAGTGACGAAACGTCGGGAAAAAAATGTAATAAATTTGTTTTATTTAAATTAAGCAACATTAGGCCCAATTAGCTCATTATAACAATTAAAATTATAAAACATAGGATTGGCCAATAAACTAAAGATATTCAATTATTTATTTAATTAGAAATTTAGTTTGTTCTTTCTTAATTAGGTATATAATTGAATTAATTAAAACTATTTCTGAAACTAATTAAAACTCTTAATAGGTGCAAAAAATTTTTTCTGTGTACAATAAAGGTCTACATAATAAATTTTTTAATGATAAAGATATATTTATACCTAAAAAAGTCGACCATCACAGCAAATATATGTAAATGTTTTCAAGTACATGCAATAACCTTTTTTTTGTAAGGGGTGTCATGTGGCCCTTTTCGACCCCTGATTCCTCAATGATTTCTGGTATCCGACTGGATATTTACGAATACCTTACTTTCTTTGAGTCTCGTGCTATCACTAGGCTTTTACCATCGACTGTAGTGATTTCTGACTGGCGACTGATATATGTATGTCGACATTCGTTTTCATCACAGAGTCTATGTTAATTGCTAAAATTTAATTAAGACTAGGTCCTTACAGCATCTCTATTCAATTCCCCCCGGGGGTTCCAACTGTCACTGCAGGAAATTGCAAATGCTTTGACGTAGTTCACTCGGGGAAAATAGGGGCACCAGACGCTAGGGTTCCTAGAACCTAAATCTGGAAGAAAAGGTCTTAAAACACAGTGCCCAAAGGACTGGTACCACGGGAATCGGTGGCCCCACAGAGAGCCTATCCTCTCTGTGATCGGTTGTTGATGAGGTCCCCTTCGGGGGTACAAGTGGTGTTGGGGTTTTAAATCGATTTATGTAGGTGTGGTGCAAGGTCGATCAAGTGTGCTGTTGCACTCTCAACAGACGGAGTTTGGATTGTCTACAAACCCCTAAGCAAAAGGCTATAATATGGACTCTAGGCTTGCCATATTATATAAATTGCTACTCATTGTGGCTGTATCACACATAATTGCGATACTGGCGGGAACGTCACATCGTGGAGTGTTAATATACAGAGCAGTGGGGGCGCTAGTCTACGCTCAAATTTCACTCGGTAGAAAGACCACTGTGGGATTAGGCCAAGCAGCAGGTGCCCACGTTAATCTTGTTGCACATCTCTATTCCATATGTGACTACCCTATTTGCAGTAACAGTCTGCAAGCTCCAAGCTCCTTCTTGATTGTCCTGCCAACTTGTAGTGAAAAATTCTAGGGTCTTGGGTGGGAATCGAACTCACAACCCCGGACTGATAGACAATCACACTACCTACTAGCCCACCGAGGCACCCGTACTAATGTTTAAAGAGCTTAACTCAGATTTTAGTTGTAAATATTGATTTGCAAAAAATTTAAAATCTTCAAATTCAATTTATATGTATAACCAAACTTTTGGGCTTCTTTACGCTTTTGTTGAAACCCTTTACAATAAACAAAGCAAATCCGGCGCATAATTTCAAATCTCAGATACTTTACGAGTATTGAAAGATTCTTATAACACAGAGTAATAATAATATTGTATTTCATTTCATTTTTCGTAAGAGGAATACTTCAGAATCTTGTTTTGGTTTTTAATTTTATTGCTGGTGCAGATAGTGATCGATATGGAATCCAAACCACCAATTTTTAACTGCTACACAGGGAATTTTCAGAACCATATTGTTACTTGTTTTGTCAAATGCATAGGATTTCTTGGGCGTTAAACCGCCAATTGCCCTTCCAATATCTCGTAAGCCTAATCTAAGGGGGATTGCTGCTTCACCATCAACGGTTGACAACTCAACTAGATCAGTACATATATTAGCAATAAATAAACTTTTTAAGTGGTTAAGATTACCGCAACGTGGTTAAGATTCGGTACGTGTAACAGGCCTCTTAAAGTTTATTTTTATTGCAAACCGTAATAAATAAACGACATTTGAAGGTCTTTCGAGTATTTATGTTGGGATAAAACTCTTCACGATCTTAGAATCTTTATTTCTTACTTTAGTTTCGTGATTTCTTTCAAAATAAATTTTAAGAATAATCTTCCTTTCCTATTGATATGAAACACTAGATGGGGATTGGCCTTGAAATTATTAATTGAAATATAATAAAAAGTAATAAAAATAAATTACAAAAACAGATTATTTTTAATTATTGGCAGGCGTTATGGGAAGAAATATGCTTCCTTAAAACCAAATTTATATGATGACTATAGTGTTGAAGTTTATTTTTATAGTAACGTATTTAAATGAACATTGCACAAAAAAGAAAAACAAATTTAATTAACTCGATTATTTATTTAACTCTCTATTGATGCAAACAGAACTTTTATCCTATACTAGCTGTAGCTGCCACGTTCTGGGCGTGCTGACAATATTTTGCTTGATTTTGCTTTGATAGTAGTCCACACCAATTGTAAGACTCTTACTTTTATAGTGGTTCAATTATGGTTTATGTATTTACTTTACATAAAGGTACCCATCCCTGGATAAAATTGTAAAATTTAAAAAAAAAAATTCAAAAATTATTATAAGGCTCTGTAAAAGGCGTTTAAAATATTTTAATAATGTTGTAATTCCACAAAGTAAAAATACAAATCAAATACAAATTTTATTCAATTAAAAAGAAAATTTCAGTACCTTTAAACTGGAAAGTGCGTTTTGTCACTGCTTTTTCTCTTGGAGATAAGTATCCTATATTGGAACCAGGATGCTTAGGTACCTCCGCACAAAATTTTGTTAAAATCCATCCAGTAGTTTCTACGTGATGCGAACACAAATGAAAAGCAGACAGACAGACGGACGGAAATGAGTTACTATTTTATTATATGTACAGATGTATAAATAAAGATTTAAAAAGTTTTTTACTTTAGAACTACATTAGACAGGCTATAATTTTTATATTACAATTTAGTTTTGTGTGTTATATTTTGTTAATGCATAATAATTTATCGTATTGACTTTTCTAATGTTTTAGTACATAACCGGTTAATTGAGGTAGTAGGTAATGGCCTAATTTCTTACGTCCCATTCAGTTGCAGAATAAATATTTTGGAAAGTTTTTCCTAATATTTCCTAGCGATTTGTTTACTTTTGAAAGGTATTCGTTTACAGCATCCCCCCAACATTAAATTAATTATGTTTTCGACTCTTATATGTTGACCTCAACTTAGTTACAACTGCACACACCCACGTGGACAACAAATACTACATGCTGTGCTCTTTTATATCTTCTGCGCATTGTAGGCATCTTGATGTACTGTCATGCCCAAAAAAGTGTAGATATTTTTGGGTTAAATGGTAATGTACTTCTCCATGTTTAATATTCAGCCAAGTATTAACTTTGGATATAAGCTGAAAGGTTTACCGAACTTTCAGAGAATTTTCCGATCTTCTTTGTCAGTTTTGTTTCGGTCCTCTCATTGTAGATGTTAGAGAGTTCTTTAGCAGCTATGTCATGGATATAATAAATAAAAAAGCTGACTGCTTGCTTGATAAGTCACTAACGACTCATCTGACTTTGACAACATATATTTTTTTTTACTTTACCATACGTAGTATAAGTAATATTGTGGAACAATTGTGAGTACCTGCCTAGTTGGCCCAATCTCACGGTGGTCTTACCACCGAGTGAAATGTAAGCGTAGACTACCGCCCCCATTGTGTAGTATAACAACACTTTACGATTGCCACCAATCGCTTTTTGTGTGTGATACAGTCACAATGAGTAGCAATTTATATAATATGGCAAGCCTTTCCAAGGCAAGCCTAGATCCATATTATAACCTCTTGCTTAGGGGTTTGGAGACTATCCAAACTCCGTCTGTTGAGAGTGCAACAGCACACTTGATCGACCTTGCACCATACCTACATAAGTAGATCTTAAACCACAACCACCACGTGTACCCCCGAAGGGGACCTCACCAATAACCGGTCACAGAGAGAATAGGCTCTCTGTGGGGCCACCGATTCCCTTGGTACCAGTCCTTTGGGCACTGGTCGGGCCTAGAAGAGAACCCGTATGTTTTAACACACAGACCTTTTCTTCCAGATTTAGGTTCTAGGAACCCTAGCGTCTCGTGCCCCTACTTTTCCCGAGTGAACCGCGTTAAAGCATTTGCCATTCCTGCAGTGACAATTGGAACCCCCGGGGGGAACGTAGTATAGGTAAAGTTATTAATCGTGAAAAAAATCGATGTAGGTATTTCAATTGATCTTAACGTTTTGAGGTCTCCAAAATCCATTTTTACTTTCTTCGCGATAATGTCTATGGCTGTGTGTCTATGCCACATTTTTGTGAATTCTCTACAGATAAGACAGTTTGATCGACAGTTTTTTTCAGATAAGATCTTTAATATTTTTCCTACGCTGGTTCTCCGCAAAGATGTGTGATAAATTTGTTATCTTTGAGTAAGGTATTCTTGGGCACATTTTTTATACCCATCTAAACTTTTAATAAAATCATAAAAATTATACAAAATAATTATCACTTTTAGCAATAATGTATATTAATTTTGAACAATTTCTTCCGAAGTCTTTGATATGATGCTTCTAGAAGACAGTAAGTAATTTTATTACCTCTTAAAGTTTCTCTTCAATCAAAATGCGTTCATAAGCTTTCTAACGTGATTTAATTTAATAATTTTTATTTGAAAATAAAACAAGATTTTGTAGCGCTATAGTGTAGTTAAATTACGCAAATACAGAAGAAAATTACTTTCAATGGTATTTTTTCCTTTATTTTGTAAATGAAGAAAAATAAACTTTATATTTCAACATATGTATCTTTACACACTTTAAACACATCTGCACACACACCAACACATACACACATCTATACATGAAGTCATGCAAATTTTCACTTAATACACCCACGACCCTGTTACACTTACAAATGTAAGACAAGCACTTTAAATTAATGTATGTATGTCATACAATCAAATATGTAAACTTATATTTTTTTGTTACTTGCATGTGTATGTTTTTACACATACATACATATGCATATTAACTATGCATTAGTTAGTTATGTCATAGTACTATGACTACAAGAAGTTGTAAAAAAAGTTAGTTTTCTGTTCCTTTTTCTTTTTTTTTATACTTTTTTACAATTATTTAAATGAAAAATAAATTGTATGCCTACTTGGATTCTGTTAAAACTTGTCCTTTGTAGGAGTACGTACCAAATATACTTTCTATTTCTCCCTTATTCATAAACATGATCATCGCTACAACTACTATTTTATGTACATATGTACTTACATATACTACATATATATTACAAGGCTTCAAAAGGTTATAATAGGTTTGTTATTTCAAGTGCAATATTTTTAAATGAATATTTTTTAATAGGTCTCTTATAATGAAGTGTAGTGTTTATAAAAATTTGTAAAAAAGTGGCTTGAACTCTTAAGCTCCTCTGGTTAAAAAACTATTTCTCTCAAATACTGGTGTGGTTTGCTTGATATTTGAAACTTTATCTTCATTGGAAAGGAGTTTATAATAAAAAATATATTAAAGAAACAAAGAAAGAGGAAGCGAGAGACCCTGAGCCTAAAAGAGGGTCAATGCTATAAACTCCTCAGAAGCTATAAACTCCTCGTCATTATAGTAGATGATCGTTCTAACTTTAATACACACTTTGAATATACGAGTAAAAAAGCTGCAATTGTAATATATGCATTTTTCAGAATACATAATACCAATCATCGGTATACCTATCTAAAAAATCTCAACTTAACCATACCTAATGGAAACAGATAAAAAAAACAAATGTTCAAAGTATATTTGAATCGAAAAAAAAATTATTTTCAAACGATCAAACTGTCTTATCTGTGTAGAGCCTTCATAAAAATGTGGCATACACACCCACCCACAGACATCATCGCGAAGAAAGTAAAAATGGATTTTGAAGACCTCAAATCGTTCAGATCAATTGAAATACCGACATCGACTTTATTCACGATTACTAAACTTTACCTTTACTACGTATGGTAAGGTAAAAAAAAATATGTTGTCAATATACATATGTATCTGTGGCAATAAGGAAAAAGTGGTTAAGTCTGACTTTTAAGTTTTGTAGGAGAGAAATTTTAAACTTTAAAATTCATTTTTTTTAAAAATAACTTATCTTTAAAGTTTATCTATGGGAGTCAAACGTATAATTTTGAAAAATATCTTATATCTACCAAAAGTACGCAGGCGTTGCAATTAATAAGTTGTAAAAGGAGTTTCTATGATTTTGAAAAATACCTTGTAGTTTCTTAAGCTTTTTTCCAAATACGATTCGGCATTGAAAAAAGATAAGCAGAAAGTTTTTTTGCTATAACTTCCTGAAAAATAGTACAAAATAATTGAAACTTTGCACATGGGTATTTTGAAGTACGAAGATTTCAAAGGTGCCAGTAACTTAATTTTTGCTTAAGTTGACTTAAGCACTTATTCCTTATTGCCACAGATATATAGGAGAGGCTATCTTAGAGTCGGTAGTGACTTCCGTACAATATCAGGCAAGCAGCCAGCTTTTTAGAGGGTATTATACCCATGACATACCTGCTTAAGAACTCTCTAACATCTACAAGGAAAGGCAAAGAAGACCGGAAAATTCTCTGAAAAGTCGGTGAACCTTTCTTGCCCAAAGTTAATACTTAGCTGAATATTACCCATGGGGAAGTGTATAACATTTTAATCCAAAAATATTTACACTTTTTTGGGCATGACAGTACATCAAGATGCCTACAATCAGCAGAAGAAGTTTACAGCATTCGAAAATTATTTGAAGACAGCACTTACTGTCTCCAAATAATTTTGGATGTATTATGACTTCTATCTATCTTCGATAAAAACCACAAGTAAAATCCTTTAAATGGTTCATACATAACAATTATAAGGTGTATAAGGAGAGAATGGTGCTCAAATAGCCCTTTGGCCTGTAAGGTGTTCAGATATAATAACAGTACCTTAAGTTGGAAAACTGCATTAGTGACAGGTCATGGAAACTTCAAGTGTTATCTAGTCAAGATGCAAAATCGAAGAAGATGATACTTGTAGTCTGAGAATGTCTACGACTGGCTAGCATAAGGCTTAGGACCACGGGAAGGTTTGGTTAGCAGGCAGCCCTTGCGTTATCTGCAAAAAAGAGTTGAAAAGGGAAAAAGAAAGAACAAAGATAGATAAAAAGAAAGATAAGTGGTAAAATGCAGTGATAGAGACAAGTTCGGGTAAAGACGGATATAATTAGGCAGACAGGCGAGAGAAGGAGAGAGAATTGCCAAAAAGGGCACATTGGTCAAGACAAGCAATCGGTGAATTATCTATGCCTCGCAAAGTTAGGGTGGTTTGGAAAACCAATCGCAGCTCCTCAGAAAGGAATTAATCCCGATGGGTCCCAATAGTGAAACATAAGAAAGGCTCTCGAAATACCGTTGTCTAAGGTGCTGAAGACGTTGGCATTCCAGTGCAGGACATCTTGGCAACTTCTGCCAAATTCGTTACAGGGGAGGCTCATTTTTTTTTGCATGCGTTCCAAATAAACAATGCCCAGTAGCTGCATTTTTATCATCCGAAGTAGCAAAAATCTGATCTAGCAAGGGCGCAGATTGTCCTTGCCGTTAAACAAGTCAACTCATTGGACCATCTGACCTGACCTGAACCAGATAAGAGCACGGCTTATTCGATAGGACCACGGGAAGAAACTTTTAAAGTGTGAATCAGAGGGAAATTTAAGTCTTGGACAAAGGCTAGCAATTCTAGAGACTCCGTAATGAGAAAGGACGCCAACAAATATCAGTCGATAGTCTGAAATCAGTAAAGTCAAGAATAAATGTTGGTGGCGAAGAAAAACATATTTAATAAAAAATATATTTTTTTTCTTTTTTTTTTTTAAACTCATAAAAAACTTAAATCGGGAAATATTTTCTTCGGAAAACTAGGTATACTAGGAATTCAATAAGTTAAAATAGATGCACAAATGTTGATTTTATTCGCAATTAAGTGCAGGTATCTACTTTAACAAACATTATGTAACACATTATGATTATTAAATATTTCAATATTAGTATTTTATTTAAATAAGAATATCTTTAAAATTAGACGTGATAGAATCAATCTGTAAACAGATTTGGATTCAGCACATAAAACTCCATTAAAAGCCCTTAACAAGGTCAAAGCTCCCGACTTTTTTTGCCGACCATTGTTATCACAATAACTACATATTTAATATTTTAACATTTTTATTTTATTTACATAAGAATATCTCGAAAACTAGACGTGATAGAAAAAATCTGTGAACAGATTTGGATTCTGCACATACAAGTCCATTAAAATCATATAACAAGGTTCTTTATTTTTTTATTTTTTGCCGACCAGTGTTTCTAATTCAATAATTTATTGTAATGAAAATTTGTCGCGTCGAAAGCAATTAATGTCATTAAACAAAATTTTTGATTTTTCACGCACAACTTATTTCGTTATATTTTTACATCTGGCCCTGTTAATTTTTCGTAGTCAGCAAAGATGTTTCAACAGCGACACAGAAAAATACAGAGATTTTGAAACTAAAACTCTCAAAACATTTTTGTAAGTCTTCAATAACAAGATTTTGTGCCAATAAATATCTGTAAAAAGTATATTTAACTAAAAGTGGAACCATCTGGGGTTCTCACAAAAACCGAAAGAACAGATAAATAAAAGTTGTTTCAAAACAAATGTGCATTAGGACTGGAATGAAATATTTATTTCAGTAACATTGATTTGCCAAAGATTTCCAAATAAGGTGAGAACTACAAATTATTATTGAAGACGCCATTGAGTGCTAACCACTGTCAAATAAGAAGTTGCTAAGTAACACTATAAGGTGCATTTGCTATTCATTCCCACCGATTTGCAGCATGAATTACATGCCTTATTTTTCTGTTTCCTTTTGATTTTTGTTCAAGCACAATAATGATTTACTCGTGTCTGTACATTGTGTATAAAGTTCATACACAAGACTTCAAGTTATGTGTACATTTTTTTTTCTTCCAGTATGCGCATTTTTCGCCATATCTGAACTATATTGTTGCCTTTTTCGTTATGAAGACAGAATAACTTTAAAATAAACTTGAAATAAAACATGATAGGAACCAGTAAATATAAAAAAAGTAGTAAAGAACCATTTAATATGCAGTCAAAAGTTTTCACTCTATATTCTTTTTAAACTTTACTCACAGCCATCAGCTATTAATACACATACGTGTTTACCGTTCACTTATACATCGTCAGGATAAAATTCTTTCCCACACGCACTTAATAGCAAAGAATAGAATTTATGGAAAACAAATATTACTCTTCGTCATGATTGTACTGGTAGATGAAACTGTTAAAAGAACACAGGTTGTTTCATCAGGAGTAAATTGTAACGCAGTGGAGTGTGGGCACTGGTTTTGTAAATTCTGGAATTAAAAAAAAACAGCTGTTCTTGGGCACTTGAGGCATTAATGGGTCGGTTATGGATAGGAACTCCACTTCAACTGGGGAAAAAAAAGTAGTATTATGTAAGGCAAATTTTTTCAGTTGCCATTAAGTTATCGATAATGCTATTTTGACAGTCTAGCAACTGGAAATAAATGTAAGCAATAAAATAGTTTTTAATAACCTAGTGTCTATACCTGACAAACATTTGTCTTGATAAAAGTCAAACTTCATACAAAGAAAACCTAGAATTAAAAATAATGTTTTTCTTTTATATCAAGTTTGACTTTTATCAATACAAATTTCGAAGGTATATTTATTTTACTAGGTAGTGGCATCCCTACAACAAATACAACAATACAAGAACAACATGGCATTTTGTTTTTGCTTTGTAGTTCGAAATGTTAAAAAACATATAAGATAATTGAGAAGGCATGTATGTGTTTTATTGCTTTCTCACTTCTACACTATAACATTTCTGAACACATACAACTTTTGACATGTCGAACTACTAAATCAGCTGGGCGGACGACACTACCTAGTAAGATAAATATTCCTTGAAAATTTCTGTCAGGTATAGACACTAGGTAAATAGCAAAGAAAATACAAAAAAAATTTTTCATGTCTACAGATTTGATTTATTTTAAAATTAATATTCAATCGCTTTAAAAAAATGTGCCTAAACACACTCCCAAATTTAATGCAAGTTTATCATCATGTTCCAGACAAGGCGATAAATCTAAAAAGAAAAACTCCTCATCCACCTAAAGATCCTCCAGTAAATTACAACCCTCCGTGTCTTGAGCATGAAGCCTTTGATATATCAAGTTCCAAACCAGCAACCATTTTCATCAAAAGTTAGAAAGGTGGGATCAGGTGCTGATCAAATATGTGTCTATAAAATTACGGAACATTTTTCGTATCATTGTTATTCTTTTGTTGGATTGATTGTCTAAGCAATGCAGAAAGAGGGCCAATATATGTTGTATGTAAGATTATGAGAAAGATTTTAGTGCAGTTTTTTCTTTATAACTTGTGGCAAAAATAAATCAACAGTTGCCATTTTGACAACTAAAATTAACAATAACAGTTGTCAGTTGCCATACGTAATACAATTTCGGCAACTGACAACGCAACTACGGTTGAGTTGTCATCCATAATCAACCTATAAATGAATATTTTGGCCTATTTATAGCACAATACAGGTATTCCCAGTTTATTTTATTTAACAATTTTTCCAATATCTATACATATTCCTAAACAGTAACTCATTTCCTGTCTGTTTGTCTTTCTGCCTGTATTCGCGTCATGTAAAACCTACTGGATGGATTTTAACAAAATTTTGTGACGAGGTGCCTTAGCAAAAATATCTTATTTCCAAGAGAAAGAGAAGAAAAAGCAGTGAAGGTAAGCCGATTTATTTTTACCAATTTAAGGTTACTGGCAACTTTGAGGCATCTTTTATTTTTGAATGCGGGATATTTTTAACACAGTGGCGCAACAGATGGCGCTGTTTAAAAATAACGACAAAACATGAATTGAAAGCGGGATATTTTAAACACGGTTGAGCAACAGATGGATGGGGTGCAGTTTTAAAATAATCACAAAATATGAATTTTTATTTACTGCATGCCAATATAGCCAATTGAATGAAATTTGTATTTGAATTGTATTTTTGCTTTGTGGAATTACATTGTTATTGAAATATTTTAAACACCCTTTACAGAGCTTTACAATAATTTTTAGAATTTTATATAAATTTTAGAATTTCATCCAGTCTATTAAAATTTTGTATGGATTACTTTCAACTTAAAATCCAACAAAATAGCGTCAGGACGCACACATCGTGTGTTTGTACAACTAGTTTATTTACAAAATTGAAAAAGTAAGTTATCGCCATTAAAGCCCATATCGTTTAAACTTCCCATGACGATTGCAAAAAAGTGCCGACTTTCTGTCGTTTTAATTCTTTTTCTTTGAAAGTGTTGTACAGAGCATGGAATATGTTCATATTTGAAAATAATTAAGTAAATTTTTTTATTGTTGACCAACCTTAAGCCCCCAACCAAAAAAAGTGGTTACGATGAAAATGCATTCAAAATGCTTTCAACATTACATTGTTGAAAGCTGGTATGCTACTGATTTAAAATTTTTACGTGTTTAGTTCTCTCTGTGAGATTCTAGTTGAGATTGTGTATGTGCTCACAGTCCCTTAGGGGTTTGCGTGGGGGCTTATAATAAAACTGTAACATTACAATATCTGTACATGAAATAATAGTATTCGTAATAGAATACAAAATAGCATTTTTTAGAATATTTGTCTGTCCGTCTGACAGTCTATCTGTGCTCGAATCACGTGAAAACTACTGGATCAATTTTAATAAAATTTTCTGAGGAGGTACCTTAGTATCGCGGTTCAAAAATATCTCATTTCCAAAAGAAAGGCTAGTAAAAGTACGCAATTTTATCTATTTAAAAGTACTGCAAACTTGCTAGCAACTCTTTATATTAGCTTAGTCACTGATTTTGACTTTGACTATACCTTCGTACAGCTACTCCCTTTGCTACTGATAGATTAACATCAGCAGTTTATAACTCCAAAGATTATCCAAATCTTTGCATTTTGTAAATAACAAATAAAATAAATCAATCAAGTGCGAGTTAGACTCACACATGTAGGGTTCCGTACTATGTTCAGTACAACTTTAAAAATTCAAGTTTTTAATTTTTTCATGTATGAGGCAGCCTTTAATTTTTAAATTAAAGTCATATTCACGAAAATTGCATCATTTTAGTAATTGTTGTCATAGCGGCCATGGTAATACACTTTCTATAAAAATATCAGGCACCTACCTATTGCGGTTCAAAAAATAAAGTAATATACGGCAAAACATGTCACTGATGGACCAGACTTTAGTCACTAGTAATAGTTGTAGCGGCCGAAGAACAACATCTACTATAAACATTTCAAGAATCTATCTATAACGTTTCAAAAAATAAAGCTATTTACGTACAAGTCATCTCTCTGTCGGAGCAGCCTTTAATTTTGTTATTTTTATAGAGGCCATGGCATTTATATTTCTATGATTATACCAAGAGTCTATCTTTTACGATTAAAAAAAGTCACTATACGTGAAAAACATGTCACTGTCGGAACACACTTCAATTCTTAGTAACCGTCATAGCGGCCGTGGCAACACATCGCATCTATTGTGCAAATTATAAGAGTCTGCCTATAACGGTTCAAAAAATAAGGCGTTATACATGCAAATCACATCACTATCAGAATACCCTTTAATTTTTAGTTTTGATTTTTTAATACTTGTTTATATAGCGAACTAAGTTTTAATTAATGTTTGTAAATCTTTAGTCTATGCCTCCTACAGTTCAAGAAATAAACACATATTCGTAAATAACACCTCTCTATCGGAACACCATATAAGTTTTAGTATTTTTTGCTTGAGCGGCAACAGTTATATATCTTCTGTGAAAATTTCAAGAGTCTACCTATTACGGTTCCAGATATAAAAGATGGTGACAGACGGACAGACGTTGTAGAGAAAACAGTAGCGTTACGTTTTTACCCTTTGGATACGGAACCCTAAAAAATAAAAGAACTCAACAACAACAAAAAAAACTATTGGTATTTAAGGTCATTTTGAACAGTTGCAACTGCTTTCAATACTTTATTTTTGTTGATTTTATCAAAAATATTTTTTTTTTTTTATATCAAACAATTAATAAAATTAATATTGGATATTATTACCAATAATTTGTTGGAAATCAAGAGACCCAAATAAAGCTTTCCAGTTCATTTACATCTATATATATAAAGCACAAAATGTGTTTTTTTTGTATGTTTGTTTGTTTGTTTGTCGGAAAGCTATAGCTGCCTACACCAATGAACCGATCTTTCTGAAATTTTCACAGTTTGTTATTAGTTACACGGATGGTAAAATATGGTACTTATTTTTTTAATATTCAACGTGGGCGTGGCATCTTCCATACAAAGTATATATTTATCATCGTTTTTCTTGCTAACAGTAATAGGTAGCACCTTGAAATTTTGCACCAGTAACCTATATATTAACGTACATAGTTTGGAGAAAGATGGACTGGATTAGAATAGCGCGAGTGGTACCTCCCATACAAAGTGAAAAATTATTATCCTGTATCTAGAGAACTACACCAGGTAGCGCCTTGGAATTTTGCACAAATAACCACCATATTAACGTTCATAGTTTAGCTAAACACAGACTGAATTGAAATAGTGGGCGTGGTACCTCGCATACAAAGTGAAAAATTATTATCGTGTTCCTGGCGAACTACAATAGATAGCGCCTTGAAACTTTGCAAGAGAAACCTTTGTGCTAAAGTGCATAGTCTACCAAAATACAGAATGAATTGGGACAGTGGGCGTGGTACCTCCCATACAAAGTGAAAAATTATTATTGTGTACATAGAGAACTATAATAGGTATAGTCTTTAAAGTGGTTACAAGTAAACCCTATACCCAAGCGTATACTATAGAAAACATAGCCTGAATTGGGACAGTGAGCGTGGTACCCCCCATACAAAGTAAAAAATTATTATCCTGTATCTAGAGAACTGCAATAGGTAGCGCCTTGGAATTTTGCATCAGTAATCCCCATATCAAGATACATTGTGTAGAGAAACACAGACTGAATTTGAATGGAGGGCGTGGTACCTCCTATACAAAGTGAAAAATTATTATCGCGTACCTAGAGAACTACATTAGGTATAGTCTTGCAACTTTACACAAGTAACCCTCATACTAATGTGCATAGTCTAGCAACATACAGACTGGATAAGAATACTGGGAGTGGCACATCCCATTAAAAGTAAAAAATTGTTATCGTGTTAATACGTATAGTCTATCAAAAAACAGGTTTGATGGGAACATTTTTGACGTGAGAATAGCGTGAGTTTTCGCGTGAAAGGTTGGTCATACTTTTCTTCCAAGTGTTTTTATTGTATTTTTTGTCGATGGGTGTAGCGAAGCGCACCGGTGATAGCTAGTTTGTTATAAAAACGACTGATATAGTCACAGTGATCATGAATGGTAAAAGTGATAAAGTACAATGGGTTTTTTCATGTTCACTATGTAGCAATCATAAATACATTTGCAATTAAATGCATATAAAAATATTTCACATATCTGCATGTATGTATGTATGTATGTATGTATATACATACATAAATATTTATAAGTATAAAATCCTACTAAGCGGTTTAGTTTACGCTTAAAATATAACAGTATTTTAAATTAAAATTAAATTTTTGGGTGCGTTTGTTTCATTTTATTTGTTTTATTTTTCAATCAACACACGTGTGTGCAAAAATATACATACATATGTTTTAATATGGGTGTGTGTGTTTGAATGGCTATGTATTAGGGGGTGTGTACACGTCTATCAGTAATTTTATTGGAGGCGTAAAATAAAATAATGAAATAAAGAGAAAAACCCGGACAGATTATATGAACAAAAACAAATTAAAAGTGCAAATGTGTATGTATGTTGTTTATGTGTTGTTTTTTTCATGCGAGGTTTATGTTATAAGTCCAGCCATATGTTTTTAAATTACTTCTAGATAAATTTATATAAATAAAATCAAAAGTTGTTCGTTGGTAATTCCATCACAGGAACGGCTGCACCGATTTGGTAAAATTTTTTTTATCTCCATTATACCCCAACTTAGGTTTTTACGAAAAGAATATAGACCACGCCCACTTTTTAAGTAGCTAGTAAACTACAATAGGTAGATCTTTGAATTTTTGCCTTTTAATATAATATAGAGAGTTTGGCGAAACACAGGCAGGATTGAAATAGAGGGCGTGGTATCTCCCCGTACAAAGTGAACAATTATTATTCTCCACCTGGAGTTCTGCAATAGCTAGAGTCTTGAAACGTTGCACAAGTAACCCTCATACTAATGTGCATAGTCTAACGAAAGATAGAGTAGATTGGGGCTGTGGGCGTTGTATCTCCCAAAATATTATCGTGTACCTTTGCACAAGTAACCCTTAGACTAATAAGCATAGTCTAGCAAAACTTACACTAGATTGGTAAAGTTTGCGTGGTAGTTCCCATACAAACTGAAAAATTATTCTTGTGTACCTAGAGCACTACAATATGAAGAGTCTTGAAAATTGGCAAAAGTAACCCTAATACTAATGTGCATAATCTAGGATAGTGGGAGTGGTATCTCACTTTAAAGTAAATTATTATTATCGTGTTATTACGCATCGTTTAGCAAAAAACAGATTGCATGGGAGCAGTGGGCGTCGTATCTTGCATATAAAATGAAACAGTTTTGTCGTAAGAATAGATTGCTTTTTCGACTTAAAGGTTGGTCATAGTTTTCTTCCAAGTGTTTATTGTATTTTTTGGGTATAAGTGTAGCAAAGCGCACCGGGGATAGCTAGTTTATATATATTTACAATCAACCTAATATCAATTTGTAATATTTATTAAAAACAAATTTTAATTTTAATTTCTCTTTAAAATATCGTATTTGTTTAGTATGGATAATGGGTTGTGATTGGTCCCAAAAAAAATATGATAATTGAAACAGGATGCAATTTTTTATCCGATTAAAGAAAAAAAATTTAAGCTTCTATAAATACATTTTTGCATGTTAGGTAGGTTAAAATCTTTGCTAATGTGCGAATTTTGATATATTGGTTTGAGGATTGAATTGTACAGTAGAACGTTGCAATCTTAGATTATTATCTTACCTTATAAGAGTAGACTTACTTTTACAGCTTTCAACTTTCGAGAGTTATTATTTAGTATCATTTGATTATTATATACATATAAATATATATGTAAGCTCTTCGTTTTGAACGAACGCACGGAGGAGTTTTGGCCTGAAAAGCTTTCCGAAATTTTTAAACGTGTTTTTTGAATTAAAAGTTTTAGTTTTTTTTGATAGTTTTAGGTGTAGTATGATATAAAAAGTCTAGTGGCAGATTTTGAAAAAATTACACTGCGCAACAAAAAAATGTTTCTCTACCCTAGAAATAAAAGTATATAGTCCACATATGGATTTTGATGCCCTTAATTCAAATCTGTTTTCCGTTTTTCTCTAGTACGTAAGGATTTTCTTTTAAAGGCGTGGCATACTTCATCCCCTAAATCGTTGGGTTGCCTTATATATTTTGCCATAACTAGAAAACGTGTTCTCCGATTTTAATAGCAGGACGATCAGTAGATGCACCGAAAAATTCTGCTTAAACTAAATGGCCAAAAAAAAATTTACATGCAAAATGCGTCAAATTTTTTGTTTTCAAAATGCAATAAAAAAATTTAAGAACCAAAAAGTTAAAATTTTAGAGATTTTTCTAAAAGCCAGATTCCTATGGAATAAAAGATAAAAGATTTTAAAGGTTTAAACTCATTCTTGACAGACTGTATGTACATACATACATATTTTCAGTCTATTTACAGACTAATTAAAAAAAAAATTTTGAAAATTGTAAGGCTCTTATAAAACAGTAGTTTTTATGAAAAAAGGCTTTATTATATTCATTTTATATTATTTAATACTTTATAAACGGAAAAGTTAAACTAATAAAAATTCCTTACTAATTATTATCCTCATTAGCTGCATCATCGGGGATGTGTGGGACATTCACTTAAAACTATTATGGATAATTAAGAATTTTTGCAATTTATAATTACATATAGGCAGGTATTAATATTGTGAAGTGTTAAAAGTGATATGAATAAGAGTTGAAATCAATAATTCAAAATACATAAAAGTTTATGACGATATAAATGTATAAGAAAAAGTGCCCGATGAGCAAAAATAGAAGAAATGTGAAAATTAAAAAAAAATCGTCAAAAATAATGGCGCAAACTTGCGCACAATTTTTTTGTTTCTAAAATTAGAGATTCCAAATTTTATTGTGGTAACAAACATAATTCGTAGACGTGCTAACCTCACTTTTAAAAATCTCTTCTTTTCCTTTTTTTTTTGCAAAAAAAGTGTATAATTTGTTTTTTTTTAGCTTTCAACATGAATATTCAACATATTTTAATTTTTTTCTTTTTTAAATAAATGTTGATCAAACCTTTCAGCGAAAAAAATAATCTTTGTTAAACCTTTATTCGTTTAGCCGCAAAACAAATATCATGTAAACATCCAGAAACCGAAAAAAACATTTAAATCTCATATAATTTTCTTCACTTTGCTGACTTTAGCAGGGTCTCAGAGCTACAAATCGCAACTAAAAGTCTTCAAAATTTACAATATAATGTAAAATATTGTTGTCTGTCGAGCTGCGTACTTAGTTCTTTAGATTTCTTAAAATTCAGTTTTGCCTTTTTGGCCAGCTTTTTGGGTGAAATACTCCTCTGTGGAACGATAAGTGAGGATAACTTTGTTCATTCATATGCTACAACTCTTGAAATCAAATTGAATACATGGTCTTGTAGATATCGTGATGCTAATTTTGGATTTTCGTACAGGTTTACAAAACTTGTGTTGTGAGAAAATGCCGATGTGTGCACTAGGTTGATGAACGAGATTAAGGACTCCTCTGTCTGATACTTTTCTAATCTATGCATATAATAAAATAGTAACTCATTACATGTCTGTCTGTCTGTCTTTCTGATTGTGTTCGCATCACGTAAAAACTACTAGATACTGATTCCAATATAAGATACTTTACTAAGCAAAAATATCTTATTTCCAACAGAAAGTGGAGGAAAAGCAGTGAAAGTACGCAATTTCCGGCTTAAAGGTACTGAAATTTTCGGTTTAAAACTGGGATATTTTAAACGCGGTTGCGCACCTTTTAAATATTTTTGAAAGTGGGATATTTTAATCAAAATTGCGCAACAGATGGCGCCAATTGAATAAAATTTGTATTTTTACTTTGTGGAATTACATTGTCTTAAACACCTCTTGCAGAGCTTTACAATAAATTTTTGAATTTTTTATAAATTTTGGAATTTTATCCAGGGCTGGGTACCTTTATATAAAGTAAATACAAAAACCATAACTGAAACACTATAAAACTAAGAGTCTTACAAAATTCCGCATCATAAAATGCAAGTTTGTTTCTGATGTATCCGTATGTTTTACTTTTTGTTAAAATCAGATACCTTCACTTAACTGTACAGGTCATACCGTTTGACATATCAAAAGGAAATTTAATATGTGCCTTTGGTATATAGAAATGTAGAGCTGTATAGTTTTTCGGTATAATTCAAATTTTGTGAACGCTATACAGGTCATACCGTATGATGTATTAAAATGAAATTCAGTATGTGCCTTTGGTATATGGAGATAAAGAGCTGTATAAATTTTGGGATTAATCGGGAAGGGGCAAGGGGTATTTTACTTACTCCCATACCGCTCTACAGGTTATACCGTATGGCATTTTAAAATGAAATTCAGTATGTGCCTTTAATTTATGTAGGTGAAGAGCTGTATTAATTTTGGTCGTAATGGGAAAGGGACAAGGGGTAGTTTGCTTAACACCTCAAACCGAAAATATTTTATTTTTCAATTCGAATATACTTTGAACTTTTATTCTTTATGTAATATCCATAAAAATATCTGTTGGCATTGGGTATGGTAAAGTTGAGTGTAGGCCACTCCAGTTTTATTTTAAAGGAGAATACATTTTTTTTTGTAGTAGAACAGTGTTATTTTTACTAGAGGTGTTGTTTAAACTGCAACAATTATTAATAACCAACTGCAGTATAAAGAGAAACAACTCTCGTGCACTAAACAAATTATCGTGCTACCGTCACAACACTCATAACAAACTCTGCCACCTCGAACATTTGCAATGCCCAGAAGCGAAGCCAAAATTAACAAAAACATTTAAATTCACTTTTAGTATTTTTGTTGGACTTTATTTTATTTATTTTTTTGCGTTTCATATTAAATTCTTTCTTGTTGTTTGTATAAATTTCCAAAATTGTCTGCGCATATAAGAACTCTATAGAGTTTAACAAAAATCATATCTAATAATAAAACAAAAAACAAACAAAAAAAAAATGCATTGAAAAATAACTTTATAATGTAGTCACAAGAAAAGCGAAAAAACCGAGGCCAACCCACGTACAATGGATTGATGGGATAAAAATTGCAAACGAAAAATTAATGAAAAAAAAAAATAGTAAAATGTAAATTATGTAAGACTATGTAAGAAATTTATTAACTTCCTTAGATAAGTTACGCTCTATTCAAGAACTAGCTGTGCCCGCCACGTCGTTGGCGTCCTGACAATATTTTGCTCGATTTGTCTTTCAGAGTATTTTACACCACTTGTAAGACTCTTACACTTTTTAGTGCTTCAGTTATAGTTTATGTATTTACTTAATATAAAGGTACCCATCCCTGGATAAAATTCTAAAATTTATAAAAAATTCTAAATCTAATTGTAAAGCTCTGTAAAATGTGTTTAAAATATTTTAATAGCGTTGTAGTTCCACAAAGTAAAAATGCAAATCAAAAACAAATTTTATTCAATTGGCGCCATCTGTTGGTCAATTTTGTTTAAAATATCGCAGTTTTAAACCGAAAATTTCAGTACCTTTAAACCGGTTTCTACAAAGTAAAAATACAAATCAAATACAATTTTTTTTTCAATTGGCACCTAATATCACGCAATAGTTTTTAAAATATCCCAGTTTTAAACCGAAATTTCAGTACTTTTAATCCGGAAATTGCATTTTTTCGCTGCTTTTTCTCCACTTTTTCTTTGAAATGACATATTTTTGCACGAAAAAAAGTATCCATACAGACAGAAATGAGTTACTATTTTATTATATGTATAGATTATACATTGTTTTAAGTTCTTTGTTCAACTTATCTGGAGTTAGTGCGATTACCTTAAGTTTGGTTATGATGTGCCTAAATAAATGCTGGAAGCTTATGTTGGGTAGAATGGTTTGAAATAATATGAATGATGGTGTCCGTCATCGAGTCGATTCCTCGTATTATTTTGATAATGCAAAGTTCAGTCTTGCTTCTTTTTCATTATGAATGTAATGTTGTTATGTATTGTGTCACAATATACATGCTCGAACAGGACGAACGTCGAACAAATTTTAACAGCGGTCGTTTTGTCATCCAAATGTTGTATGAAAACTTCCATGAAGGTTGTGGAAGCCGATTCCTTAAGCTAATTTATGCAAATTCTATTTTAATGTCGTCCTTGCAATAGGCATTATTTCGTTGATTTATTGGTTGTCGTATTAGTTGATGAGTGTGTTACATATGATAATTAAAGTTTCTCGTGTATGTATTGTGGTATATAAATCCTTAATCTGTAAGGAAACGAAAGAGTTGCGTATTTTCGCTGACCTTGATGTCTTTAAGTTTGTTGATGAAATCTTGGGTATTCTGTGTGTATTTTGTAAATTAAGATTTTTGAAGTAAGGCGGTGAGGTGTTTAGCCAATTTATATGCTGGTGCAGGTCCATAGTTTACAATATATGTAATTATATATTTTTCTATCTGTAAACGTTTTGCACAGGTTTAGTGGGATATGTGTTTTACGGCACTTTGCCTCAGCTAAAACGAAATAACGTCATCTTTACGTTCATGATCCTACTACGGCACATAGTTCTTCCCAACTCTGGTGAGCATGCTTTTATCATTCTTATACAATCAGTAACTATAAATTGCATTGTATGTAATCAGTAACTTGCGCTGAACAGATAAAATGCTAAGAGCATAAGTCAAAACCATCTGTAACTACTTAATGTGCTTATTAGTAGTAATAATATAAAAACCTTTCAATTTCTTTTAACGTTTTTTTTTTTAATTGAAAGCAAACACAGCGAGCGCAGTGCAAGATATATTTTATAACTTTAGTTCCTTTATTAATCGACTTCAAAAAAGAAGGAGGTTATCAATTCGTCTGAATGTTGCTTTTTTATGTATGTAACCGCAGAACTCAGCCATTTCTGAACCGATTTTAAAATTTTTTCTTTATTTGAAAGGTTATACTTTCAGGTCCCATTTTAAAAACAGTTCATTATATTAAAAATTAAAGGGTGTCCCCATACAACATACATGTTTTTTACCTGTATTAAGAACCGTAAAGGGCACCAAATTAAAATTTTAAAAAATTACGTTTCTATAGCTCCCAACAGCAGAAATTAATAAAAAAATAAATTTAAAACTTAAAGGGTGTCCCCATTGGTGACGTTATTTGACCTATTTGGGCCTATCTTTTGAACCCTTATAGACAAAACCTTGAAAATTTCACAGAATATCGATTACTATAACCGTTATAATAAAATGTATAAATATTCGAAATTCTAAAGGGTGCTCCAATAATTGATTTAATTTGATGTATATGGCCATACTTTTGAACAGTTGTACACAGACCGCTGAAATTTACAAACAACCTGTATTGTTAGTCAGCTATAACAAAAAATATAAAATTTGAATTTGGAAATAAAAGGGTGTCCCAATAGTTAATGTTGTATATGGCCAAAATTTTTGAACTGTTATAGACAGACAGCTGATATTTACAAGGAATCTGTATTGCAAAGTCCACTATAGCAAGTATACAATTTGAATTTAAAAACTAAAGGGTGTCCCTATAAATTATGTAATTTGATCTATAAGGCCCTATATTTGAACTGTTAAACACAAACACTTGAAAATTAGGCAGAATATCCACTACTTTCTCGGGTATGATAACAAGTATAAATATTTTGGAATTATAATGTAAAGGGTGTCCAAATAGTTCATGTAATTTGATATATATGGTTTAACTTTTTAACCGTTATAGACAGATAGTTGAAATTTACAAAGAATCTTTGTGGTCAAGTCCTCTATAACAACAGGTCTTTAATTTAAAATTGTTAATTAAAGGGTGTCCGAATAGGTGATGTTATTTGATCTATGTGACCCTATCTTTAAAACCGTTATAGACAGAGGCTTGAATGGTGTCCCCATAAAAGATGGATGCTGGTGAAAATAGCTTAACTTTTGAACAGTAATAGGGAGAGGCTTGACATTCAAATAGTCTTTATTTTTTCCCTCTAATTTTGACGCATCTTTTATTTGGTTAAAGTCTAATTCTTACAGATTACTTCTTACATTTGTAGTTTAGAATTGGTGCACTTGTATCTGTTTTGAGGTCGGTTTTTTTTCAAGAATTATTTTGCATGGAAATAACTAAGTAAACGATACTGTGCATAACTTTTTAACATTTAAAAAAGTTCAAGTGTATTCATTGTCGTTTTTGTAGTATAATCTATAGATAAAATGGTTGGCAAAAAAATAAAAAGGAAGAAAAAACTTAAAATTTCACAAACTAATTCACTAACTTTTCACTCTGAGAAAAATTTAATCCTTATACCAACATTAATATCATTGTAATTATGGGATTAAGAAAACACCTCAGTTGTACTTACAACGTTAGTCATATGTACATACATATACACAGACATTTAGCCCCCACTTATACAAAAACCATCCGGCAGTTTTAACAACGTTGCATTGGCTATTTGGCTAATGGACAGCAAAGAGGTTAGTTAGTTGGCTATAATCAAAGTATTTCAAAAAGGATACTTGCAACTGGAAATCGAAACTTCAAATAGGCCTTACATCGGAATGAGGCTGATACGAAAGCCATTGTAATATACACTAGAATTTCCTAGATCTTTCTACCTTCGTCTTGCACTAATCAAGCTGCCAACTCTTAAAAGCTGGACAACTCTGTTAAATGGTGCGTTTCTTTTAAATTTAATTAATCTTGACGTTCGATCTGAATTTTTGCTCGACAACATTTCATTTAACATGAGTCTCGACATTTTGAGTTGCTTTCAATTCTAACGTTTAGATCAAATAACGCAAATTCTTGTCCGTGAAGAAGAATCTGAAGTCAATTTAATAAATTTTTAAAAAAATGTTCTTTAAATGTAAATATTGTTAAAATCAGTAACAATCAATAATTTTGTATTATGTGTTAGGTAAGTAACTGTGCCCACACACAATGTGTACGTCCTGACAATATTTTGTTCGATTTTGCTTTGAAAGTAAGCCACACCAAATTTAAAGACTGTTACTTTTATAGTGCTTCACCTATACGTATTTTCTTTATAAAAAGGTACCATCCCTGCATAAAATTCTAAAATTTATAAAAAATTCTAAAATATGTTTAAAATATCCCGCTTTCAAAAATGAAAGGCGCTGTAAAGTACGTAGTACCTTTGAAATATCCCGCTTTTAATTTCGCAATTTTACCGATATGCCAAAATTATACATATCGGTAAAAATTGCGTACTTTCACTGCATCTTCTTCACTTTCTCTTGGAAATAAGATATTTTTGTGGAAAAAAAGTTTCATATAGTTGAAACCAGATACTAAGGTACTTCCTCGTCGAAAAGGGAGCCATTACGAAAGTGCTCTTCTTCGATATTCCCCCTACATTAATAATGTACCTCCTCACAAAATCCATTCAGTAGATTTTACGTGATGCGAACACAGACAGACAGACAGACATGAAAAATGTTACTGTTTTATTATATGTATAGATTAAGCAAGCTCATCATTATGTGCTCATAAGCTTATGAGCAAGTGGTCAAACGCAAACTAGCTTACTGCCTACTCATACCATATGCATAAACGCAATGAGCTGATCGAGTAAAAAAAACTTTCTATACTAGTGAGCGCTGTATTTACTCGCTCATGTTCGAAACACTAAAGTGTTTTGTTTAGTAATTGTGTAGAACTTTTGCATAAG
Organism: Phasia obesa; assembly: GCA_949628195.1. Taxonomy (NCBI): domain Eukaryota; kingdom Metazoa; phylum Arthropoda; class Insecta; order Diptera; family Tachinidae; genus Phasia; species Phasia obesa. The sequence goes on from OX451219.1 coordinate 109,651,751, forward strand.
GCTTAGTGGGTTTTGCTTGCACTGGTGATTTTTTGTATTTATTACGAAATAAAGACCTTAAATTGACTGTAAGTTATAATGTTAAAAAGTTCTGTGTTTTTTATCTGTACACTTGAACTCTGTTCGTGTTTCACTGCAAACATAAAACTGTTTGAACTCGCCCGAGTGCATTGTTATTATGTTCAACATTTACTCACGATTATTTTATTTACATTTACCTATTCAAACTTTATTACGGAAACTGTGCAAGCATATCACATTTGGCTCGCTAATCTTCGCTGTTTAATATTGTCCCTTCATCGTTACTGGTATGCAATTAACAGACATGAATTTAATGAAATATTATAACGAGCGTCTTATGAGCTTCGCTTTTTGTGCTCATACAGTGCTTTAGCATGGATATAATATCCACAGACAATTGATAAATAAATAGAAGATTAAATAAAAGGCCATTACACTCAGAGGAAAAACATGGATAAGGTATGGTCACAAGAACCATCTTATGTCCTCTGTAGCAATAAATGGTTTCTATCAACAATTTATAGTTGTTTAAATCATTACTATGGTCACGACAAACAAATTTGTGTTACTATGTGCTTACTACACTCAAAAAATTTAAGAAAACAAAAGTTTTATCAGTATGTACTTTATATAAATATACATATTTATACTATATTTATTTATCGTGAGCGTCCTGACAATATTTTGGTCGATTTTGCCCTGGATAAAATTCTAAAATTTTAAAAATTATTGTAAACCTCTGCAAGAGGTGATTAAAATATTTTAATAACAATGTAATTCCACAAAGTAAAAAAACAAATTAAATACAAATTTTATTCAACTGGCGCCATCTGTTTCACACTAGTGTTTAAAATATCCCACAGTCAAAAATAAAAGGTACGCAACCGTGTTTAAAATATTGCAGTTGTATACCGAAAATTTAAGTAGCTTTAAACCAGAAATTGCGTACTTTCACTGCCTTTTCTCCACATTCTCTTAGAAATGAGATATTTTTGCGAAAAAAGTATCCTATATTGGAATCGGGATGCTAAGGCTCACAAAATTTTGTTAAAATCCATCCTGTAGTTTTTACGTGATGCGAACGCAAAATAAAAGCAGAATGATAGACGGACATGCGAAAATGAGTTACTATTTTATTATATGTATAGATAAATTAATTTATAACTATTCAAGCTTAAGTTCTTTATTATAAAGAGATAAAGAAAAATTAGACACTAGCAGAATGTAATGTATTTTCTGGATCGCTACATCCGTCTTCAGCATTCTTCAATGTTATTTTTAAGTTAGACAATAATATGGTTCTAACATAACAATATTTTTAATATGTAGCTAATAATATAGGTTGAATACAAACATATAATTGAATCATAAAAATGATTTTACACGGCGTGTATTTGTCATATGACCTGACAGTTTGATAATCCATATGTAATTTGTTGCCTTTAGATTATGGTTACTTCAACCATGTTTTTTCTTTGCGAATAGTCTCACATATATTGCCACTTAGAATGATGAAAAGAATATGTATGAGAAAGAAAAGAAATTTTGCTTTAAGTTGAGCAAAAACTCCCTGATCAGTATCACTCTCGAAAGGCTCTAATAAAACTTGCTTCCCGTCCTCCTTCTGTACCTAAAAACAAAGTCTAGTCCATAAAGCTCTTCGAAACAAAAAATATAAATCTCATAATAAAATATCTAGCTCAGTAGGAAAAGCTATCAGAACTACAAGGTATACTAACTCACTCTCACTTTTGCCACATCTCATAACAAGGATTTGCATGCAAATGTATTTTTGCTTAAAAAAAGGCGAAAATAAATAATTTTCAAACGAAAAAAAAATTGTTTGAAAAAATTTTTAATTTTTATAAGCAACATAATGCCTCGAACAACTGAAAGCAAAAGTTGCTAAACATTTCTGTTTGAGTTATAAAAGAAAACCTTAAGTTCAATAGGATGTAATAGAATTACAGAAAGTTTCTTTGTTAAAGAATGAATTGTAAAGTAAACGTTTACTTGCATAAAAATATTTAAGTATTTTCTTTAGAAAATATTTTCAAATTATTAAAAGGCATACGAATGAGTTGAATTGTGAAATTTGTGTAGAAAGGAAAATAATGAAAAAAAAAAAAAATTAAGTTCAAAACAGAGAAATTAGGGTTAGTAAATTTTGCAAAAAAAGCAAAAAAAAAAAATTTAGGAATCAGGTGACCAGGTCTTTAAGATTTATTAAAGACTAGCAGTGGCCGCAACGCCGCTATATTCCTAATAATACTTTGTTTAAATTCATTTGAATTTAAATTTTATTTTTATTAATTTAATTTATGTTACTTATTGTAAAATATACATATAATCTATGATAATTTCAAGTGTAAGCCTATTAAAGTTGAAGTTTAAGGTCATATATGTAACATCGAGTAGCTATTGAGCATCCTTTAGTTTTTAGTTTTCTTTTTTTTTTAATTTTTTACAGCGGTCAACGGACAAATAGTTACATACTCAGTCTAAATTTAGAGTGCACATTGGGGCAGAATGAAAATATTTTGAAAATAACTCAGCCATTTGTAAAGGGCTAAACCGATTGATCCAAAATTTGGCACGTGCATAGCAGAGGAGTATCTCAGCTTAAGTTTTGACGATGAGCACCATCCCCGATGTGGTTTCAAAGTTGGGTAGCTCGGCCCTGCAAATCCTTTTAGAGCTTGGCATTTCTTTAATTTTTGTTTGATTTTTAAAAATTATACATCGTCTTAAAGGTTTACTTTATACTTAGAAAATGATGGTTTAATCTATAAATTTTAAAATAAGCGAGTTATGAGCAACATTAAGCTAAAGGAAATTCCACAATTCCTAAAATAAATACCAAAAATCCCAGAATTGGAAGTTTTTTGTTGATAACGTCCTCATATGGACTAGGGTTCATGAAATATTTTCAGCAATAATTGGTAGTATATATTGCTTTATTGCGGCAGTGTCCTTTTTTTTATCCCAGCTTTAGGATTTTAGAACATATTTCGATATAAAATAGGTTAAATTAAAGGACCTCCATATTCTACAAGGTTGATCAATTTGACACGAAATTTAGTTTAAACGTGCGTACATATTGTTTGTTTTTTATATTTTTTGTTATAGTGGATATCATTTTACACACTATGTGTAAATTTATAATGTCCGTCTATGACGAATCAAAAAATAAGGTCATGAAGTCACTATCGTAACATACTTTAATTTTTAGTAATTTTTGCTATAGCGGCCATGGTAATACAAATTTTGTAAACATTTCAAAAGTCTACCTTACAGAGATATAAGGCGCTGACACTCGGACGTCAGGGAAACATTGTAGCGCTTTTACTCTACGGAAACATGAAAATGAAGCACTATGCATAATGTTGAATTGCGAAAAACCTAAATAAGTCTGTATTAGTAAGTTGCCTGACCTAGAAGAAGTGTAGCCGAATTTGTATTTCAACCTAAAAATAGGGCAACTTCGTTCGGTATATAAAAGATTTAAGTAAATTTAGTTTTTTGTTTTATATTTAACCCGACTTTAAAAATTAGTAACAATCAATAATATCAGCATATTTGTGAAATAAATAGAGGAATTGTAAACTGCAGCTCCCTACTTGAAACTCTAACATAACAAAATAAGAATATTGAATAGAGTATTCACTCGATCAATCATCACTCGATTAATCGTTGAATTTCAAGTCGATTAATTGTTCGAATAAGAAAAATTGCAAATTTTGATTAAAAAATAACTCGTATAAATTATATCGAATAGTCGACAAATCGACTAAAATTAATTTCTATTACGACCTTTAATTTTGTACTGATTTTATACATCTTTTTGTTCATTTAAGAATAATTTCAAACTGGACGTGTTTAGTAAACATACAAAGAAAATATAATACATATGAACTATGAATTTTTTCACAAATCGAATATGAAAAACGTGTGTTTTGAAACTTTTTACTATTTATATACTACACTAGCTATGTCCGCCATAGCGTGGGCGTCCTGACAATATTTTGCTCGATTTTGCTTTGAAAGTATTCCACACCAATTGTAAGACTCTTACTTTTATGGTGCTTCAGTTATGGTTTGTGTATTTACTTTATATAAACGCACCCACCCCAGGATAAAATTCTAAAATTCCAAAAATTATTGCAAAGCTCTGTAAAAGGTGTTTAAAATATTTTAATAACATTACAATTCCACAAAGTAAAAATGCACATCAAAACAGCGCCATCTGTTGCGTAGCAGTGTTTAAAATATCCCGCTTTCAAAAATAAAATATGCCTTAAATTAAATCGGTAAAACTAAAGTCGGCACACTTTAACTGCTTTTTTTCTTTATTATCTCTTGGAAACAAGGTATTTTTGCTGGAAAAAAGTATCCTATATTGGAATCAGAATGCTAAAGTACCTCCTAACAACATTTTGTTAAAATCCATTTAAATACTTATTTTCTGTTGTCATACCTTTCGGTGAAGCCCTTCGTCACTGGCTGTTGTTTTGGTACGTTTGGCGAGCGCTTTCGATGTGAAGACATCATTTTCAAGCCGCGTTTAAAATAGTATATATAAACCCTGGATAAAATTCTAAAATTTATTGTAAACATCTGTAGGTTAGGTTAAACGGGCCGCCCGCAAAAACGCGAGTTCACTCGGATGCCAATAAGGCCCATTGTGATGCCCCAACGATCGTCAACCCCCACCATTCCCTAAAGAACTCCGATACCGGTGGTTCTTGTAAACCACCCGGAGCTTTTCACAAAGCCTAATAGGCAACTCAGTGTCACATCCCTGAGACAGTCCAGGTCCTGTAAGCAAGTCTGTAAGTGTTTAAAATATTTTAATAACAATGTAATTCCACAAAGTAAAACAACAAATAAAATAAAAATTTTATTCAATTCGCGCCATCTGTTGTTTAAAATATCCAACTTTCAAAAATAAAAGGTGCGCAACCGTGTTTAAAAGTAATATGAGTAATTATTTTTAGTTCAAATATACATATTGACGAAAAAATGAATAAAATCAACATTTGTGTATTGATTTTCATCACTTATGGCTTATTTTATTCCTAGTATACCTAGGTTTACGAATAAGGACAAAAATGTAAAAGATTTGCCGACTTAAATTTTTTATAAGTTTTTGAAGACAAGAAAAAATAATTTTTTCATTAAAAATTTTATTTTTTTTTTTCGCCACCAATTTCTGAATAACTCCGCAACAATTAAAAACGAAAAAAAACATTATTTAAAGTTTAATTGAAGGTTATTCTATCCCGCATCTTTTGGTGTTTCAATTATTAAAATCGAATAATCCGTTAAACAGTTATTTAGAAATAAGTTAGCGTGTTCGCCTTGTTTAGGGGAAAATATTCGGGTATGTTCTGTAATCCGATTGAATCGGAATGAAATTTTAAATTGTCATAACTTTTAAATCTTACAACATTTTGATTTTATTTTTTATACATTTGATTAAAGACCATTCACATAACTTCCTTGATTGCTAATGTTTTCAAATAATAGGCGCAACTAAGTTATATTTTTCTTTAAAAATTTATTCGATTTCAATTTCACTCGGTTTCGTATTACAGAACATACCCGATTAGTTAGGCCCATAAAAAAATTTGTACGTGATACGCGAAAACTATTATATTCAGGGAGCAATGTTTTTTTTTGCACACCAGTAGACTTGTGCATTTTAGTTAATTTTAGAGATCGCTCATTTTAGTTCAAAGTAAAAAAGTGAACTATTTCAATCTTTTAGTTCACTCGCCCTTTTTTTCTTTTGAACTGTGATTTGTGTTCTGAACTACTTAGTAATTCAATCTGTTAGTTCAAACGATCTTTCTTCTTTTGAACTATGATTTGTGCTTTTTATTAATCTTATTATAATTTTATTACTAATAATTATCAAAAATAATAAATTCATAAAATGGTTATTAAATTGTATGGCAGTTCTTCATTGTTGTCAAAAAAAGGAAACAATTTTTTAATAGTTCAAATACAAAGCCATAGTTCAAAAATTGAACTGTGTAGACATAAAAATTTGAACTAGTTCATTTAGTTCAATTGATAGAATAGTTCAATTGAACTAGTTCGTTCGTGAACTACCCAAGTCTACACACCAGTGTTATTAATCAATTTTATATGGTTGTCTTTTCTCATTGGATGCACATTTTCAAAATATGCGATATTAATTCGAGTTATTCGAGTAATTTAAAAACCTTAATCGACAAAAGTTTATATTGCAAATCGTTTAAATATTTGCTCGAATAAAATCAAAACCCTATTATTTAACCCTAGTATTTAACTTTAACTTCCTTAAAAGATATAGCTCAGCGCAAAAAGTAGGCTCAATGTTGCAAAAAAAAGATCGATTCTAAAATATTTAATTTTTAATGTTTTTATACAGACTGTTTGAATTTCCCTCGCCTTCTGAATTTATTAAAAACACACTGTATTATACTCATACGAGTATTTCCTGGGCACCTTTATCCCATTGAAATTCATACTAACAATCAACAGGCTACAATGAGATTGATGATGATGATGATGATTCAAACATTCAATTGAGTAAAAAAAAAGTGAAAACAATCAATTAGTGTAGGGAGTGTTTCTGGCATAAAAAGTATTTATACGCCCAGGTACGAATTTATATACAAATTTATTCCCAACTAATTTTATACCAACAACTTTAACACAAATCGATTGTGTAACAATTTTTTTACGCCGCATTTAAGTAACGGAGCATTAACAATGCTGAACCTTTTTTTGTAGAATTTGTAATAGAATTTGATTAAAAAATAACAAACATTTAACAAAACAAATATCAACATAATAAAATACAAAAATTTCCTATCCGTTTGCAAATACTGCGGAAGTTTTGAAAACAACAACAATAAGTTTATATTATAAATTGACTACATGGTTGAAAATAAATCGAAAAAAGGGAAAGTTTATTCCAGAACAAAACGGATTTCATATAAAACTACAAAAGAGTGATGAACAAAAATATCATGTCAATTGTTAAGATGAAAAGCTAAGATATTAAAAAGAGGTGGGTGCTGATAATCCAACACGACAAGTTATTACCGTACACCAAGACTCAAGTCGGATCGAAAATATTTTTTACCGACTTAAAAAAAGCAGGAGGTTATCAATTCGTCTGAATGTTGCTTTTTTTTCTATGTACATATGTGCCCGCAGAACTCAGCCATTTCTGAACCGATTTTAAAATTGTTTCCTTTATATGAAAGTATTTGAAAGAAACAGTACATTATTTTAAAAATTAAAGGGTGTCCCCATACAACATACATGTTTTTTACATGTATTAAGAATCGTAAAGGTCACCCATTAAAAATTTAAAAAAATATAGCTCCCAACAACAGAAAGTAATAAAAAAAAAATAAATGTAAAATTTAAAGGGTGTCCCCATAGGTGACGTAAGTTGACCTATATGGGCCTATCTTTTAAGCCATTATAGACAAAACCATAACCGTTATAATAAAAAGTATACATATTCAAAATTATAAATTAAAGGGTGACCCAAAAGTTCATTTAATTTGATGTATATGGCCATAGTTTTGAACACCTGTATTGCTAAGTCCGCTATAACAAAAGGTATAACATTTGAATTTGTAAATAAAAGGGTGTCCGAATAGTTAATGTAATTCTATGTATGTGGCCAAATTATTAGCAAGAGCCCCCACGCAAACCCCTAAGGGTCTGTGAGCACATACACAGTCTCAACCAGAATCTCACAAAGAGAACAAAACATGTAAAAATTTTAAATCAGTAGCATAACAGCTTTCAGCAAGGTAGGTCTGTGTTACTTTGCTAAATATTTAGCAAACCAATGCATTTTCATTTTAACCAATTTTTTTTGGTTGGGGGCCTTTAATTACACTGTCCAACAAATTAAGACTTTTTGAATGGAACAGAATAGCGACTCCATAATTCTGAAAGGGTATATTGAGTAGATCATTTTTGTGCAACAAACTTATGGTCCAGCACGACTGAGTTTTTTTTTACAGTGGGTCAAAGTTTTCATTTTTTGGTCGAAGGGAGCATTATACTATATGAAAAAAAAATGCTGTAAGTCAATGTCTGAGAGAATTCTTATGGTCAGAGTTGTATTGTGGAATTGTATGAGGATTATTTTTGTGGAATATTTTAACCCTCTAACTGGTCTCTTTATGGGTCAATTTGACCCTTTTTTCGATAAAATCAAAAAATATCCTTTAAAAAAGGACATTTAAGGATTAAAATATTCTACGAAAATGTTTGCCGGAAAATTTCAGTGGAGGTCACCAAAGACACCATTGTTGGAGTCAGTGGCCTCAACGTTAAGAGAGCTATGTCCAATTTATGGTCGCCATAATCGTCCTAGCAGATCAACAATTGAGCGTCTAGTGGAAAAATTTGAATCCACATGCACTGTACAAAATGTTTACGTGCCAGTGAGACAAAAAAGTGCCCGTAGTGTCGAGAATATTGCTGCCGCTGAGACTTCAGTTGAAGAAAGCCCAAATGTCGTGCATCTCTGTGACGCCGTTATGGCGAGTTTTGCGAAAAGATCTTGGCCTACATCCTTACAATATCAAATTGACGCAAGAACTGAAGCCGCTTGACCACCAGAAGCGTCGTATGTTCGTAAATTGGGCTGAGCAACAACTTGAAAATGATTCGAATTTTCACATTACTTCTTCCGTGATGATCCAGACCGGCACGTTACTGTGAATGGGAATCGCTACCGTTCAATGATAACCGAATATTTTTGGCCCCAATTGGATGATATGGACTTGGAGGACATGTGGTTCCAACAGGACGGCGCCACAAGTCGCAATCAATTTATTGAAAACCAAGTTTGAAGAACGTGTTATCTCACGAAATGGTCCAGTCGATTGGCCGCCTCGGTCGTGCGATTTGACGTCGTTAGACTATTTCCTGTGGGGCTACGTCAAGTCCAATGGTCTATGCCAACAAGCCAACGACGATTGATGAACTTCGTACGAATATCGAACGTGAAATTGCATCAGTATCGGCCGATTTATTCTTGAAAACCGTCGAAAATTGGGTTCAGCATCTGGACTTCTGCAAGCGTGCCCGTGGTGGTCATGCAAAAGAAATCGAGTTTCATACATAATGGCCTCGAACGTGCCGTTTTTGTTTTATTTAAAAACTTTTGTAGCGCTCTTATTGAAAAACCATTTACATGAGTATTGCTATTAAGAAAACAATACTGTTTTTTTCTTAATTAGGAATAAAAGTTCAGATGCCATATTCTGCAATTCTCGTAGCTAAATCTATCGCTAAAATTCTAAAAATGCACAAACAAGTATGAGTGTTGTTGTAAGAATACTCGTAATTTGTTGGTGAATTTTTACAATTTTAGCGATAGATTTAGCTACGAGAATTACAGAATATGGCACCTGCTTACAGCTTCCTACCGAACGCCAGTTTTTTAAATTTGTAAAATTTTTTTCCTATTTACCTTTAATTCTGCTTGTTTGCCGCAATTTTCATTTCATTTCAAAAATGGGCTTGAATGGTCCTACAATTTGGCTTTCAAATTTCAAATCAATTAGAAAATACTTTAACAAAAAGTTAGCTTGAGTTTTAATTTTAGGAATTTTAATGTCACAAAACAAACTCGTTATAAAATATCAAACAACAAAAAAGTAGATAAAAAATGTTACTGACCTTACATTACAACATGTAAAAAGCGATTTATCACAATTAAAACTCGAAAGCGTACAGAACAGCAACAGAAGCTTTTCTCGGTAAATGTGGAATACGAGTACGTCGTCAGTATTAAGGTGGCTGGCGGCAGCAAAGCAGCAAGGTAAAAACGGCACCAACAACAAAAACAACAACCAATCACAAATAATGAAGACAGGTACTGAATTTTAAATTTATTTTTTCTTGATTGAAGACTTAAATCACTTTTATTTTACACAAACACACCAACAAAGCAACAAACTTGTTAAAAGCAGGCGCGCACCTCTTTTTTATTTATTTAATTTTTTTTCTTATTTATTTTTACACTTTTAAATTAATATTGGCTGTTGCAATTTTATTTACTTTAAAAATATTTTCCTTTTTTTTTGTTGATATTTTCTCTTTTTTCTGATTATTTTTGTTGAGGAATTTCGATATTTAACACCTAAAAAGAAAAACAAATTATTAAAAATTTCGCTTCTTTCCCAAAGTAAAACTGGTCAAACGCAATTAAAATCACACAAAAATTTCTTTTTTTTTACTTGAATTCTTAATTTCTTCAATGAAGTGTGTTTTATTTTATTTTTCACTTTTATTCGATGTCGCTGTAACACAAAAATATCTTTAAGATACAACTTATCCACAAAATAGGTATCTTAAGTAAAGAGAATATTTTTATTTAAGAGTTAAAACCAAATCAAAAAAAAATTAAACAACAACAACAACAAAAATTTAACCGCCAAAGTCGTCGTTAATTGTTTCACAACAACTTAAAACGAAGTTTAACAGCCGAATGAATTCCAGTTTCAAACAAAAACTTGAGCTTAACTCACACTCAATTTGTGTCTCAAGCAATTAAATATAGAGTAAACGAATAAAGTCGAGAAAAGCAAAACCAATTGAGTGGAAAAAAAATCGCGCTTTTAAACAATCCACGTACGTTTAGTTCATATGATGATGATGGTAAAAAAAAACAATCAAGTATCCCAAAAGAATGTGGTCGTATCCAGTTTGAAAACGTAGAAATAAAAAATGAAAAATATTTCAAAACGCCATCAGCTAAAAGCAAAAAATGACTACACAAATACAAAGTAAAATACCCGTTCACAGAGAGACTAAATAAGCATGTTTAAAGGTTTACCCTACAGTTAAGAAAAATATGGAATTACACATCCTTAACTAGATGTATAGGTATAGGTAATAAGCTAAGTCTGTTTTATTTTTTTTTTTTTTACTGTAGCATTTATACATGTTAATTTCCGAAACTACCAAACTCAATTTTATTTCAAAAAATCTTTCTTGAAAATTTTTTTATTGGTTAACCATTTCACGAGTGCTAAAGATACCCATACACGACATCTTTTTTACATATGACTTTTTAACTGTGTGAGTCAGATGTAATTCTGTATGTCTGTCAAACTTGCTGTTTTACAGAACACATTTTATTTTTGGTCACAAACGCACATGTACCATTACGTCTGACTTTTCACTATACAGACATCAAAGCCGTTCGGTTTTATTTTTATGTGCGCTACAGAATTACTGACGACTTATCAATTTTTAAGTTTTTTTTTTTTTTACTCTAAATGTAAACAAATTACATTTACATTAATTGATGATACACAATTTAAATAATTGTTGTCAAATAGAAAAAATTAGTGAAAAGCATATTCAGGTATTGCTCTTGCAAAATATTACCCATGATATAATAATAGAAGGTAATTCCATTCTCTCTTTTCGTCGCCATATTAATGTTCTGAGGTTTGCGGGAATTATTTCAATTTGTGCTACAATATCACATACTTTGTGAAATCCCATTTTGCGTTTTCCTGTATTTGAAATTTTAAAAATTAAAAAAAGAAACAAGCCTTAATTTTACGTGTCTAAATAAACAAACGAAAATTGTTTTCCATGCGGTAGTAAAATAAACCTTTGCAAAAATTCACAAATAAGATTTTTTATTTCCCTATATCTGGCAAAAGTGTCTAAGTTTCCGTTTTCTTATTAAGTACAACTTACCAAAGGCACCCCTGGTATGTTCATTAAAGAAAATATATTTTTTTAACTTAGATGGGAAGCTAATCTGTCAGGAGTATCAGGAAAAATTGACAATTTCAATATCATTGGAACTTAAAAAGTTTGGATAATTTTATTATAAATGAGGGGGCTGCATGTAAAATAACTCTATGCAAAATTGCTTAAAAGCAAAATCAAAAAATAACCCAGAAAATCCGCATGCAGAATTTTATATAAAAAGTAACCGCAAAATATTGAGTGCTTTTCGTAATTTTTTAAAATTTTTCAAATGGACAATTATCCAAAACGTTATAATGAAATATGGTGATACCATATTTGAGCGGTTTTATATTGACCCTTATTCTACTTGGCGACATCGTCGTCACTTTTGACCGGACATCATTTTATATTGATGTCAACATCAATTTCATTATAATGCTCTTTTGACGACGTCGACTGCTTGTCGATAACACTGTTCTGTAGAGAAATATTCTTTTAAAAAAAATTTAGTGAAAGGTCGTCGTATTATGTCCACAACGCCAAATTTAATACGAGTAATTATCAAGAAATTCAAGAAAAGAAGAAATTCATCAATGAGTGTAAATACAAAGTTTAATGTCCTTAAAACTAGCTAAGTAGTAATAGTAGTAAGTAACATTAAAGATTTATTAGAATTAAAAAAAATATCAATGCACTTACTGCCAGTATTGAACTTTTTATAATTTTTTTGCAAAATTTTCATTTTTTCCAATTTTTTTACGGTAATTATTCATTTGGCGATTTTTAATTTTTGTTTTGTGTCGATTTTTCATAAGGGTAACATGTAGCCTAAACAAGATGCAGCTTAAACAAGATTGTAATATAATTTTTTTTCTCAATATAAAAGTGTACGTATCCAATTTAGAAAAATGGTTGAAGAAATGGAGAATAAAAGTTAATGAACAAAAACGTACTCACATAACCTTCACACTGCGTAGAGAATCTTGCCCCCTATTCGGATAAATACCCAAACGATACCTCAGCTTTCAGACGTCAAATATCTCGGCATACATCTTGACCGGCGCCTTACATGGAAACGCCACATAGAAACAAAGTTAACACAAATGAAGTTAAAAGCAGTCCAACTAAACTGGCTTATTGGCAGAAATTCTACTCTAGCTTTAGATTGCAAACTTTTATTATACAAGTCAATTCTAAAAAACCAATATGGTGTTATGGCATTCAATTATGGGGCACTGCCTCAGCTACCAACGTAGAAAAAATTCAAAGGCGCCAAAATAAGATTCTTCGTATAATTACATCTGCTCCTTGGTATATAAAAAACTCGAACATTCATAAAGATCTAAACGTGCCATCAGGTAAAGCAGAAATAGCGAAACTTGCCATAAGGTATTTAAGGAAGCTTGAAACTCATCCGAATCCACTGGCCCGTAACATACTTAATGAACCTGGTTACATTCGACTAAGAAGGAGGGACACTGCTTCTCTCATCCGTACATCAGAGGGATAACCCGCAAATTACAGTAACCGTGAAACATACATTTTTTTTGTCCAGCACTGGTTGGACTAAACAAGTATATTTATTTTTTTAGACTTAAGATATGAGTAATTATTGATAGTTCAATTATATTGAAGATACAATAAATAAAAATTGCGAAAAAAAAGTGTACCTATAAAAGATTAAGGAAATCATAATCTACAACAAGATTTAACCAAAGTACGTTTTTATTTTATGTTATTTATGTAAATTACACACTTTTTTAATAATTTCCAAATTATTTTTTTTTTTCGTTTCTACTTGTGGCAACACTTTTTTGCTGTTTACATAAAAACATACTTCAATAATTCCAGAAAAGTTCAAACATTTTTGAAATGGAACTACCTTGTATTATTATATCATGACATTACCTTTAGCCGTCAGATGTAAAAAACATGTCGTGTATGGGTAGCTTAAGTGGACCCAGGCAATGCCAGGTATTTATTACATTTGTATATCTTCAGTAGGGTTTGGGAAACGTGAATTTCCGGGAAAAGCTATAAACAATTTCCCGGGAAACGGGAAATTTAAAATCATGAGCACTTTAAAGAAATTTCAGTGGTTCTTATTTTTAAGTAAGCATTTCTTTTGCTATCACACAAATATTTTTTGATCGTCATTGTGAATAAAACACAAGCATTTTTAAAATTGTAATATTTCTAGAAACTTAAAAATACATACATATGTTATAGATTGTGCAAGACAAAGTTTAATACTATTTAAAAAAAAGTCCTCAAAAAGCAGGAGATATATAAGAAACATGAATATGGCAAAGAGTCGCGTTTAATTCATGATGTAAAAACAAGATAAGTATGGTTGAAATTATTCAAAGGTTTCTTAAATCGAAGAACGCAGTTAAAAAAACACTGATAGATTTCAATTGCGCAGAGTTGTGGATTGAAGAATATGTTCAGATTCTAGAAAATTTAGTGGCCTTTTTAAATCCCATTAAAGTTGCAGTAGAGGCCTTGAGCCGAAGGGGCACAAATTTGTGAATAGGAAATGATATTATTCAGAACCTCTACGAGCAGCTTTTGACTATTATTTCAACTCTTTTAAAAACGATGGTTGAAAAGAAAAATAAATGAACGGAGGGATAATAAAACCTTTGCGATACTTAAGTATTTAAAATGTGGTGAAATTGCTAATGTGCCAAAAAATGTCATAAAATTTTATTTAGCACAATTGTTTAACAAATCATTTAAGCCAATCGAATCTGTAGAACTGTCAATTAGCATTTGTGTTGTTAACTAAGTGGAACCAACTTTTAAAGAGAGACTTTCGCAACAAAAACAAGGAAAAGAATACCCAGTGATTTGTAAAACGGACTAACAGCTCTAAAATCATATTTTGTAAAAAAATAATTATTGAAATACTTTTTCAGTATTTATAAATATTTGTTATAAGTATTATGTCTTGTTATTTTTGTCACCTAAATTGTTTTTAAGTTTTATAAACTGTTAATACCTACTAATATTTAGTTGCGTTCTTTTTGGTGTTTTATTAAAACTATGAATGTTTTTTTTTCTCGTTTGCTGGGAAATGAAAAAGTACGGGAAATCCCAAACCCTAATCAGTTTAAAACTCGTATACCAAAGCACACATGTAAAAGATACTGCTGAATATAGGGCACTGCATAAAAATAGTTGACAAGACCACAACATTTGGCGATATTTCATTACTCGTATTTTTTCGCTTTAATGTCTTTAAAAAAACACAATAACAACAACAACAACAACAACAAGAAAACCGGTTAAAGTATGTAAAACAAGACTTTAAACTTCATTCACAGTGATGGATAAAAATAATACAAAAAAAATGAAAACTCAAAGTAACAAAAATCAAATCAACCAACAATTTTCAAAATGCATTCACTCACACACTCACTCAGCAGAAAAAAACCGATCGCATAAATGAAAAATCGTTAAAAAAGGTAAAACAAAATAAACAACATCAGTAAAAAGAAAAATTCAGACGCCATATACATATGAGACGGGTTGGTTGTTGTTCAATGAATAAAAACGGCAAAAAAAGATACAAAAGCAAATTTCAAAAGTGCCAAAAGAAAAATACAAAACCAAATAAAAGAACTAAAAAATTAAGCATCGTTATTACTTGACATCTCAATGGGTGACAGAGAGACCTAAACGGCACGAATCGGGACGAAGTACTTAAATAATCATTATTTTGCAGTTGGGATTTATTTGTTTGTTTGTTTAAATTTGTTCAACTAGTTAGTGTTGGAAAAAAGGGGATTTGAAAGGGGTAGAGAGTTAATTTTGAAAGATTAATAGTATTTGAAAATTAACTCAAGCTAACTTTACACGATTAAAATTTTCTTCAAAATTGCTCTTCAAAATGCTTTAAACTCGTGTAAATAGCAAAATTTATTAAAAAAAAACTTTTGAAGATTTTACTGATGCCGTGTAAATAAACCTCAAAATCTGCCATCTGGCAATATTGATAGCTATAAATAAATTGACAGCATGTTCATTCTTTTGATTCAATACACATACTGCGAGAACAACTTTGACAATATTTCGTGGGGGAAGTTCCATTGTTTTTCTGACAACGCAAAATCGGGCTGATATTAATCCAAACACCTTTTCCGAAACACGCCTAAATCTGGACAACCTATAATTGAAAATTATTTCCTTCGTGTTTTACTTCCGAAAACTAAATGGTTTAATAATATTTAATAGTGCCCCGATTGAATTGGGGAAATTCCACGTTTTATTTATACTTTGGGAAATACTCTCCCATTACTCCTCTGTTGCTGGTATCTGTACCAATATATATTATTCAGGGTTTGAATTGCTTGCTTAAAAATAGCAACAGCAGTAAAATCTTTGCTTTGCTTACATCTTTTTCAGCAAATAAAAAAACTGAATTCCTCAGCACTTATATAACATTTTGTTATAAGCGAAGCAAAAGCAAAAAGCAAAAAAAAAAGAAGAGCAACTCATTTGCTTAAGCTTACTATGTGTCTCTTTGTGCAGCAAAGCAATCAGCAAAGCATTTTTTTTGAAAACGTTTGCTGTTGCTTAACCAATAAGTTAAAGTGTGTTTTTTCTTTTACTGTTGCTGTAGAACAATATTGGAAATCTTTATTTTGCAGATCTTCAAAATTAAGTTTTTTTTTTCGATTTACACGTGGCGCCATAATTTTAGTCTCTCACTGTCAAAAAATTTCCTAAAACTTAAGACTGAAGCAGCGAGTAGCAGCAAAATTAGCAATCGTAGTCAGCCACTACTTCACAGTAAAGAGTTAAGCATAAGCAAAAATAGAAATGAAGAACAACTTACTGCTTAAGCAACAGCAAATGTTTTTAAAGTAATTGCTTTGCTGCAGAAAGAGACACATAGTAAGCTTAAGCAAATGAGTTGCTCATCTTTTATTTGCTTTTGCTGCACACTTTTTCTAAGCAACAGTTAAGCAATTGCATATGTGCATTGAAAATAGTCAAGCATTTTTAATCACTGATATTATTTTTGATATGTTCTTTTATTTAATAAATTAGGTTTTATTTTTAAAAATTCATCTTTTAATACTTTATATAATGCAGCGCAGACTTCAGGCACAATATTGCATATCGATGATCTTGGTCTTTTAAACAAGAACGTCAGACTTGCGTAACTGTTCCCAGTCGCTAAAAATCTCAGGCGTTCTCCGGGGCATATAGATTCCTGCATATTAGTATTGGGGTGACGAGATTAAGCAAATAATCAAAATTGTCTGGTGACGAAAGTTTTTGTATAGGTCGGGAACATTCCTTTTCAATCGCTCCCTAAAAGAGACATACATACCATTACCTTCCAAAAGTAAAGGTCAAACCCAATGTTCCTTTTGTTTTCTTCTTTTTTTTTTGCAATATTATCAGCTACTTCTTCCTCCAATACTAAAAATGTTGATGCTATGATGATTGAGTATTGCTTTCACAAAAGACGCAAAGCAGCTGATCAAAGTCAATATTTTCAATATAAAAAGTTTACCAATAGTGTAAATTAGCTTCAACAAATTTTGATCAAATTTTTATCAAAAGATTTTGAAATATATTGAAAGAATATTTCGAAAAAATTTTTGAAACTTGTATATAGAACATCAAAATAAATTTTTAAAAATTTCGATAAGACTTCAAAGTACCTTCAATCGTGTAAATCTAGCTTAAGTAAACATGTTGTGTTCTGCTTTCTACAGTCCATTATTACGAGAGCATCCACAATTAAAAACAAAAATCGCATAGGTTTTCATATATATACATATAATATAATAGTAACTCATTTCTGTCTGTCGGTCGGTCTGCTTTTCTTTAGTGTTCGCATCACGTAAAAACTACTAAAATTGTGTGAGGAGATACCTTAGCACCCTGAAAATGAAAGGACGCAATTTCCGGTTTAAAGGTGCTAAAATTTTCGGTATAAAACTGGGATATTTTAAACACGGTTGTGCACATTTTATTTTTGAAAGTGGGATAACTTAAACACTATTGCCCAACAGATGGCGCCAGTTGAAAGCAATTTGTATTTGATTAATTGTTTTACTTTGTGGAATTACATTGTTGTTAAAATACTTTAAACACCTCTTACACAGGTTTACAATAATTTTTAGAATTTTATATAAATTTTAGAATTTCATGCAAGGAAAATACATATCTCGACGGATTTTAACAAAATTTTTTGAGGAGGTTTCTTAGCATCCAGATTCCAAAAAAAGCAGAAAAAGTAAGCCGACTTTTTTTTTACCGATTTAAAGGTACTGCATACTTTAAGGCATCTTTTATTTTTGAAAGCTTGATATTTTAAACACGGTTGCGCAACAGATGGCACTGTTTTAAAATAATGACAGCATTTTAATTACTTACTGCCAAATAGCCAATTGAATAAAATTTGTATTTTTACTTTTTTTTGAATAACAATGTTATTATTAAAATATTTTAAACATCTTTTACAGAGTTTTACAATAATTTTTAGAATTTTTTATTAATTCTAGAATTTTATCCAGGGATGGGTACGTTTATATAAAGTAAATACATAAACCATAACAAAGTAAGAGTCTTACAATTGATGTGGAATACTTTCAAACCCTAATCGAGTAAAATATCGAAAGGACGCCCACGACGTGGTGGGCACAGCTAGTATTCAATAAAATAAATAAATAAAAAACAAAAAAAATTGTGAAAACATCGTCTGACTCCTAAAACGGGAATGATGAGTTTCAAAAGTATGTATGTTTTGAGTATGTTGCACATGAATTAAAGCTTTAAAAATATTTCTTTTTCATATAATTTATTTATTTTTTTTCATATAATTTATTTTTTGCATCTTCAAATTGTATGAACTAATATTAAGTGGTATTACATTGATTGGATTTGTTCCGCCAGTAAATAAAATACTGTTGTCATACCTCTCGGTGAAGACCGTCGTCACTGGCTGTTGTTTTGGTACGTTTGTCTTCACATCGAAAGCGCTCGCCAAACATACCAAAACAACAGCCAGTGACGACGGTCTTCACCGAGAGGTATGACAACAGTAATATTAAGTGCTCAAAAAATTATGTATACTTTTTTCAATCACAAAGCATGCACTTAGAGGAATTTTAAAACAAATTATAAATTTTGCTTCACAATTGGCTACGTTTGGATAGGGCTTGATGAAGAACCGTTACAATTTACGACCCAATTTTTGTATTCTCTTTTGTTAGGTTGTCTTTACCTGTAACCAAGGGAATTGGGGAAAATCCTGAAAAATCGGTCATTTGTAAATTTTCCCAATTTAGCTTTTAATTTTAATTTTTTTAGGCTTTTAATTTTTTAACGAAACGCGCTATCAGAACAAAATACTATTTAATTCGAAATTTTATCAAGAATACAGCCGATAAGTTAAAATAATAATCCGATCATAACCACAATATCATAAATTCTAAGTTAGGGTTGGCCAAAAATTAAAAAAAAAAACATTTTCTTAACCAATTTTAACCAAACTAAAATAGATAACCCAGACATTTTTGTAGATATTTTCAAGGACTATAAAGTTTAAAAAATCTTAACATTTGAGTTATAAATAAACTTTTTTTGACATTCAAATAAATTGTATGGCAACTTTGGGGGCTTAACCACAAGCCCCCCTTTACCCTAGGGAGCCAACCGTCCACATATGAAAAATATATCTGCTTTGGCTCTGTGAAGTTTCAGTAAAAGATCTTTAGTGGGTCATGAGCTACCGAATTATTTCCAAAATAAAACACTTTTAAACCACTGTGGCAGTGGCAATTTGAACAAAAGCAATAAAAAGTAGTCAAAACTAGCTATGTTCCTCCAAAAATATCAAGTAATATACTCTGTCTTATTTTCATCAGCATGAGTGTTGTATGATTTTATTTATAACTTGGTTATCTTTGGTAGTAAAAGTTTATAATTTTGCACACACATGTAATCAATTAAAAAAAAAAAAATCAATCTTGAATTTTTTGATAAAACGTTGTTTTGCATTTTAGGTGACGATATACTCCCTACTACTATGCTCTAGTTTCAAATTATAATCGATAATCTTGGCGTTCATAATTCAGGGGCGGGCTTACCTTTAGTTTTTTTTTTTTTTTTTTAATTTCAGCTGTTCACAGCTTGCAATGGCACTGTTTTCCGTTAAGACAATTGTCTGGATACCAGCGTGAGAACTGATTTTTGATGCTGAAAGATAAAAGTTCGACGCAATTCTCAAGATTTTTCTCTTTGCAGTGTTTCGATAGGAATATTGTTTTTTTAATTTTTTTCCTCTACTAATAGCTTAATTATATAAAAGGAACAAAAATAAGTTTCTCTTTTGCTTTTGTTTTTGCAAAAGAACCTTTAAAATGTTGTAATGTTAAGAAAATGCCCTTCCCTATGGAAATAAAATTTTTTTGCATAAATAAATATTTCATGATTTTTTCATTAAAATATTTTTTTAATAAAATTCAATAGTAAGTGTAGAATTACATTATACAACTTTTGTCGCTGCAGTCGTTTCTTCTTTAATATTGCATTTGTGTTTACATCATGCAATTTTTAATGCAGCAATTTTTATGAATGTATACATTTGTTTACATTTTAAACTTCAAAATTAAAACTACGAATAAGGGGACAAACGAATTTCTAGAGTACATGCATATGTGTACCCTTTTTAGTTCGTCTCTCCGTTCTCGCCTACTAATGAGGAATTGCAGCGACAAAAGTTGCATAATATAACTCGGGACTAAGAATTATGCATAGATAGAAATAAATAATGTTAAATACCGATATAATAATAATTTCAAATTTAATTTTCTTATAAAAAATTATTTCGTACTATGAGATTCAAAAAGTACTATTTAAAAATAAATATGTACCTAGTATTTTTACTACCCAAAAAAAAAAATAAAAAAATTTTCCATCCCTGTATCATTATGTGCTCATATGCCTGGCTAAAAAAGTACTTTTTAGTTTTTTTAAATTGCCATTGCTAAAAGCCATGCATGATTGCTTGTGTTTTGTTTTTCATGCGATCTTTTACGAAATTGTTTTTAAATTCAACATCAATTTAATAATAATTATCATTAACATACAGTATTATGTCGTTGATCATGTTGAGATCATGATCATTATCATTGTCAGCATCATTATTACGGCGGTAATTATTTGTCATACAAGTATGATTTTTTTGGCTTGCCTTTGTGGTTTGTGGCAAATTTGTTTGTGTATATTTTTCGGTCATTCTTCAAGTCTAATGTTTAACTAATGAAATTCATTCACGATCAAAAATATAAACACAAACATGTTCGTGTGTATAGTAGGTTGAAAGGCTTGTTTTTTTTTGCGATGTTGCTGTTGTTTAAGACCAGTTAACTAAAATAATGACGATAATAGACTATAAAAAGAAAAAAGGGAACAAATCACAGTTATCAAATGTTAGAGTTATTACGACAGCAGAAGCAGCAACAAATAGTTATTTAGTACAACATTTAGTCGTGTTTAATAAAATAATTTTAACTTGTAGGCGTTATAAATACCAGTGGCGGCTAGTTATTGGCGTAGGAAGGCCATTCTGCCCCCTCTAGACATGCTGTTGCCTAACCACAGTATTCATGAAAGTGCCCAAAAAGGATCAGAACTTTTACAAGACCATGTACTCAATTTGGAAAAATGGAGAATAAAAGTGAATGAACAAAATTGTACTCACATAACTTTCACACTGCGTAGGGACTCATTCCCTCCTATTCGCATAAATAACCAAATGATACCACAGCTGGGTATACATCTGGACCATCGCCTTACTTGGAAAAGCCACATAGATTTCAAGTTAACTCAAATGAAACTAAAAGCAGTACAACTAAATATGTTCCGATTGATCATAACACCCTGTCTTCACTAGCCGCTAATTTAAACATGACGCCGCACTTTACGTTGGCTCTGAAAGTTTACTGAGTGCCCCTAGATTAATGAAACTTGGCAGAAAAATCTCTTGTGGTCAAAGCTATAAATTAAGAAAAATCAGTCTAAGAAGAAAAAAGTTCCCCTTAGAAGAACTAATCCTACCTCTGATAAATTAATTTTTTTTTAAGTTTTCCCATACTTTTGTTTAGCAAATGCAACTTTTGTAGTCAGAAAATGTTAAAAACCCTAAACTTTGAACTTGAAGATTCTAAAATGCCATTTTTCGCCACTCCGGGCGGTGACATAAAATATTATTTGCAAAAATAATGTAATCATTAAAAGAAATGGTTTACATACGCCTTAATACCATAAAAATAAAATTTTTAAGTTTTTATGGGCGGGGGAGATATCCCTCCAATCATACCCCCGAAAGGTCCATGTGATTTTGGATAATTTTTTTTGCTAATTTCCAAAAATATTCATTTTTAAGCTGCTTTTATGTCGAAGAGAAGATTATTAATAAAAGTCATTTTTGTTATTTATTACTTTATAGTATTTAATGAATGCTTTGAAAGTAATCCGCTTTAAGACTCTTAATTTTATAGTGCTTCAGATATGGTTTATGGAATTACTTCATACACCCTGAGAAATTAATCAAACAGAGGCGCAACATAGGCCAATCTAGCCTGACATTGGGTTATAAATTAATTTTGAGAAATGTAAAAATTTAAGTACGCAGCTCGACAAACAACAAAATTCTGCATCGCATAGTGCCTTTTGCTTGAGATTTGTGGTTTTGGGACCGTGTTAAAATCAGGAAGGTTGTGTAAATCCTGTTTTTGCACATCTTGCATGGGTAGATGCGAGTAAGAAACCTTTTTTCCGTCACAAAATGTTTTTGGTTTCTGAGTTGTTTTAAATAAATTAATGGTTATTATTTTAATGGTTTTTATTATTAATACTAATTACTAATGTAAATTATTTATACATCTAATAAAACTATGATTTTCCGCCAGTCTGTCTGTTTGTGTTCTCATCACATAAGAACTACTGAATAAATTGTAATAAAATTGTATGGAGGGGTACCTTAGTATCATGGTTCAAATATAGGATATTTTGCCCGTAAAAATAACTCATTACCAAGAAAGAGGGAGAACAAGTAGTGAACGTACGCAGTTTTACCGAATCAATGGTAGTGCAAACTTGGCAGCAACTTTTATGTTTGGCAACGGGTAACTAAAAACACTATTTACAGTACTCTACAATAATTTTGGAATTTTATACAAATTTTAGATTTTTATATAAAGCCTATGTTTCTGAGTAATTACCCAGGTATGGGTACCTTTATAAAAAGCAATTACATAAGCCGTATCTAGAGTACTTTTAAATTAAGAATCTTAAAACTTTGATTTTTTTATGGTATTAAGGCGTATGGTAAACCATTTCTTTTAATAATTACATTATTTTTTTTGAAAATAATATTTATACGCGTAGCGAAAAATGGTATTTTAGAATCTTCAGGGTCCAAGTTAAGGTTTTTGAGAATTCGCTGAATATAAAGGTTGCATATGCTAGAAAAACAGTATGGGAAAACTTGAAAAAAATTTAATTTTTCAGAGGTAGGAACTTTTTTCTTATAATTATTATAGCTTCAACAGCCTGTGACAATAAAATATTTTTCTGCCAAGTTTCATTAATTTAGGGGCCAATATAAGCGAAAAGAAAAAAGTAATGTGCGGCTAAATTGGCAAAATACCCCTATGTGCGCCGGCAGAGCAACGGAATTAAATTGTGCATGTGTTAAAAAGCAGCATGGCCACACATCAAACTACTGCTTCAAACTCGCTCTTTTGTGATTGTGTTAGTAAAAAAATACTCACACGTATAGGTGAGAGTGAGTTTGAAGAAAATCTAAATACTTTTAATTTTCACTAATGTCGCCATAGAAATTTGAAGCCAGTTTGATGTGTGTGCGCGTAATTACTTCAAATTTAATTTTTACATAATTTTCAAAGCGGCAACAGCTACTACTTTTTTCGACGCGGTATAATCAAAATGGAGGAGAAAAATTTTATTTTAGAGTTCATTGAAGTTTATATCGATTTTCCTGCATTATGGCAAGTGAAAAGTGAAGAATACAGTAACGGAACTGAAAAATCATTTATTTTGCTCATTTTTAACCAAAAAAAAGCTAAAACAATTTTAAAAGATTTTGCGCTTTTGTATTTTGTACGTATTTCCCTTTGCAAATCAACTTTAAAATGAAGTTTGATGGAATGAGTTTGATGTGTGGCTGTTCTAAGCAAAATGAAATATTACCAATACATACACAAATTTGAAGCATCAGTTTGATGTGCGGCCATGCTACTTAAGTACGAATATGTGTTTATGTCAAAAATAAAACTGTCAAACTAAAATAAAAGAACAAATTTCATTTGTATTTCATCCGTATATAAATAAATGAACAACGTTATTGGCATGTTATAAAAGCGCTTTTACAACAAATGTTAAGACGTCGAAAAGTCAAACTTCATATGAAAAAAACAATATTTTTAATACTGTTTTTTTGACTTTTGTTAAGACATTAAGACATGTCTAACCTAAGCTGTCTATACTTAACACTAACATGATGTTAGTGTTAATAGTAGTGTTCATTTCATGAAATTAAATCTCAGCTGATTGAAATATACTGCAGTTAATAATCTATTTATTCTATATCAAATGCATATAAGATTAATGGTGTAACTGGCCCTGAAATGTCGGTGTCACAGAAAACCAGACACTATCATAAGTGACATGCCATAATTAAATAACCCTATCGCTTAATTATATTTTACCTAATGTAAATTTAAGATCTTTTTTAATTGGGTTTTTTTTTAACAAAACAAAATAACAGTTTATCTATCAAAGAAAGAGCTAACAAACAGAAGTGTCCATGTTTGTGTCCATTATGTAGTGATTTGCGTTTGTTATTTTAGGGCCATAAAAACCCCTCCAAAATAAATTCCCACTTAAAAAATGTGTAACAAACGTTTTGTATTTTATCCAGTTTTATTTTATTTCCTAATGAAAGAAGATGGGAAAAACGTTTTCTATCACCACGTAGCATTCACTCGTTATGATTTCCCTTGAATGAGGCAACAGTTATCTTTAGTAAGTGGAGTTGCTTCGTTTGTTGTAACGTTTATTTTAATAAAAATTTTCTCATAAATAGACTAAATGTCTGAAACTTAAAAAATCGTTTGTTTTTAAAATGTGTGTGTGTGTGTGTGTGTGTGTGTGTATGGGTTAGTTTTTTTTCTTTTGCTCCAAAACAAGAAATTGTTAGTAGACGTGGAAGAAGTGAACTATTAAAAATGAATAGAACATCTAAAATCCGTAAAAACAACAAAAATATTTCAAGCAGAACCAATGGACGGATGATGCTGAAAATTATGTCGCTGTAATGATGATGGCCACTAATGATGATGATGTTTGCGTTGATGATGATGATTGTAATTATTGTAACTATTTTAGTTAATAAACCTGAAACAACATTAATTTCAAACACTAAAAGTGTTGATGATGATGATGTTTGAACCCTACAACCAGCATATAACGTTAAGATGATTGCGGGACTAATCTGAATATCTTATATTATTCGATGTTGCACCTTGGTTAGGTGGTAGAGAAATAATTGCTTTAATTGCAACAATATTATGGTTAAAAACCTGTAGTAGGTATTACTTGCCCCAATGTGACTTTCACAAATCTCAGTGTAATCAATATTGGAATGACTTACAAATACGTCTTTTAGGTGATGCGATACCGATACTTAAATAATAACAAGTTAAAGGTGAAATAAACAACCTACAAGTTTAGTTGTTTTCTATTACTTTAGAAAATTACAGGCCAAGATATTAGTAGCATTAAAAGTCAATGTTTGCACGATTTTTGATTAAAACACAATTTTGTAGAGAAATACGATTGCGCAAATATTTTTGCATGAGTCATATCCTGCCTTGAAAAACTGTCAGCCAGAACTCATTTAAAAACTAAAGTACTGCTGCGCCACTTTTTTCAAGTGTGGGTTTGAAGTTTAGCGTTTGGCAAAGCGCCAGAAATGAAGCGGATCTATATTATTCCATATCTATATTAAGGAGTATTGAAGCTTACAATGGCTATTCACAAGCGAACTAATGTCCACTTTTTCTTTTCTAAATCTAAAAGGTCACCTTATGTTTCTCTCGACTTCTACTTTAAGGGGAATTGAAGCAGGTATAATGAACAGAGATTTATCTTCCTCATATTATCTAATGATTTTTCACGAAAGCACTAAAGTCAAAAGTTCGTAGACTAGTCAGATCTTGTACGATATGTAGGGATGTATGTCCAATAAGACGCTTTTTTGTATTATAAATGTACCAGACTGTAATTACAACGACAGTTCCACAGCTCTTTCTGCCATTTAGTTGCAAATCACAGCTACCACTTTACTCCCCGAAGGTACTCACCGTTCACAGATATTTGGAGAAATCCCCCGGGCACATTCGGGTAAAAGTGTTCGAAGTCAAGAAGAGAATAAAATTCCCCTTGTGGTAAATATAATTGCAGTATTCGTGATCTGTACGTACGATCAAGAATTGTTAAAAATCAATACATTTCATTAAAGCTTTCATCTAAATCCTTTCGTCTTTTTTAAAATGTACAAGACAAATAAAATATTTTTTTAGTTAAATAAAGTAAACTAAGCCCTCTTTATTTTGTTATATATTATGCCTTTATTAGAAATATTATGGCTTTAGTAGCTGCTAGCAGGAGCCTCCACGTCTGCAGGGTTTTGACAATATTTTGTTCGCTTTTACTTTGAAGGTAATCCACTACAAATTTTAAGACTCTTACTATTATAGTGCTTCAGATATGGTTTATGTCTGTACTTTATTCCCTAGATACTTACTTAGGATCATGGGCTTTATATAAAATGCTAAAATTTATATTAAATTCTACAATTGTTGTTGTGTTCTGTAAATAGTGTTAAAACTTCTTGCTGACAAAATAAAAGGTGATGAGAACACAGCCAGACAGGCGGTCTGTATTAATCTATACATATAATAAAATAGTAACTTATTTCCGTCTGTCTGTCTACTTTTCGTTTGTGTTTGCATCACTGGATGGATTTTAACAAAATTTTATGTGGAGGTACCTTAGCATCCTGATTCCGCACAAATATCTCATTTCCAAGAAAAAGTGGAAAAAAAGCAGTGAAAAAACGCAATTTTTGGTCTAAAGATACTAAAATTTTTCAATTAAAACTGGAATATTTTAAAAACTATTGCGCAGCATTAGGCGCTGATTGAATCAAATTTGTATTTGATTTGTATTTTTCTTTGTGGAATTACAATGTTATTTAAATATTTTAAACACGTTTTACAGAGGTTTACAATAATTTTTAGTATTTTATATAAATTTTTAATTTTATCCAAGGCTACCTTAAGAAAATATGTATCTGGATGGATTTTAACAAAATTTTGTGAGGAGGTAATTTCCAATATAGGATACTTTTTTCCTCAAAAATACTATATTTCCAAGAGATAATAAAGAGAAAAAGCATTAAAAGTACGCAAACTTTTTTTTACCGCTTTAAAGGTACTGCATACTTTAAGGCAGCTTTTATTTTTGAAAGCGGAATATTTAAAACACGGTTGCGCAACAGATGGCGCTAATTTAAAATAATGACAAAATATAATTTACATACTGCCAAATAGCCAATTGAATAAAATTTGTATTTGATTTGTATTTTTACTTTGTAGAATTAAAACACCTTTTACAATAATTTTAAGTATTTTTGATAAATTTTAGAATTTTATCCAGGTATATAAAGTAAATACATAAACCATATTTGAAGCACTATAAAAGTAAGAGTCTCACAATTGGTGTGGAATACTTTCATAGCAAAATCGAGCAAAATATTGTCAGGACGCCCACGACGCGGCGTGGGGAGTACAACTAGTCTACAATAATTTTATTATGGAAAGACATTTGTATTTGGATCACCAAGTACATACATATATATCTACTTAATTCATAATAACTACATACAACTTAGAATCTACAATAGATTGTGAATCCAGTAAATATATGTATGTTTGTTAATAGGTATGTCGACAAATGCGAAGTAACATCGATATATTGGGATCGATAAATGCATGCCCTAGTACTTTTTCCAAAGTATTACAGTTGTATTGAAAGAGGTCTACCTTGATCGAGAGGTCTACCTTGATCGATTGCGGATTTGTAAATGATTATTATATTATAGTTTTTTTAAGTAGAAATATAGAAATGTAAAAGACAAAAAAAATATTTGTTACTGATGACGATGACACTGAACGATATTTGTCGCAATCGTGACTATAAGACAAAATTACGATTATTTTTAACATGTTTCTCATTCACTGCTTCGCCACACATCTTCCTTTACTGCATGTTCTGCTTTAACATCATGTTGTTGGTACTCGTATCATCTAAGATTACAACTAGTTGCCAGCAACTAGAGCTAAAAACCAACAGCAGCAGCAGCAGCAGCAACAATAGCGGCCTCTACAAAATATGGCTACAATTACATTGCTATTGGTTGTTCGTTCCTATTCCAAAAAGGAAATTCACACACTGTACAAAATGGACCATAATTTAATTTTTCTTTTCTTTTGCTAACATGTTTTGCTACGTCCCATCATCATCATCATTATTATCATCATCATGACGATGTGACCATCAGCATTTAATAGTTGTGTACTTTATTTTGTTTACAATTGCACAATGGGCTAGAGTTAAAAATGATAAAAAAATAATTTTTAATTTAATGAAAAATATCATTTTTTCATCATTTTCACTTCTACATATATAAGTATGTATATCGAACACACTTTCGTTTCGTTTCAATTCTGTTATTTTATTTTTTAGTGCCATTGCCATTTGTCAGTATCTTTCACCTTAAGTATTCACCCCTATCGTGAATAAGAAGTGTAATCTTTTTTCCCGTGAAATTTTTGTTCCCTTCATTGAACAGCTGTTCAAAATACAGTAAGCTGTCCATATACATTGAATGTAAACAAGAAGAATAAATTGACAAAATTTACTTTTAATTTAAAATTTAATTACATACAATGAAATTTATAGTCAACCTTAAGTTCGTTTTTATTCTCTCAATAATAAAAATATAATAAAATGTTTAAAATTGGTGAAATATTTTGCTTCAGGAAGAAGAAGCAAGCAACATTCATTTTTTCGTCGACGTTTGCGGGATCGATTTAATCTTTTGGAGTTAAACAATAGAATGCAAGTGACTTAGGTGTCCTTTATGGATTGCAACCGAACTTTAGTTGCTTTGTCAAAAGGCAACGCAACTGATAAATAAATTGGTATTACGTATGTCAACTTTTTACAGTTGCCAAAAAGTTATCGATAACGCTATTTTGACATTCTTGCAACTGAAAATAAATGTAAACAATGAAAAAATTTTTAATATATTTAATAAGGAAAAAAAGTGAATAAAAAAATACAATAAATAAAATAATTATTTCCAAAAGGCAACGTGTCGATTGTTTTCCTTTTCTTATATTAAATGCTAAAGGTGATGCTGAAGTGTTGTGTTATTTTATGGTTTCAAAATCTACAATTTAAACTATTAAATATACTAAATTATATAAAAAATAAACCCAGTTTTCTTCAGATTTACCGCTTTTTTGGCTAATCAGTGAAAAAAAAAAATCAACAGCAATTACAAATTTATGGTTGCCAGTTTGACAACTAACTTTTAGTTACTAGTTGCCACACGTAATACAATTTCGGCATCTGGCAACACAACTGAGGTTGGGTTGCCATCCATAATCGACCTATTAATTCAATAATTTAAATTTATTTCCATTTAAATAAATTTTTGTTTCAAATTTATGCAGCATTACATAGGGATAAGCGAAAAATTTTCGAGGGAAAAACTATTCACGATAAGGGTAATTTTTTGTTGAGTGAAAAAATTTTGAGGATATTATTCACGAAAGTCTGAAAAAATATTCGTGATAGGGGTGATTATTGATGAAACATTTTTTTTATTGTGAATAATTTGATTTTAAATAAATCTATGTTTGATAAATATAATGTTTTAAGGCAAATAATTGTTTAATTATGACCGCAGAGCATTGGCGTAGGAGGACATAGTATCTAGGGAGGGGCGAAACCAATTTTATTGGAAAATTCTATTATGAAAACAAAAATTTAGTACAATTTTCATAAATTCTGGGGGGCGGGCAACAGCATGTCTGAAGGGGGCATTGCACCCCCAGAATGGCATTCCTACGCTAATGCCGCAGAGCAAACATATCTTCACTTATTCATACCATTCACTTTCGATAAAAATATATATTTATATATTTGTACTTCATACCGTTTGTAACGAACATCATACATACATATATGATGTAAATTTTCGGACCTTATATAACTTGTGTATATGAATCTCGCAGAAAAAAAGGGTCCATAAATAAGGAGACATTGGCAAAATATTAAAATATGCTTTTCATTTGTGTTCGCATCACGTAAAAACTACTGGATGGATTATAACAAAATTTTGTAAGGAGGTACCTTAGCATCCTGATTCCAATATAGGATAGCAAAAATATCTCATTTCCAACAGAAAGTGGAGAAAAAGCAGTGAAAGTACGCAATTTCTGGTTTAAAGGTACTGAAAATTTTGACTTAAAACTGGGATATTTTAAACACTATTGCGTAGGCGTAGGCGCCAATTGAAAAAAAAATTTGTGTTTGATTTGTATTATTTTTAACTTTGCAGAATCCAGATTAAAGATACTGAAATTTTCGCTTTAAAATTGGATTACTTTAAACACTATTGCGTAACACTAGGCGCCAATTGCATAAAATTTGTATTCGATTTGTATTTTTACTTTGTGGAATTACAACCTTTATTTAAATATTTTAAACACCTTTTACAGGCTTTTACAATAATTTTGAGAATTTTGTATAAATCTTAGAATTTTATCCAGGGTTGGGTACCTTTATATAAAGTAAATACATAAACCATAACTGAAGCACTATAAAAGTAAGAGTCTTACAATTGGTGTGGCATACTTTCAAAGCAAAATCGAGCAAAATATTGTCAAGACGCCCACGACGTGGTGGGCGCAGCTAGTACCTAAAATAACAGTATTTAGATAACTGTAAGTTTTTCTTGAAAATACAAAATTTATCAACCATTTTTTCTCTCTCCAAATTTCTTGTTATTTATTTCAAATGTTATAAAATTAAAATCGTTATTAAAATACAAGCTGTAATTCAGGGTCTTTTAGCACCGAGAAGAGTTTACAATAGAACTTTGTGGTCGGAGTGTCTCTCCTCCTTATTACTATTCTATTCCGGCATAATTATCAGACGCACTGTAGTGCAGGTTTAAGCATTAAACACATAGACAACAGCGGCTACACCGCTACACGACTACTAACTCCGTTGGCTACAATCGTCGTTGTGTGGTCAGCTACTGAGTTATGTTGACGATGACAACTACATAAATCAAAACTATGAAAATATTGTACAAATACATATTTAACTTATAAATAATTAATTTTTCAAAAAATACTTTCATCATATCAAAGCAAATAAATATATTTGCTCAAAAGCTTTTGATTGTAAATGAATTTATCAAGGTATATTTATTTTACTAGGTAGTGGCATCCCTACAACAAATACAACAATACAAGAACAACATGGCATTTTGTTGTTGCTTTGTAGTTCGAAATGTCAAAAAACATAAGAAAATTGAGAAGGCGTATATGTGTTTTATTGCTTTCTCACTTCTACACTATAAAATTTCTGAACACATACAACTTTTGACATGTCAAACTACTAAATCAGCTGGGCGGACGACACTACCTAGTAAGATAATATACCTTGGAATTTATATTTTTAATTCTGTGACATTTTCTTTTGTTGAATAAAATATATTGATTAAGGCTTTATTATTTTACCCCCGGGGGTTCCAATTGTCACTGCAGTAATGGCAAATGCTTTGACGCGGTTCACTCGGGGAAAATAGGGGCACCAGACGCTAGGGTTCCTAGAGCCTAAATCTGGAAGAAAGGGTCTGTGTGTTAAAACATACGGGTCCTCTTCGAGGCGTGACCAGTGCCCAAAGGACTGGTACTACGGGAATCGGTGGCCCCACAGAGAGCCTATCCTCTCTGTGACCGGTTATTGGTGAGGTCCCCTTCGGGGGTACACGTGGTGGTTGTGGTTTAAGATCGATTAATGCAGATGTGGTGCAAGATCGATCAAGTGTGCTGTTGCACTCTCAACAGACGGAGTTTGGATAGTCTCCAAACCCCTAAGCAAGAGGTTATAATATGGATCTAGGCTTGCCTTGGAAAGGCAAGCCATATTGTATAAATTGCTACTCATTGTGACTGTATGCACACAAATTGCGATTGGTGGCAATCGTAAAGTGTTGTTATACTACACAATGGGGGCGCTAGTCTACGTCTTTATTTCACTCGGTGTTAAGAGCACCGTGGGATAAAGCCACCGTGGCAGGAGCCCACGTTAATCTTGAACACATCTGTCGCAAACAAAAATAGAAATTAACCTAAGTTGGCTACAGCCACAACGGTGGTCGTGTAGCCATGCAGCTATGATGTCGTCAAAA
This sequence comes from Phasia obesa, assembly GCA_949628195.1. NCBI lineage: Eukaryota > Metazoa > Arthropoda > Insecta > Diptera > Tachinidae > Phasia > Phasia obesa. Next base: position 109,684,125 of record OX451219.1, read on the forward strand.
TAATCGTCTTAATATAAACGTGTGTATTTTAATTTTGACAGGTTGTAATCGGTATCCTGCTGACGTCTATGTCTTTAATGCTTTACTTTGGAAAAGTCACAAAAGATTCGACAAAGCCGAATTTCCAATGTTATTTTTAAAATGTAAAGTATTTTCGCCGAATTTTTTTAACACCTAAGCCCATTGTGAAAATGATGATATTTTTTTTAATTCTTTTATTAAGAAACCAAACAAAATCACGTTTATACCGTTGATGAGATAGTTGTGGCATTCTTTTTTTTTTTGGATAAACGCTTCAATTGCTTGGGAGGAGGAGAAGAGCCGCAACAGCAAAATGTATATAATACAATATTCACAAGCCTCACAATAACGACATTGTGGAATTTATTATAATTTTCGTTGTATCTTTTAGTTTGCTAATAAGATTTCTTTAAAGTTTCTTAATAGATTTAGAGCAATTTCAAAATCTTTTCTTTTTTGTTTTTGTTCTATTCCTTTTGAAATCTTATTTGATGAGATATTAATTCTAGCGGTGTTTTTTTTTTGTAACTTTCGGGATTTATGCATGAATTTGTTGTATCTTGCAGATATTTTTTATATTTAAATATCATTAAGAGTTTAGTTGTGTTTGCTTAAAGAAATTTTTCTTGTGATTTATGTTGGCATTTTAGATTATATATATTTTTTTAAATACTCGCACACTTACACTCTTTTACAAAGGTAAAGATACATTTTTTTAAACAATTTTTATTACACGCACTCACATTTTTTTCGCTTGGTTTTTTCCAAGCACCTTTTAAACGAAATTTGAGTAAAATTTTAATTTATTTTCTAAACGAATCGATAGATTTCTTTTAAATTAATTTAAAGACTTTCAAACAAACTACAAGTATTTAGTTTGTATTAATTTTTTAATTATTATATTTTTTCAGCTTGAACTCTTGCAATTTGCCACAATAATTTTTTTTTTAATTTTTTGTTAGTAAAGACTCCAATTAAAAATCGCGTTTTTTAACAACTCACGTCTACAATAAGAAAAACTCTTCACAAAACTAACTCTTGGTAAAAACGTTTGCTATTGTATGCACTACACCTGAGATATAAATATTTCCACCTTAACCATGGTACTAGTTTGTCTCTTTCTAACTTGCAGTATGATGACTCCTCTTACATTTAACGATCATTTGTTTATTGTATTTTTAACGACTTAAACTCTCTTTAATGGTAAAATGTATCTTCGTTTGATTATTTTTAAATTAAACAATCACTCTTCCACGAAATAACAAAAAAATTAATGCAAGTATCTCCTCTCTTTTTTCTCACGTTCACCTGTGTGTTGGCGTCATTTTTTAACGTGAGAGTATAAATGAGTTTAAATAATTTTTTTTTTACCTGTTTAGATAACGTTCATACAGTTGTCTTTATTGTACAATTCAAATTAAAAAAATTGGTTTGTTTATGGTGGTTGAAACAGCAGTTGGCAAATCGCAGCAATATCAAATAAACGTCTTTTTTGGTTAAAAAATCTTATAAAGGAGAGCGTCTAATTTAGTTTGGTTAAAAATGAAAAGTACTTTTAGTTTTACAAAGGGAGTTACAACTTTAGATAGTTAGAGTTTGTGTAAATTAGCTTGTTTTTATTATGTACTGCATTATGTCGGTATTAAAATTATAGGGGTTAAAATAAATTGGTCTGATACAAGACTCACACACAAGGGGTTTGTTACCACCACCTCGCCATAATAAACTTTTCATTAGAAGTATCATAAACAAGGTACTTCATTGTTCAAATTTTCCTATTGGCTTTTAAGTAATTACCAACACTTATTTTCGTACCAAAATATTTTGATTGTTTTATGCTTTTTTTCTGTTCAGGTTTTATGAATCATGTATTCAGGACTTGCTATACCCCATAGGCATCATTGTATTTTATAACAACATATACAAAGTTGCCAATTTGCATTGCAACTGTTTGCAACAATTTTTAACCGACTTCAAAAAAAGAAGGAGGTTATCAATTCGTCTGTGTGTTGCTTTTTTTTCGTATGTTTGTGCCTTCAGAACTCGGTCATTTCTGAACCGATTTTAAAAATTTTTGCACTATTAGAAAGGTTATGGCTACAGATTGGTCCCATTTTAAAAGAAGTTCAAAATATTAAAAATTAAAGGGTGTCCCCATACAACATACATGTTTTTTACGTGTATTATGAAATTTATAGGTCACCAATTTAAAATAAAAAAAGTGCGTTTCACTGTAGCTCCCAATAACAAAAAGTAATTAAAAAATAAAATTAAAAATTAAAGGGTGAACCCATAGGTGACTTAATTTCACCTTTATTCTCCTATCTTTTGAACCGTTATAGGCAAACACTTGAAAGTTGCACAGAATGTTCGTTACTATGTCTGTTGTAATAAGTATAAATATTTAAAATTAGAAATTAAAGGGTGTCCCATTAGTTGGTTTATTTTGATATATATATATGGCCAAACTTTTGAACCGTTATAGACAGACAGTTGAAATTTACAAAGAACTTGTATTGCTAAGTTCGCTATAATAACAACTGTTAAATATGAATTTGGAAATTAAAGGGTGTCCCAATAGTTAATGTAAAAGTAATATATATGGCCAAACTTTTCAACTGTTACAGATAGACAGTTGAAATTTACAAATAACTTACATTGCTTAGTCCGCTATTACAACAAGTATAAAATTTGGATCTATAAATTAAAGGGTGTCCCCATTATTGATGCAATTTGACCATTATGTCCTCATCTTTGGAACCGTTATAGACAAACACTTGAAAAATTGACAGAATATTCACTACTATGTCTGGTATAATAACAAGTATAAATATTTAAAATTGGAAATTAGAGGGTGTCCCAATAGTTGATGTAATTTGATATATATGGACACAAAGTTAAAATTTTAAAAGAATCTGTATGACAATGTCCTCTTTAAAAAGTATTTATATTAAAATTTGAATTTAAAGGGTGTCCCAATAGGTGACGGAATTTGATATATACGACCCTATCTTTTAAACAGTTATTGATAAACACTTAACAATTAGACAGAATGTCCATTACTATATCTGTTATAATAAGTATAAATATTTAAAATTATAAATTACAGGGTGTCGCAATAGTTTTTTGTATACGACCAAACTTTTAAACCGTTACAGACAGACGGTTGAAATTTACAATGAACCTGTATTGCTACGACCGCTATAACTAGTATAAAATTTGAATTCGGAAATTACAGGGTGTCGCAATAGTTACCGTCTTAAAGAAACATGATTTTAAGTTTGTCTGTTTTGAAGTCGGTTTTTTTTGCAAGAGTTATTACCTCTGTTGTGACCGGCTTTTTTATATACTTTGCGACGCCACTGCACACTGGCACATTTTGAGAGAAGGCGGCCAAAATTCAGTTTTTTTATGTCATCGATTTAAAAAAAGGAATACTTTGTATTAAAATATGTATGGGAAAGTTTACAAGTTAGGAAAAAATTTGAGCCATTTAGTTAACATTCGAATATAGGATCTATAAAAAAATATTCTGATCAGTAATTAGCATTAATATTGAAGTTAACTCTGCTTATTTTTAACTTTACACTTTATACTTGTTAGTGAGTTATGACTACTAAACTTAATTTCTGAAGCTTGTCCTATATGGGTCTTAAAGCTAAATATGGACCGATTGTCTTAACACTTTTCAGGTAGATTTATGTTTGTTATACACTGCTTTATTAAATTTTAGGTTGAGTTAAAACCAATAGAGTTTTCATTAATTTATAACCCCTATACCGGGATGGCTATTATAGCGGGACAGAATTATTGCACGGAATAAAACGGACTCGGGAAGAAATGTGAATATATTTAATGTAAGTATATGCTAGCTCTTTGCCCCTTGTTATGAGGCATGATGCAAAACCGTCACCAATGCTTTTTGGCGCTACCAATAATGCTGATAAATACTTTAAATTTAAAAACCCATTTTCAAGCCCTCTAAACTATACTTTCCTGTAAGTCCATTTAATATGTTAATATCTCAAATTAAAGGCTAAAGTGCCAATATCAATTCTATCAAAAGTTATAGAATTTTGGCCGCCTTCTTGCGATATGTCCCACTGTGCGCTGGCAAGGCAAATTAATGCAAGATGTGAGCACTACGGCAATAACTACAACAAAACAACAACATTTAACTCACATATAAACCATATATTTTTGTCAAGACATTAGCAAAAAAAAAGGAGAACAAAAAATTATCAACTGGACTATCGCTCCCTTCTCCTATGAATTCGCCTTGGCTGCTGGCAAATTAAGTAAAAGCCAAAACTAAACGACAAAACGAGCGCAAACTAACTGTCAAAAATTCTCATGCACATACTTCAAATGTATGAAACAAACTTTAATAGCGCGGCTTTAAAGCTTCCACTGGTTACATTTGGACAGAAAATGGGCAGACAGACGAGATTTGTTGGCAAGGGGTTGAAGAGGTAGAGTATGTATTGCATTACTATCTATACAAATCTCGTCTGTCTGCCCATTTTCTGTCCAAATGTAATAGCAGTGTTAGTAAAGCCATTTTCACACTATTATACTGAGTATTAAGACTTGTCAAAAACTTAAATACAATGAGAAAGTGTGATAGTGTGAAAGCAATATGTTATCAAAATGTGAAATAATACGAAAAGTGTCAAATTTCTTTTCCATAATACCAAACCATTTTTAGAAAATTTTCTAAACGATAATATTTTACATTTTATCAGGGTTGTGTTTTTTTAAGAAAAGAACCAAGATGAGTGAGACGCAGACGATAGTACGCCGACGTCGATGATATTTTTTCATTGTCCTGCACCTGCCTTATATTGTCATCAGTCTTATAGCCTACGTATGTACTTTGTTTCTGCATTGTCTAGAAATGGTTGAATGTAAGTATTATTTTTTTGTTTTTTTTTTTCATTTTTTTTTTTATTAAAAGAAAACTTGAACGGCCAAACAACCTTAAGATCCGGCACCACTGCCGTCCACATGAAATTTCTTAGCCGCCGCCGTTCAATGTCTCGTCTCGTCTCGGCTTGTTCCTTTGCTGATATTCTTCATTTTATTTTAAGTGTGATAGTGTGAAAATCATATTGGGTCATTTGATATTTGAGTTAATTTCGCAAACAGCTGTTCATGTTTACGTACATTTGTCTATCGTAATTTTAAGTAGAATGAGTTAATTTGGGCAATTGTAAAATGTATGCGAAATTACGTAATTCAAGTTGATTTCGGTCGAAATCACGAGATGAATTAATTTCGTGGCAGCCTGATCGGGCTATAAAACATTATGAGTAATTTAAGTAAACAATGATGCTGGCAGCATTTCAATCCAACATAAGTTTTTCAATTTCGAGTTGTGTTATAGTTGTAAGTGAATCCACAAACCATACCTACAGTGTGTCCTAGATATCTATAAAAACTTCAAAAAAAAAGGTTAGTCAAATGCACAGGGGCATACTTATATAGTGCTTCTTTAAGGTCATTGCTCAACATATAGGTGGCGCGACTTAAATATTATTATTTGGTTGTTGTATTAGGTGTGCGACCAAAAATAATTTTACTAGCGTAGTTAATATAACGTTGCCATATTCCTTATTCCGTTCATTTTTAATAACAAATTCCCATCCCCATATTCATCTATCTATATACAGTCAGAGACTTAAGATTAAATACACCTCAAAAATTGTTTGTTTAACCTTCATAAGGTCCTCAAAGTTACCGAAGTTTACGTTCTTCGGGTCAAATTTGACCCAAATAAAAATTTTTTTATATAGACAATAATTTACTTTAGTTAAGTACATTATTAGAGTTTATATATTATTTCTAGCTACACAATATATAGTATAAGCTGTATTTTGTATAAACATATATTGCAAATATACGAGTACATTGATTTTACAGAATTAATTCAAGTGATATATGTTATATATTATTATTAACTGTTACATTGGTTACATAATGTTTAAGAATGATTTTGCATACATTTTTTTGAAGTTATACAGTAATGGTGTTATATAGTAATGGTGTCTTATTATCACCTTTAGGACATAACTAGTAACTACTTCTCCTGGTTGTATTTTTGATAAGTTCTCTTATTGAAGCTGATTGCTGCTGATTATGTAGTTTTTGTGCAATTGTTGGTTAGAATGGTTCTCTTGGCAACATTTTTCCGTGAATTATTTAAAGCGTGGCAAGCTTTAAACCTAAAATAGAGACATGGTTAGCCGACGTATATAATATAAAAGCATTGTAAGCTGATATATCGAACATGTTAGTAAATACCACTAAAGGCCATCGATTAGTCTTCCTTTTTTCCAAGTATAACAAAACATAAATTAATCCAGCATATCTATCTGGCCTTTGCATTTATTGTACTCTAATATTGTTTGCGGTTTTTTGTTCTCCAGACTACGTTCTTCTGGGATGTGGTGCAAAGTGCTGAAAAGATTCATAGACTTATTTCTTTAGAAATAAGTCTATAAAAGGAGAGCATCATCCTCAGTGATTTAGTTTCCAATATTTCTGGTGGCAATTCAGATTGATTTTTAAATATGGTTCCTCCTAAAGTGATTTGATTTTCTAGTAGTTTTTGCCCCAATTATATGAAAATTGTCTGCTTTATGACCTTCAGCCCAACTATAAAATCGAGAACTACACGCATACCTTAGTTGCTATACGGCATAGTTCCTACGTCTTTGCCCCTATAGATTTGTATATTCCAGGCAAAACTGTTAGCAGAATCGCTATTCACCCACAATTCTATGCCCTAAATGTGGTGTTAATGGTACGTATTGTCAGAATGGACATTTTTCTTTGAATGCTACCAGCTTGTTTTCAAATCTGATTACTATCGAAAAAATTTTAAATTGTTTCAGTGCCACGGTTGGTCTAAAAATCTGCATACCTTTCTCAGAATACAACAAACTTTCCGTACTTTCATTATTTGACCTACAGCCGAAGCCTTCGCCTTCAGTATCGCCAATTGTAGTCCAATGATTACCAAATACACGTTTACCTACAAAATTGACACATTTCCATATAGTGTTCATCACAGAAGGTGGACAAAATAGTTAAAGTTTAGAAACCACTTTTTATCTAATTCTTGAACAAAAATAATAAGTAAAGCCTGGCATCATTCTGAACTCTTCTATGTCTATTTCGCCATTTTTTTTTTTTTTATGGCATTGACTAAGGAGACGCAACCTCACTTTCAGCTCTCTAGAACTCTTATATGGCTTATAATATTCCAGACGATTATTTTATGAACATGTTTCTTCACTATCGTCCATTCTTTTCTTAAATATAATATTCGGCAACTATAATAAAAAAAAATAATGTAACAGCATAACAAAAACTCAAGCTTTTTACTTCAGGTCAAATTTGACCCGAAGACCTCAAGTGTATAAAATTTTATAAATGATTTTTTTGAAAATATATTTTTTCAAAAACCTAATGGTGCTGTTGAGATTTAAAAAATAATAAAAGTCATAAAATATCAAAACTATAAACCTCTCACTTTCAAAAAAAAACTTAATTTTTCTCCTAAAATTTATTTAGTTATTAATAAAATTTTTGGGAATTTAAATATTAATTATTTAATATTATGCTAATTACCCATAACGTTTTATAATAAAAATGCAATTTATTTAATTCAAATTTTCTCAAGTGATCAAACTATTAAAAGTTGTTTAAAGTATTTAGAAGGAAAGTGCAAGTGATTTTAACAGGACGTATCACATACCCCGTTGGGTAAGTGATAGTAAAAAAATAACTTTTATAAAAAAAAGTTTAAATTTATTCTTTTTATAAATTCATAAAAATAATTATATACATACATACACAGGAAAACAAAAATACCTATATCCCATGAATTTGTTCATAAGTATTATGAATCGAACATGACTTTTTTCCAAATATTTGTCATACAGTTTATGAACATCGTAATAAAAAATATAATAACGTGTGTTTATAAAATATTTTCCTAAATTATTATTAAAAATTAGGAAATTTTTTGAATAAAATGTGCTTCATAATCTATATCTATGCATATTGTTACGTTTTTACTTTACGTTGGGTTCTTTTAATTGCAAAATAAATACACTCTGTTATTACTTTTACTGTAAATCACTTTATTTATTTAACACCACTGTTCAAAAATACAGCAAACTGTTAAACACTCTTAATATTCGACAACTTAACTCTTTGACTTTTAAATTAATACTGCCATACTACTCGCCAGCACGATTCACTTTATATAGGTGCTTTAAAAGCACCAGAATGTTCTATTCCAGACATATCTGGCAGGTTCGATTGTTATTGCTCTTGTTTTTCTGTTTGTGTGATTGGTTATTTCTTTATACCTGTATTTGTGGCTATTTATTTCTCTATACCTGTGTGTGTGGCTGTTTATTTGTTTATGCTTGTATTTATGTATGTGGCTGTGTATTTAACAGAAGAGTGTTTATTTAATCTGCGTGTGTGTGTATGCGTAAATGCGAATTTTTGTATGGGGCGTTTCTTTCTTCCATCATTGTAAGAAAATAAGCCATTAATGTTGTTGTTGTTCGAGAGTATTGTTGTTCAGAGCTTATAATGAATAAATTCTTCTTTCGTAACACTACCCCCTTCTCAAACCTGTTCGTCCCGAACAGACACAGATGTACCTTTTCTATAGTTGGCTAGCCGCTCCAAGTGCACAACTTTCATTTTTGATCTTGGGCTCTGGAATTTCTGTATTCTGTAAACTACGTCGTTTAGCCGCTTTATTACTTTATAAGGTCCATCCCAATGAGTTTGTAGTTTGGGTGATAATCCTTTCTTCCGTTGTGGGTTAAAAAGTAGAACCAGTTGTCCCTCGTTAAATCCCTCAGAGTTGGCAGCTCGATCATATCTGGCTTTCATTTTATCACTGGTTAATTTTATCCGACTCCGCACGAATTCGTGAATCTCCTGAAGGTCCCTTTGTGCCTGACTAGAGTTTTCGCCGTCTCCTTCTGCCGATGTTGGCTTAACACCAAACTCTAAATCTGCAGGCAAATTTAGCTCAGATCCAAAGACTATTTTCGCTGGTGTTCGTGAGGTGGAATCGTGAACAGCTGATCTATATGCCAGCAAAAACTTGGGTATATGCTCATCCCAGTCCCTCTGATGTGCGCTGACCACTTTTCGCAGGTATTCCTCCAGCGTTCGATTGAATCTTTCGACCATACCATCAGATTGCGGATGTAACGGTGTCGTTCTGGTCTTTCTTCTTCCGTATATTTCGCACATCTCTTTGAATATAGCGGATTCAAAATTTCGGCCTTGGTCGGAGTGTAGTTCTAAGGGAACACCATAGCGACACACCCAGTTGCTTATAAACGTGTCTACGATCGTTCTGGCTTCTTGATTGGGAATGGCATATACTTCCGGCCATTTGCTAAAATAGTCCATCACCACTAAAACGTATCGGTTTCCAGCATTGCTAGCAGGGAAGGGACCTGCTACGTCCATCGCTATACGTTCAAAGGGAGCGCCTGAATTGTACTGCTGAAGCTGCCCCCGACTCCTTCGTACTGGACCCTTTGCTGCAATGCACTCCTGGCAATTGGCTATCCACTCGGCTACGGCTTGTTGACAGCCGACCCAATAGAACCGTTGTTTTATCTTTTCCAGCGTCTTCGTTACACCAAGGTGACCTCCGCTAGGACCATTGTGGAATTGTTTCATGACCTCTTTGATCTTGGAGGATGGCACGACGATTAAGTCTAGCACAGTTTTGCCGTCTGTGCTTTCCCAGGTGCGACATAAGCTGCCATCCTTCAGCCTTAGACTGTTCCACTGGGCCCAATATGCCTTCGCCAGTGGACTTTCTGGTGAGATCTCACTTCGCGTCGGTCTTCTGTCTTCCTCTTTAGCTGCTATAATTTTTGCCAATATGGGATCGTTTCTTTGTGCAGTCGGCCAGTCTTCACTAGATTCTATATGTGTAAGCCGAACATCAATAACGAATTCTTTTCTCTCCGCCTTTGTGCAATGCTTACACCCCAGATCACATGGCCGCCTAGAAAGGGCGTCGGCGTTGTTATGCTTGCCTCCTTTTCTGTGCTCAATACTAAAGTCATAGCTCTGAAGTCGCTCAATCCAGCGTGCAAGCTGTCCTTCAGGGCTCTTGAATTGCAGCAACCACCTGAGTGCGGCATGATCTGTCCTCAGCGTAAAATGTTGGCCATACAAATACTTGTGGTAGTGTTTTATGCACTCCAATGCTGCTAGAAGCTCTCGTCGCGTTACGCAATAGTTTCTTTCAGGCTTCGAAAGTACTCTGCTGTAGTAGCCTATAACCTTTTCTGTCCCATCTACCACTTGCAACAGCACGCCTCCTATTCCATATCCGCTCGCATCAGTGTCTAGCATGAATTTTTGCCCAGCTACTGGATATGCCAGGATAGGTGCCACACACAACAATTCCTTGAGCTTCTGGAATGCTTCCTCGGCTGCTTCACTCCACTGGTAAGGTCGCGACTTTTTGGTTAGCTCATGTAGGCTCGCAGCAACACTAGCAAAATTTGGCACAAATCGTCTGTAGTATGTGCAGAGTCCCAAGAAACTTCGTAACTCGTGAAGATTTTGAGGACGAGGCCAGTCCTTTACTGCCCGTATTTTATCTTCATCGGTTGATATGCCCTCTGCTATTACACGATGCCCCAAGTATTTGACTTCCTTCTGAAACAATGCACATTTCTTAACACTGAGCTTCAGTCCAGCCGCTGATATACGCCTGAAGACTTCTTCCATATTCCTTAGGTGTTCATCGAAGGTCTTTCCCATGACAATTATGTCATCCAGATACACCAGACATGACTTCCAATTGAGTCCTTTTAACACTCGTTCCATTAAACGCTCGAAGGTGGCTGGAGCGTTGCAGAGACCAAATGGCATAACATTAAACTGCCATAAACCATCGAGAGCACTAAAAGCAGTTTTTTCTTTATCCTTTTCCGCTATCTCGACTTGCGAGTAACCGCTCTGTAGATCTAACGTAGAAAACCACTTAGTACCTGCTAGCGTGTCTAAGGTGTCATCGATTCTTGGTAGCGGATAACTGTCCTTTTTGGTAACATCGTTGAGCTTTCTGTAGTCAACGCAGAATCTAGTGCTGCCATCTTTCTTCTTTACTAAAACTACCGGCGAGCTCCAAGGACTCGAAGATGGTTCGATAATTCCGTCTCGCTCCATTTCGTTGACTAGCTGCTTTACTTCGCTCCGCTTGGCTAGGGGAATGCTCCTGGGGGCTTGTTTTATGGGCCTCGCTTCGCCAGTATTTATTTCATGCTTCACTATTGCCGTTCTACCTTGGCTTTTATCTTTTAGGGCGAAGACAGAGGCGTACTTTCGTAGCAGCTGCTTGGCTTTGTTTCTGTCAGGTGGCTCCAGCTCTGCTACCCATTTCCCCACGTGTTCTGCTAGTATTTCGCGCTCTTTAGTTGACAGTTTTTCAGGCTCTGAGTCTCTCTCGCAATTAATTATGGCCTCTGCTGGTGTACATTGAGCTATCTGAGAGTTTTTACCAATTACTTTTTCACTGTTGGATAGATTTAACACTCTAACAGGAATTTTTCCATTCTTAGAGGTTTTCACGAGGGCTTTTGCTGTTATTGTCTCACTCTTAATTCCTGATGGTTCTACCACCCACAACCGGTTGTCCTCACAATCTTCCTCCATACGTGCCCATATCACAGTTTCTGCCTGAGGTGGTAATTTCTGGGATGCTACAGCAACCAACTTCCTTACTGTAGATTTACTCACATATCCAATATCAAGGGGTATTTCGACGTTTCGCCAGATCATTATTTGTTGCCCCATGCGCAGATCGACTCCATGCATGATCATAAAATCTGCGCCAATAATAACTTCGTCCACGATATCGGCAACAATGAACACATGGTCCACATGTTGGCTATAGTTAATCTGACTTTGGCCTTACCATAGACAGTAGCAAATTCTCCGGTAGTTCCACTTTTCCCTTTACTAAATCGGGCCTTATTATAGACTGCGACGCTCCTGTGTCTATTGTCAGAATACGCTTTCCTCCGTTGATATACCCGCTTGCAGTAAGATTGCTGTTTTGCTGCTGCATCACAGATATGGAGATTGTGGGGCCCTCGGTTGTGGGAGCTAGCTCATGCCCCGTAGTGCTAGCTCTCTTTAGTTTAACGACTCTCGAGATGTTCCATGAGTCGCACGTTTATTGTTTCTTGGCGGCGAAACAGATCTGGCTCGTTTTCTTGCTGCCTTACAGTTTCGTTGAAAATGGCCGACTTTGCCGCAATTAAAGCACTTAGCGTTTGTCTTACCTTGTCTTTCATCTAAGACTTTCTTTACCGACTCAAGTACTTGCTTTATGTCGTCCATTGTTGTTTTTTCACCTTCAGCAGCAACTTCAACTTTTCGCACTTTGTATGACTGCGGCCTCGAAATGACTTTTGCTGTTTCTTGAGCCAGAGCGTAAGCAATGGTTTCAGCAAAGGATGTGTTTTGCTTAGCGCAAACTGCGTGCTTAATATCTGGGTCACGAATACCATTAACAAATGCCTCCACCTTGAACTGTTCTAGAAGTGGATGGTTTTCCCCAGGGTATATTAGCTGCACCAAGCGCTCTATCTCCATGGCGAAATCCTGAAGCGTCTCATTTGCTCTTTGCACCCTGCCACGTAGCTCCATTCTATACAGCTCCTTTTTATGATCGCCACCATATTTGCGCTGTAACGCCACCATTATGTCCTCGTAATTATTTCTGCAGCTAGTTGGTAGGCTTTCGAGGACTTCTGCTGCAGATCCTTTAAGTGCCAGAATTAGCTCAATCGCTTTTTCTTCATTGCTCCATAGATTTTTACTGGCCACTGTCTCGAACTGAAATTTGAAGACGTTGTAGGGTACGGTGCCATCGAAACTGGGAGCTTTTATCCTATTTGTGTTTTCCGTCACTACTCGTACTGGACCTTCTCTTATTTCCAGGCTCATAATTTTGTTTTCAAGCTCCTGCAGCTTTACATCGACATCCTTCACCTGTACTTCGACGCCACTAGTTTCTAGAAGATTCACTTTTCTGTTTAAACCAGACAGTTGCACTTCAACGGCAGAGATTTGTTCATCGAACTTGCAGACTTTTGTTTCTAAGGTGTCAACACGTTTATTGACGGTTTTAGAAATTTCCTGTAGCTTCTCGTTAACTTTTTCTAGTTTCTCACTGTTAGCCCTAGAAGCTTCCTGTACTTCACCTCTTACTTCAGCTAACAGTTTTTCGCTGTTTGCTCTAGAAACTTCTTGTACTTCAGCTAACAGTTTTTCGCTGTTTGCTCTAGAAGCTTCTTGTACTTCACCTCTTACTTCAGCTAACAGTTTCTCGCTGTTTGCTCTAGAAGCTTCTTGTACATTTTCTAGGAGCATTCTAGAGTTTTCTCCCATTTTCTCCATCATAGCGGCCAACATCGTATTGAAGTCCATGCTACTTGCTGTTGTTGTTTCACGGCTGCATACCTCTGTCATCTCTTTTTCATCAAACTCATATGCGCCAATGTCCATGCCACGACGCTTGAATTCATCTATGAGCCTCTTCTGCAGTTCTGTTTTGTTACCTGCTGTTGGCAAATCCAGCTTACTCAACTCCTTTTTCAGCTGCTCCACTTTAAGTTCTTCAAATTTCATTTTTTTTTATTTTATTTTACAATTTCACTTCTGTCACCAATTGTTACGTTTTTACTTTACGTTGGGTTCTTTTAATTGCAAAATAAATACACTCTGTTATTACTTTTACTGTAAATCACTTTATTTATTTAACACCACTGTTCAAAAATACAGCAAACTGTTAAACACTCTTAATATTCGACTCTTTGACTTTTAAATTAATACTGCCATACTACTCGCCAGCACGATTCACTTTATATAGGTGCTTTAAAAGCACCAGAATGTTCTATTCCAGACATATCTGGCAGGTTCGATTGTTATTGCTCTTGTTTTTCTGTTTGTGTGATTGGTTATTTCTTTATACCTGTATTTGTGGCTATTTATTTCTCTATACCTGTGTGTGTGGCTGTTTATTTGTTTATGCTTGTATTTATGTATGTGGCTGTGTATTTAACAGAAGAGTGTTTATTTAATCTGCGTGTGTGTGTATGCGTAAATGCGAATTTTTGTATGGGGCGTTTCTTTCTTCCATCATTGTAAGAAAATAAGCCATTAATGTTGTTGTTGTTCGAGAGTATTGTTGTTCAGAGCTTATAATGAATAAATTCTTCTTTCGTAACAATATAATAAAATAGTAACTCATATCCGTCTGTCTGTCAGTCTGTCTTCTTTTCATTTGTGTTCGCATCACGTAAAAACTACTGGATGGATTTTAACACAATTTTGTGAGAAGGTACCTTTGTATCCTGATCCCAATATAGAATACTTTTTTCCTCAAAAATATCTTATTTCCAAGAGAAAAAGGAGAAAAAGCAGTGAAAAACGCGTTTTCCGTTTTGAAGGTAGAAGATTTTGGTTTAAAACTGGGATATTTTTATACACGGTTATATTTTCAATACACTTTTTTATTTATTTATATTTTACTATTACCCAACAGATGGCGCCAGTTGAATACAATTTGTATTTTTACTTCGTGGAATTACATTGTTATTAAAATATTTTAAACACCTCTTACAGAGCTTTACAATAATTTTAAGAATTTTAGAAATTTTTATAAATTTTAAAATTTTATCCAAGGATAGGGTACCTTTTTTTTCACTCATGCTTCTACATTTATGGAGTGCAAAATCAAGAGTTTCACCACCAAAAAGGCAATCTCTCCTTAAGTTAGAATTGTTGGGAGCAGAATTACTCTCCAAATTAGTGACTAAAACAAGATCTAACTTTCCTGTTGAAATAGATAGTACGTACCTGTGGACCGACTCTGAAATTGTTCTGGATTGGCTTAACGAGCATCCATCGAATTGGAATACATTTGTTGCCAATAGGGTCTCACTGATTCAAGAAAATACGAAGAACTGCATATGGAGACATGTTCCATTAGCTTCTATTTTCAAAAGCGTCAAAGAGTTGAGGTGCGTCTTTAAGAATTTAGAAAAGGTACTAGAAGCATGAGTGAAAATTTCGATGAAGCCCTGATTCGTATAAGGTATTGTGTTCAAAATTATTATTTTCGAGATGAAATGGAATTGCTACAAAAGGGGCGTGAGCTGCCAGTTACAAGTAAATATAAAGGTTTAAGTCTTTTCGTAGAAAAGAAGCACGGCGTTCCTTTAATACGTGTTGGCGGTCGATTGGCGAATTCATCTCTACCGTATGATGCAAAACACCAAATTCTTTTACCAAACAACTCCAACGTTGTTTGTAGCTATGTACGTTTTCTTCACATAAAGCATTATCATATAAGGAAATTCATAAACCATAACTGAAGCACTATAAAAGTAAGATTCTTACAATTGGTGTGGAATACTTTCAAAGCAAAATCGAGTAAAATATTGTCAGGACGCCCACGACTTGGCGGGCACGTTTATCTTTATCTTATCTTTTTAGTTTATCTTTATCGGTAAATGTGAGTTCAAGAGTGCTTCACAATTCCTTTTATAACGAGAATTCCTTACATGTATGTGTACCCATGTTAATTTTTGAGTTTCTTTGAAATGCAAAATTTACGATTAATATTTGCACTTCATAAGACATATTCGGCCCTGTTCGCGTTGGCGTTTTAATTTTAATAGTCGTTTCTATGTCGCTGTTGTTTTTATCGTCGTTTCGTTCCAAAATTCGTATTCTTGAAACAATGAAGAAACGTTATCGAAAACAAAAAAAGAAATTAATAAAGTGTGGTAGCACTGCAATTTTTTGTGTTTTTATTTGTGACGTTTTTGTAAATTTCTGAAAAGTTTGTTATTTTTTTGTAAGTTTTAACAAAATATGGCGATTACTGGGGCCTAATCACCGCATTCGATATCGAGAAAACTATCGTATCAAATAATAAATTCGATACGAGTCGAGTAAGCTAATTATGCCATTCGACATTTATCGAATGAACAAGACAAAAGGGTTTAAAAATATTTCCCTTCGAATGAAATTACGCTATTTATTCGATATCGAGTGCCATGAATGCGGTGATTAGATCCCCGAATTTTATTTTTCAAGTTCAAGTGATGATGATGACATAATGGATATAAATATACATCAGAAGATGCAACGACAGAACGTTAACATTTTTGTCATCCCAGATTATAAGTACGAAACTCGAATAGTAGCGATCTAACTTCTTCATGTTTATGCCAACCTTCTACATCAAGAACTGGAGGCCCAAACGTATTTGATTTCTCGGCAGTTTCGCTTCAAAAATCACTAAATTTTAGGGTTTTATGGCCTTTCGAAAATCCTTAGCACAAGCGGGATATTTTTCCATTTAAGAAACTAAAATTTCAAACTTACTTAATGTACTTTTTTTTCATTTCATTTTATTTATTTTTTCTTGTAGTCGTTTGCTTTGTTGCCTACAATGATGACTACAGCGAACGAATGTTTTATGTCGTTTCTATCTTCATTTCAAAATAGTGAATACCGATATATTTACGACGAGTGTCGTTAACACCAACGTTAATGCCAAATTGTCGTTTTTATTTCGTTTTCACACTACAACGCCAACGGGAATAGGACCATTTATTTTTTAAATCTCTCACTTACCTTTTTCGCATAAAGTCAAAATCGTTTAAAGAAAAATCAATTAATCAAATTATTTAAAGAAAATTTTGAAATGTTTCATAACTCTTTTCTTTTTGAAAAATATTTCAATAATGTTTTTACCATTTTCTTCAAGCAACTTCGATTTTTTTTACTATATTTTCAGTCATATTTTTTAATTCTTATCTTCTATAAATTAAAAAATATTCTGTATTATTTTAAACATTATCTCTTTTACATTTAATAAATTTAAAGTAATAGAAAAAACTAAAATAATATCGTTGTAGGTTACTGCAATTGGTCAGAGCCATCTACGGCCAAGAAAGAAGGCCAAAAATACGATATAGTGTGGACACAAGCTATTTGCGAAGAAGAAAACTCAACAACAAAACTGTTCCCACTATTAGCCGAGGCAAGGTAAGCCAATACACAACAAAAAATAGAAAATTCACGTGTCGCAAATATAACGCTAAAAATACCGTTAGTTCGACATTTGCGTAACTTTTGTTTCTATAAATGTATAACAGTATTTAATATCGTTTTACAGCATAAAAACCCCGTTATAAAAGGATTTGTAAAGTAAAAAAGACAACATTCTTGAACACGTTATTAACTTAAAATTAACGTAAAAAAATAAAACTAAGAAAAAAGGGAAAACTTTAGATAACTATGATTCTAAAAATTAAAAATAAAAATGTAAAACATTATTTGTTTTACAATAATTAATTAAATATAATTTTTTTTGATAGTAAATATTTTTTTGATAATAGTTACTTTTTTGTAATAGTTAAACAAATATTAATTTTTTAAATATTTAAAAAATATGTATGCGTTTAAAAATTGCTTTTATGTATAAATTTATACAAATAATTTTCAACTTAAAAAAATCGGTTTTTTATATGAAAAACTAAAAAGTCATTTTTTAGTTTTTCATAGAGGACAAAATTCTGTAATCACTTATTAAATTCAGAAAAAAGATTTTTTATTAAAAAAACTATTTTTTATATTAAAAACTGTAATCACTTATAAAATTCATAAAAAATATTTCGTATTAAAAAATTCGATTTTTTATATGAAAAACTAAAACTTATTTTCTAGCTAAACTAAGCGTTTTTTTTTATTGGACCAACACTCAGGGGATGACCCCTACTGATGCAATACATTGTGCCAGAACTAGGAAATTTGGTTATGGGAAGGAGGATAGATGGAGTAGTGTTTGTGGACATTTGACTTGAACTTTCTCATATTGAAGTTTATAGGAAAGAAATCCGCAGGGAGTTTATTCCACATACGAACCGTTCGGGCGAAAAACGAATTCTCCCTATAATGCGATTCACTGGCAAATCGACCACAAATGGATGGGCCCTTGATAAGAAGCGTTTTGTACGTAAAATAGTTTGGGTGTCGGGTACAATTTCTCTGATTTCATTAGAGCACATTCTATTGTAGTAACGGTAAAACAGCGAAACGCAACTCAAATTGCGTCGATGCTACAGTGAGTCAATAGAGTTGGATACCCTACTGTCACCGATGAGCTTCTTCGTCCTCTCCTACACGTGGTCGAGTAGCTCCAAAATAGACTTTGGGGCGCCGGCCCATACATGAGAGTTGTATTCCATTTTAGGCCGGATATAGGTGATACAAATAGTATGAAGATCAGATGGAGTGAAGTATCTCTTACACCGTTTTAAGAAACTGAGGCACTTGAAAGATTCTTTCGAGACTTGAAAAATGTGTTTAGTCCATCGGACATCGCACCGGATTTTCATGCCAAGAATGTCAAGAGCTCCTGATTCCTTAATATTTATATCACCCATAGCTACAGATGAGGCATCATCTTCAAACGTACGTCTGTGAGTAAGCATACAACATTGAGCCTTACGAGCATAAAATTCTACTCTATTCACGCGACCCCATTCAGAAATTGTGAAGATCGTAATTGAGTGTATCATTCATGTTTCGTCTCTTGACTATAATCTCCAACTGGTTCGGCCTATTATTGAATGAGTATGAATGACAAATTCTGCTATCATCTGCAAAAGAGTAGATAGGATTGGAAGTTTGACTAAGAAGGTCATTTATAAAAAGAAGAAATAGGGTAAGAGAAAGAACGGAGCCTTGCGGTACACCTGAATTAATCCTGAACTCGATTGAGTGCGATCCCTGAGAAAGCTCGATGTAAATCGAGAAAGGTTGTCACCGACAACAAAAGCAATGTGTTTTAACAAAAGTGCATCATGCCACACTCTATCAAAACCTTGGA
Organism: Phasia obesa; assembly: GCA_949628195.1. Lineage (NCBI taxonomy): Eukaryota > Metazoa > Arthropoda > Insecta > Diptera > Tachinidae > Phasia > Phasia obesa. The sequence goes on from OX451219.1 coordinate 109,703,131, forward strand.
GATAGAGCCACCACCTTACTTTCGCCAAAGTGGTGTATGGAATAACATCATTTTTCTAAAAGAAAAGCTAGTAAGTCACCTGTAGAGCAACCCCTATGAAAACCATACTGGCGGTCACTTAGCAAATTCTTAGACTCCAAATACCTCACAAGATAAAAGTTTATCATACTTTCCATTACTTTAGAAAGCGATGAACAGATTACAATTGAGCGGTAATTATCAGGGTTGTTGTCCTCACCTTTTTAGGGGAGTGGCGTTACATTAGCAACCTTCCAAATTACCAGCATGATACAAAGTGCTGAAAAGGGTTGATAATGGACGCGCTAGCGTTGATAAGAAATTTTTTTTTTTTTAAATTTACTTTTTATATGAAAAACTAAAAACTCATTTTCTCGTATTCATAAATAAAGATTTTTTATAATAATATTCCATTTTTTATATGAAAAACTGAAAACTCATTTTTTTTAGCTAAACTAAGAGTCCTACAGGCAAAAGGAGAAAAATCTGTGATCAGTTATAAAATTCATAAAAAAAGATGTTTAATTATTTTTAAAAGCGTCCAACAGGCAAAAGGAAAAAAATCTGTAATCAGTTATAAAATGCATAAAACAATAATTTTTTATTAAAAAATTAGATTTTTTATATGAAAAACTAAAAACTCATTTTCTACCTAAACTAAGCATCCTACAGGCAAAATAATAAAAATCTGTGATCACTTATACAATTCATAAATAAAGATTTTTTATTTAAAAATTGATTTTTTATATAAAAAACTAAAAAGTAATTTTCTAGCTAAACTAAGCGTCCTACAGGAAAAAGGACAAAGATCTGTGATCACTTATAAAATTCATAAAAAAAGATTTTTTATTAAAAAATTCTGACAAAAGTCTGTGATATCCTATGAATTTCATAAAATAGGATCACTTATAAAATTCATTAAAAATATTTTATATTAAAAAACTCGATTTTTTATATTAAAGGATTATTTATTAAAAAAATCGATCTTTTATATTACAAACTAAAAACTCATTTTCTAGCTAAACTAAGCGCCCTACAGACAAAAGGACAAAAATCTGTGATCACTTAAATAATTTATAAAGGATTATTTTAATAAAAAAAATTGTCTTATTATATGAAAAACTATAAACTAATTTTCTAGCTAAACTATGTTCTCCAGCTTTATCCTACAAGTTTGACATTTTGACTCACCTTATTAGTAATTAATAATTAGTTAATTTCCTTAATTTTATAGAAAATTTTAAAAATATACTGTCATTGTCGAAATGATTGCTGTTTGTCAGGTTAGGTCGTCGGTCTAGTTAGTTCTAAATAAACCCAGAAAACCCTAAATTATTCTATACCGTTCGTAAAAACTTTCGGACAAGAAGCGAACCCCTTAACCTAATTAAATATAATTTTATAGATTTTAGATTTGACCGCTTAGTCTTAGTTCAATTATATTTAGAGATACAGTAAATTTGAAATAAATATACGAAGGCAATCTGATAATTCCTAGACTTTTTGTATTTCCTACCCAGTAATTTTTAGTTCAACATTGCTTTGTCGTATTTTAAGCAAACTGCGTCTATTAATTTGTTTTTGATAGCTATTAAAATCAGGCAACCTCGTTTGGAAAGTCTTTATAATTGCTATGCGGATTCTGGACCATAAATTTTAAGGATAAAAAAGTTGTTTGCTGAATATAAGGTGGCTGATGCTCTTAGCATCTCAACTGGAACAGCTATTTGCGCGATAATAGCGGGGATTGTTCACATCGACCAAAGGAGGATTTGACGGTGTCCAGGTGCCATCCGAACGAATTTTTTGAACTCAATAACGGCAATACACCGTAGACCTTCGAACAATCAAAACAGTGGGTTCTAAACATTCACCAAAGAAGGCTGATATGGGCTTTTCGGCCATCAAGGACTTGGGCCTGGTTGTTCTGGATGAATGTGAGATAATTCACAACGTTTATCGTTTATCTGAATGTTATTCAGCGTTTTTGGATAAATTCAACCTTAACAAGGTCTGTTCCATCAAGACAATGTTCGGGTGGACCCGTATCTAAATGGCTGCGTGGTAAGATATTTGGGTCAATTAAAAAGCTCATTATTTAAACAGTCGCCTCGAGAAATCTTATTATTCTGAGGGAAAAAAGTTGAAAGGACTAAATATATCGAGCTTAGGGGAGATTATGGATTAATTGTGCCGAGCTTAGGGGAGACTAATTGAGAGATATTTTTGCTGAAAATCCCACTTAATCGAAAAAATCATGGAATTAATAAATTGTTATCGTATTTATACTATAAATATTATACTTTTTACTTACGATTTTCGGGGATTACAGATAAAATTTCCCGAAAAATGTAGATTTTTTTCGGATTTTCCAAACCCTAGCGATCACTAATATAAATTATATACAATTATTTGATATATCCAATAACCTTATATTAATATTGCATTTAATTTTTTTATGGTTTTTTAATTATTTTTTATCAGTTAACTCAAAGCATATGAAATATTATAATTAAGAAAATGTACTTAGAGCTCATTTTTAGCAAATTTTGTTTATAACAAAACCCAAAAGTGTTTTTATAATTACCACTATTAAACAATAATTGTGGAGTTGGCAACTAAGACATAGAAACGCTGTAGTTTCTTAGATAAGCATTCGATCGTATAAAGAACGAAAATCTGTGAAACTTTTACTTTTCCGTTTATTCTCCTAACTTCTTCTGCTTTTTTTGAAAAGTTGAAGCCTACTCCCTGGTAAAAAATATTCAGTTAAAAACATTTCTTTATTTCAAATGCATTAAATTTTCATTATATTTTCCAAAAGCACCTTAAGATCACGCACTGAATCAAGCACGTAACGTTTGTCTTAAAAATTAAAAAAAAAATGGAAAAAGAAGATTATAAACAACCACAACATAAGCTGCAGTAAGACCGTCAACGACCCATAGGATATAAAATGCAACTTAAAGGAAAACGAAGTTTTAAAAATTACGCACATCAAAAGCACTTAAGCAAATTAACTAACATTTGCTTGCGTGAACGTGTGAGAGAGTGAGTAAGTTTGTGTAGCTGTGTGTGATTGTGAATACTTGTAAGGGTCAGTAAGTGAGCGTATAAAACTGCCCACTTTAAAGTTGATATAGTTCTTGGTTAAGCAAAGTCATCTAGCATTATTAAATCATACAAAGTCGTAAAACGTGTGACCGAGTTTCATTTGTGCTTTTTTTTAACATGACTATAAACATTTTTATCTCAACAGCATTCATGAGTTTCAGAATCCACCAAAGAAAATTTAATTTAATTTTATTTTTTTTAGTGCGTAGCAGTGTTGGTATCTGACAATGTTTAAATTGTACCGCCTCAATGATAAAACTGTACCAAATCAGCATCAATTGTACCAAAATTTGGCATGAAGTAAAAAAAGAACAAACAAAACATATAGGAACTGGTTACACTAAAATTTCCATCAAGTGCTTCAAACTCCACCAGTTTGCCTGCAGATATTTGGAAGAACAATTAAAGAGACATCTAATTACCAAAAAGACCTTGCGATTTCTCACTAAAAGGAATAAAAAAATAATACCTGTAACTGATTAAGGCAATGCAAAAAGCGTTCAAACGCTGTAGTATATATTTTCATACATAATAGGGTTATCAAAGTAAATAATCCTGAACATAAATCAGGGTTGGAAAACTATGAAATTAGAAATTGTAAGAAAAAGGAAAAAAATATTGATTGAATAAAAATATTGATTGAATAAAAAATTTATTTTATATGAAATTGTATTTTATATGAAGTGTACCAGTGTACCACTGATGTGTCGATTGTACCAAATTTGGTACAACTGTACCGCAAATCCCAACACTGGTGCGTAGTCTTAGTTTTAAGTCAAAAATTGACGAACATTAATGGATTTGGTATGTTGCTTGTTTAATGCTTTAAGTTATAAGAAGGTATTTGGAACAATAAAAAGTTTATATATTCAATATTATGCTAATTACCCATAACGTTTTATAATAAAAATGCAATTTATTTTTTGTGGGAAAAGAGCTAGTTCCTATACGTATTTCAACAAAACACGAACAAACAAACCACGTTTTTATTTTTCCTTACTGTCCTTCTACAATTGGATGGTTTTTTGCCATCACTGAATGCAGACGTAAAGTTTATTTTTATGGTTATTTTGCGAAACTAATAAAAAGCAATAAAATAGAAAATTTTGGGAATACCTTGTATTATGCCGATTGTTAAAAGACTTTATAATAAAGCTAATAAATTTACGCTTAAGCAAAATAAAATGGGCAAACTCCATTTTAATGTATCAAAAACATCATCACTACTAGCAGTTTCACATCAATTTAATGCAAAAGTAATGTAGATTTTGTTTTAAAAATTCACTTCTTTTTAGTAAAATGTTAAAAACGATTATTTTATTTTCAAATCACAAGAAACTTAAATCTCTTTTAACCAGAGATGATTTATGCAAATTGTAATGTAAAATATACAGTGAAGTAATAACATACTTTTGGAAGTAGAAGTAAAAGATTGCAAAAGTAAAATTATTCTATTTTGTGCTCGCAGGGAATAATGTTTAAAATAATAGAACAGAAGAAAATAGAAAAAAGTACAAATGTCATTGCATTGTTTAAATTTCAAAAGCTTAGTTGAAAGGATGTGTTTCCATAGTATATGAAAGTAGAATTCAAAACTAATAATACAGTCTGTGTGTGTGTGTTGAAAGTACGCAAGTAGAGGTCCTTTTTTAAATCTTAAAATTCTATCTAAAAGTCCGTGTGTAATATTTTAAAATTGGTTGCTTTTTGAAATGAAGCTACATTTCAAAAATATTAAATTAAGAGATATAATAACGCACTTATAATCATTCAAATAACACCCAGTGTTTAAGACCCACATTACATTAGCAAGTCAACTATCGGTAATATATTTTACTTTCTATTTATATTAATACAACAGATTTTTATCAACAAAATTCTTTTTAAGCCAACCTACTTTCTCACTGCAAAGTTATGCATCCTTTATAAAATGTAATGTGACCAAATAACACATATTTAGAGTATTTGTTATTATATCTTAAATTTTTTGCAAAAATGGTTTTATAAGAAAATCAACATAATAGCAAACCTATTCATAATAATTGTTTCATCCGTTTTTGCGATCATCAGGCGCCAAAGAATTCTATTAAAAAAATACTTTACAGGATTTTAGGCAATTAGTGGATATGGAAATGAAATGAAAAAACACAAACAAAAAAAATAAAAAAGCTGTATATAGTGTTAGAGCCCGTTTTAACCAAATGATTTCAGATGGATGAATCGTGTTGAATTTTATAAAATTTCTCCTATTCCTTTATCGGAATTAAGTTGGTATAAGAGATAATTAAAACTAAATCATACCCAAGGTAAGTAGATGGGAAGAGTTGTGATCCAGAAAATACATTAGATCCTGCTAGTGTATTCAATTTTCCCGTTTTGTTTAAAAATAAGTCACCTACACTGTAAAAATTATCGTCGTTAGAGAATATACGAACGAGCCTACGTAAGAATAATAAATCTTTGTGTTAATAAATAGTTCAATTAATAAATATAAGAGTCAAATATTAAAAAGAAAAATATTTTGAAATAATTTGCCTTCATTTGAACGGTACTTTGGTTCTATAACGATCTTGCCAAATTTTTCAACTACAATGCATATGTATTTTCAAATTATCTTATTCTAAGCTTTTTATTAAACTGTCCCATTGTGTACCAAAGTACATGGTTTTGACAGGGCATTCCGCGTTTTATTTATTTTTATATCCTTTTTTAAAATTTTCTTTATTTAATTTTCTGAGAGTTTTTCATATTTTATACCATCGTCTACACACTCTACTTATTTTCTTCATATTTTTTTTAATAAAAAGACAATTTATATGAAGCAAAAAAAGTCAGAACTAAAAAACTATATTGCATTTTATTTCTTTGACAATTTGCTTAGAACAAAATGTAAAGACGAAAATGGTCATGACGATGAGGACAGCTTAGATGACACAATACATACATATATATCACATTTAGAAGAGCAATAAAAACTTAGTGAGCTGCCGGGCTTGGAAATACTACATGTGTAATTTAATGGTGTCAAGTGGCTTCGTTTCATTTTTTAAGTGTCATGAAAGAAAAAACTCGTGACATTTACTTCTGTTACAACTACAAAAATATGAAAAAAAAACTATACTGTTCTAGATAAATAGAAGAAGTTCTTCGATGGATTGTATGTTTATAAATGTATATATTACTTGCATACTTGCATACTTGCATGGTGTTTGAAATGTTATGCAGACTAAGCTAAAATTGGTGTTCAGTGCGGTAATTATAGATTAAAGGCCTGGTAAATAACACTTTTTGTGACTAGTTTCTGCTCAAAAATTGTAATTTATGTGTCAAAGGTCACACAAAGAAAACGATTTCAGGCAATTGTCAGATTTAGTGGTCGGTCGTGAGTTATAATTTTTAATAATAAATAATTTTAATTTTTATGACATTTATGACACTAACTGTACTATTAGGGCAGCTTATCATAGATGTTCATTTAAGAAGATTAAATATCTATAATATTTAACGGTCTGCAATACTGTAACATTATCGTAATATCGTTATTATAAAATATTCTATTCTTTCTTACAATTGATTTTGACGACTGTTGGTTACTAGCAACTACTGAGAATTTTCCACAAATTCCAGGCAAATATATTCATAGAAATTTGCTTAAAAATATCTACAATATTTTGAAAACGAGGTAACACGAGATCATAGAATTCAAAATTACGCATATTCAATTTTAAATGTCTTGCGGATTAATTCTACTGATTGTTCTATTAATTGTTTAAAAATACCAACTTGACCATAGAGATGCATTTTAAGTATGAATAGAAATCGACATCACGTTATGTATGTTACAGATGTGTTCTAGATTAACTTGGGTACCTGCCACGGCGGCTTAATCCCACGGTGCTCCAAATACCGAGTGAAACTAATGGCGTTTTCTTTTCTGAAAAACATTTTGCCTTATTAATAGGTAATACTTTTTATGGATCACCCCGCCCTTGAAAAATGTGACCTTTTTTATGATTTCAAAAGAACACTAAAGCAAACTCAAGGCGAATCTATAACAGGTGATTGCAGTGGCGAAAAAGCTCATCATATGCCTGAAAGCGAAAAGTCAAACTCCATATAAAAAATATAAACAAATTTTTTCTACATGAAATTTGACAACTGCAAAGGAGGCGAAAATGCCTGAATTCGCCCGTGCAATCACCTAGTACTAATTCGCTTTGAGCAAACTGATTTTACATTTAACATTTATGCCTATGTGACGTATAAAATCAAATATTTATTCACATAAAAAAAATTCAAAATAAAATTCTTGCTTTCAATAAAAAAAATATTTCCAAAAAGGGCAATATCTCACCCTGGATAAAAGTTGAGTGTAAAAACTGTTGCATATTTACCTGGTTTTGGTGCGACATATTTAGAAAAGAACATGATGTTTATTCACATTCTGATATTTTTGGTAGAAAAGAACACGAAAATTTAATAAGTGTAAAATATATGCAACATTTTTGTCAGAAAAGAAAACGCCATAAGACATAGACAAGCGCCCCACTGTGTAGTAACGGCGCACCCTACGATAACGTGCCCTGTGTAAGGGGCACGATGTACGCAATTCAGGTATGTCGCACAGTCACAGTGAGTAGCAATTCCTAAAACATGGCAAGCCATGGACACATGTTCTAACCTCTTGCTTAGGAGTTGGAGCCTACCCAGCAGAGACAGGGGAGTCTCTGTGGGGCCACAGATTCCCGTGGTACCAGTCCTTTGGGCACTGGTCGTGCCTCGAAGAGGATCCGTGTTTTAAAACAACAGACCTTTGCAATTTCCTGCAGCTTTCAACTTTTAGGTTTACTATTTGGCTGTAAACGGGCTCTTGTTGTTTTATAGAATAACTAGCTGTGCCCGCTACTTCGTCCGCGTCCTTCAATATTTTGTTCGATTTTGCTTTGAAAGCAATCCACACCAAAGACCCTTACGTTTTTAGTTTTTTTTTTATCAAGAGAAGTAACATACAGGCAATTAATGCCTATATTAACTGTGATACTCTCTTTCGAAAGGAATAGTAGTAGATAAGATTAGTTCGATAGTAAAGCATCGCAAGCGCCTCTGGTGTTCTTTAGGTGAATTAGTTTGAAGCTAGCATAGCCAATTTATAATTATTATATTTCGCCGGCGATTAAGTGCTATGTGGCAATACCGGCGTTTTTAGTTCCGCCTTAAGATATGCTATGTATCAGCTTATTTATTTTTTTACTTTATAAAAAGTAAATTATTCATATCCGGTTAGTTCAACTGCGTACTTTCACTGTTTTTTCTCCACTTTCTAAGATATTTTTGCAGAAAAAAGTATCCTATATTGGGACCAGAATACTTAGGTACCTCCTCACAAAAGTTTGTTAAAATTCATCCAGTAGTTTTTTCGTGATGCGAACGTCAATGAAAGGCAGACATACAGACAGACGGAAGTGAGTTACTATTTTAATATATGTATAGATGTAGAATATTGCCTTCAATACTGGACATTAAATAAATATTATTTTGTTCCTATTAATGATTCACAAAAAGACAAAAAAAAAAAAAAATGCAACGGCCTTAAGTTTGAATTGATCATATCTATGCTGGGCTCAGCCAATTGTATGCTAGATCAAATAAAGTTTTTTGATAATATTTATCACACTGTCTGTGGAGTATTAGGAATCTTGTGCAGATTATTTTGTACAAATTTTTGTTTTAACATAAATTTCTTACTCTCTGATAAAGTCTTAAATTTCATAAGGACTTAAGGTTAGCTCAGGAACTTTTTCCATGAATATATGACGATTCGACCCCATTGTGAATAAAATTGTTCGCTTGTAATGTACGACGTAGGAAACATATATCTGATCATGCCGAAAAATTATGGATGGTTGTTATCTGATTATGTTATAGATCGCAGCATGATTCATTATTAAAATATGTGTTTCATAAGTGTTTAAGATGTGTCTGTTCGTGATACTCAACCTAACGCTTGCCAATGCTCATTAATAATTAATACAAAATGTTAGCTACAGTATTATAGCGTAGCCAGACGACAGAGTTGTGAATTTATACTGAATTTAGCTATTTCAATATGGTAACACAGTCGAAAATCAATCAGATAATGACAAATTATTCAAAATTATTTAAAAATTTCAATTATGGAGCAGTTTCAGAAAGAATTAAGTTTTTTCTGTTCCAAAGTATACTGTTCCAGTGGATTTAGGAAACTTATTTATAAATGAATATAACTTCTCTCCACTCGACTTAATTTTGTTAATCTCCTAGCACCGACAAGACTCTAACTAGAACTCAGTTTTTTGCCACCAACACTAGGTTTTATAATTCGATCATGTATGAGTTCCGTTACTGAGGTTGAAAATCACCTAAATCAGTCGATAAATAGCGGAGATATGGGCAAAAAAACACGAATGTATCTTGTATTTTGCTTTGTTACTTTGAAAATCAAAAATACGATTTTTATGGGACAATTTTCTATTTTTAAAAACCTTTCTCTTTTTGCACAAATTGTAACAAAATTTGGCTTAAATTTTGTATATATGACATGTACACGAGTTCTTACACCGATTAAAAAAAAAAATACTAGAATAAAATTTTGAGTAAAAAAAAAATCCACGACAAAGTATAAAAAGGATCGGAAAAAATTTATGATAAACAACGCTTTTTTAATTTTAGGATATGTGGGAGGTATAAGAACCCTCGCACTGATGCTGCAATCCTTTTTTTTCTAAATCAATAATGTATGTACCACTTTTGATAAGTCTAGGACAAGTCGTCAATTTGTGTCTACTTGTTTGTGTGCTGTCCAAAAAACTAACTAAATATAAAATATTTTTATGCTCACAACACTGACTTAATTTCCTAGGCCTGAATCATTAAACCGCATTTGGCCAATCATTTTCACTATCGCAGTTTCTTCCACTCTACACTTCCTTACGATATCAAATTTTTAAATGTTTTGTAACTTTCTGAATATTATGTGATGTTTTAAAGCTATTCAATCTAATATGTGCGGTTTATGATAAAAAAAAAAAAAATACGGCAAATGTACCGTGGCTAAAAACAAATGATGAGCATGAATAAAACGGATACGGAAATGGCAAAATGACAGGACGAGTGCACATTTTTTACTTCTATAAATCATTTTTAAAGAAAAAAAAAATTAAATAAAATTAAATAAAATAAAATTTAATAAAATAAAATAAAATCAAATAAAATAAAAAGAAAATCTATAAGAAAAACTGATGCCCGAGTTTTATTCATAGCGAAGTTAAGAAGTTGTAAAGTTAACAACACTTTGAATTTATAAAAAAGTCAAATACAGATATTGAATTGAAATGTAATGGAAATAATATTGTTAAAAAGACAAGATAAATTGAATAAAAAAAATTATTTAAACGCTGTAGAAATAAAAAAACTTAAGTAAATATGCAATTCAATATTCAATATTATACTTATAGTCTCCATGGTGACTTTAACGAGTATTATTTGTATTCCTGCATTTTTCTTACTTTTGAAAACTTACTTGAAAACTGCTTTTATTTATATGAGTTCGTTTTAGTTTTTTAACTTAAACTAAAATAAAAATATTTATGGCAGTTTCCTCTTTCCTTTTTTTTTCTGTTTTAACTTTTATATTTATATTTTTAGCTGCTTCTTTAGGTTAGTTGCTGGTTTAATTTAAGCGCACAGCTGTGACTGACCACCAACCACAATTTCTAATTTCCTAGCAGGTTAATATATTTTTTCCGTTATTGCTAAAAATATATTTAAGAGCACAGCAAAAATTATTTTGGAAAATGAAAACCGAATAAACAACTAATTTATAAGTATATTCTTTTTTATTACAGTGTTTTGTTTTATTTAAATAAACACCATTAACCGTGAAAGAATTAAAAAGCCCTTAAAGTGGTAAAAGGTAATTTTTAAGCAGTCTTTAAGCATCGCCATTTAGAAATTATTATTTTTATTTTAGCTTTTGCTATTACTGCTGCAAAATTAAGAAATCACAATAATAACCAATATTTTTGTTCAGAATTATGTTGCAATGGCGTTTATCGGTAATTTTAATTTATCTGCCTTTACTTCGTAATAATAGCACAAAATTTTATTTCAGCTTTTTTTTGGTACTTTTACCGAAAATAAGAATAGCTAAAGAAAAAATAGAAAAAAAACCAAGCACGACTGCAATATTTTCACTTACCGTTCTGCTTATTGGTGTTAGCTAGTATCCTTATTAGCCTTAGATAATTATCTTTTCCATTTCCTAATGTATAAGTTAAAGCTAAACTTTCCCGTAAGCTTATGTAAGCTGTTAGAAAGTTATTTAAGCGATCCAAAGTTCATACTGAAATGAGATTTTTAAGTTCACCTTATCAGACAAATGAATTGAAAATGAAATTGATAATTTTATTTGTAACTAAAATTTCAAAACTAAGGTCCATTATTATAACTTGCCAATAGCACAGTGGTCGAAATACGCATTCTGACGTCATTTAATTTAAAACAGCATTATGTTTCAATAATTATTTATTTTTGTTTCACTTGGAAAAGTATAAAAAAGTTAATTTTAAACACATTTTATTTATTTTAATAATTTAGATTAAAAAAATTCGCACAATTGATACATAGTTTTAAGGCAAAAATGCATGTTTGTAATCAGAATCAGAATTATAAGAACAAACAGCGTCTTCCTGTATATTTTGTTCTAAAAGTAAGTTTTGGACGTCATTATCTACTGTTATTTGGTTTCGGGAATATAAAGAAGGGCGCTTAACGATCGAGGAAATAAGAGGAAAAATGTTGTTCTCTAAAATTCCTTAGATCCTTATTTCTCAATTCCTGAGTTTCTTCAGACATCATTTCTATTGGTAGAGATACGTGGTTTATAATATCGGCACCATGAATTAAAATTTTGTGCACGCAAGACGGCATATAAAACCATGGATATAGTGCAACATATATTTCTGCTGTTTGTATACAATACATTTGAAATGCATGTGTATTAACTTTATACCCACACGACATAGTTCGTAAAATTACACTAAATCTGCTTATTAATTCTACATTGACTCCGGTCAAAATAGCAACTAAATTTGGCTCTTGAAAAAATCTTCTTGCAGTGTTACCGTTATTAGTATTTCCTGACCCAGGCTTAGGAATATCAACTAATAAAGACATTCTATTTCTCAATTTTTCTTGTAAGTCTAGTTTAGTTTGTTAAACTATGTCTTTATCACAACCACGAATTTGCCATTTTTTTTATAGGCAATCGGTAAGCAATGTGTAGAATGCATTCAAAGCATCTTATCCACGCATGGAGTGTTGACGAGCGATATTCAAACACATTTGTATTAAATGATAGATTTCTAACACCATTTAAGTCGTTCATCATTGTAGGTGAGGCTCCGCAAATGCCACATTTTTGCGACGAGGATTCTGCTACAACACTAAACACTTTTCCATCTCTCATGGTCATGTAAAATTTGTGATACATTTGAAAAAACTCAAATTGTGTGGGCTTTGTTCCAAAATTTGCTTTTTAACTGCTTCAACTTCCTTACTAATTCAGAGGTTTCTTTTTCGAAAATCAATTTAATTGGTCTACAAAACCGTGATGAAGAAGGTCATGAATTTTCTCAAAGAATAACATTCCCCATTTTTATTTGCAATGGCACAATGCACACAGCAAATATGTTTTCATCTATTCGAAGCGATTCAGCGTCAGAAAATCGGTGCCGATAAGTGTAATGTCCACTACTGCCATCACATCCCCATTTATATATAGCTGTAATTGGATCTTCATTGATATTCATAAAACATTCCTTTTGCAATTCAACTATCCTCCTTACAGTATGGTCAACCAAGCTCTGCAAAGGCACTTCTGCAGACCTATCAGTAATTTCGACTCCGAGAGGATAACATTTTTTTTTTGCTAACAACAATGTATCATATGATGGATATATGTTTGCATTTCTTATTTTTGCACTAGTTTGCATAAGTTTGTAGGATTTTTTTGAGAAGCCGCCGTCCACGTATAGACCCAAAGCTTCATCGGGCGTATATGCAATAGGTTTACTAACCTCTGAAGCCATAGTTTTTTTAATCTTATCAGCAACTTCTTTATCAGAATGTACCATTGATACCACTTCAGATGCACTTCTTTTCCGCGCTTTGTGTAAACTAACGTGGGTGGCCACTACAAGCTCCTCACAAGGGGTTTCATTCACAAGTTTTGAAACTTAGTTTATTTGGGTTTTAGGGGAGCATTCTGCGAACTCTTTTGTAGGTCGTCCAGCATTATGACTTGTTGTTGGTTGCTCAAACAATAAAATTTCACTGTCCAACCAATCTTTATTGCGTTCTTCAAAATTCGATAGGGTCCTGTTGGAGTTCTTTCACTTTTCTACCAGTCTACTTATAAAGCTTCTCAGTTTCTTTTTTATTTCTCGGCACTGATTCTTACTAAAATTATTTTTTGGGAATGATATTATCAAATACATGGGCCTCTACAGCAGAAAATTTGTTTGTGGGTACATTTTCGTTATACCAAATTTGAAAAAGTGTGCGTTTTGAGACATTCATTGCGCCTAAAAAATGCAATAACAGGTGAACGGGCAGGAACGTGTAGACCATTTTGGACATTTTACAATAACAACAAATAAAATTAATACATAAAATAGGAATTGGACTGAATCCCATTGAATCCATGAAACTACAATATAGACCACTTCTAATATACTACCATATACGTCACCTACCACAACCCATTTCTAAAAAACTAGAGGATTACAGGTCACAAACATTAATTTTTTAGTACATAAAAACCTTTTACTTAAAAAAAATTAAATATATTTTCCAAAAAATTAATCACTTGTGTCAATATCAACAAAAATCACACACTGAGTAATTTGGCGCCAAATTTTTAAATATAAAAGCTACAACAAATAATATGTTTGACAGCTCACAGCTGTGCGAATATTATTAGCAAAACATAAGTAAAAACGCCAGTATGATCAATATGGTATCAGTTATCGATAAAGTGCAAAAATATTATCGATTTTAACATTTCAAAATTTGAATTTAATGACGCCAGATCATGCATTTCGACCAATGTGAATAGCTAAAGTTAGGATTTTCTTGGAGCGATAATTAGTTTTTTCGTAATAATAACGAAAATAATGCTCATTACTATAACTTGTCCTTAAAGATCGTTTTTAGCTTACTTACAATAACGAAACACTATTTATCGCTCCAAAAAATTCTAGCTTTAGCTATTGGCAAGTTATAATAATGGACCTTAGATTGTTAAAAAAAAATACTGAGTTGACCTGAATTTTTTTTTAATTTTCTGGTTTCAACAATAATGGAATGAACGCAATAAAATAATTATTGAAGCATTCACCGTTTTGCAATTATTTTCAATACAAACATATTGAAAGTATATCTGACAGATTGCTGCGGAATAAACTTGAAATCAATTCTATGTTCATTAATGCATATATAGATATACATATACTTAATGGGGTTGAATATAGTGTAGACATAACAAAGGAATGAAAAACTTCTATACACTATTTCCAGTTGTAATAAAGAATAAAAAAAACTCTATTTTTAAAAAGCTATGAAAAAAAACTATATGGCTTTGAAAAACCACAAAGAATTAGGTTAGCAATACAAACAACAGGCATTAGCCGCACAAAAAATTGGTAATATGAACTAGTGGCAGCACAAATAGTTGCTAAAGGCCGGGACAGATAGAGTTCGTCAAACGCTATTCATGATCTATTTCAGATTTTTGATTTTTGTCACGTTGTCAAATTACGAAAGATAAACTTTTAACTTTTTACGTACGTTGAGCAGTTTGATCACTATCAATTGATTTTATCTCTGTTTTAATGTCAAGTAGCAGTAAAAATAAAACGAAAAACAATAATATAAAATAAATGAATTAAAATAATCAAATGGAAAAACAACTTATCGAAGCTTTTCAAATGTTGCCTTGCCTGATTTAATATCCATTGAATGCGTCAAAGTATATGTATTACGGCCTCGGCCTTAATGGTCACATAAAAAAGAAATAAATAAATAACAAAAATAAGAAGAACAGGCATTTTTGAACAACAAATTTTGTATTTTAGTTTGTAGAAATGTTTTATCAGCGGCAAAAATATGTACATATACATATATGTATATGTACATTTTTCGTGCAAAATTGTACAATTTTAGTTTGGTGGATATGGTTGAAGATCGCTTTCGATGTTAGAACATCATTATTAAGCAACGTCTTGGATAGTACACCTAACAGGTAGAGACAGAGGTATACACAGAAAGGTATAACAGTAAATTCTCTATATATAACAGTAAATATAACAGTAAACTCTTTTATATTATTTTCTTTTAAGTGGACGCCCATCCTTGATTGAGACGGGACAGATGCAATGTCCTTTTCTATCATCTAATCACGCATTTATTTAGATTACCTTTAGTTCATCCTAACAATTGTAGCAAGTACATTAAATATCGAAATTAGTCATTAATTGATATGAACATTATGAATTCATGCTTACTAGAGAATGACTTTACAGAATTTTACAATACAATTGATGCTGAATTACAGGCAAATAAGCTTGATGATGTTATTTCGAAAATGTTTTCACTTGTACCTATATCACAGTTCAAAGAAATAATATATGCAAAGTCTCTTAGGGGTATAGCTTACAAAGGATACGTTGTTGATCCAAGTGAGCTAAAATGGCGAATATTCTGTAAATATAGAAATAAAGCTAAAAAGATCTTACGTAGAGTGAAAAAAGGATTTTTTGATAACATTTTTGCCAACGGCGACACGAAAAATATGTGGAATCATTTAAGGGAGGCAACATGCAATAATACGGAATCTAGTGATAGTGAATCGGTAGATGTTGATGAAATAAATAATTATTTTTTGGATGGTTTTGATAATGACTTGGGAGCATCAATTGAAAATGTTGTCTTCAATGAGGATAATAGCATGTTTTCTTTTAGACTTATTGATATATCAGAACTATATATAGCATTTAATCATATAAAATCAAATGCATGTGGTGTTGATAATATACCATTAAAATTCATGAAAATTATTTTCCCTCTGTTACATGATCATATCTTGCATTTATTTAATTCGATGCTAACCACTTCCGTTTTTCCAAATAAATTTAAATTGGCAAAGGTTGTACCGATACCAAAAGTAGGCAAATCGTACGTAAAAGAAAATCTGAGACCCATTTGCATTTTGCCAATATTGTCTAAAGTTTTTGAACATGTTATGAGAAATCAAATCATGGAGCATATAGAAAGAAATGTACTCTTGAATGATCGGCAAACAGGTTATCGTCAGAAATGTAGTGCCTCTTCTGCGTTGCTAGGAAGCACAGAGTCAATTAGGAACGATTTAAACAGGGGTATACCGAACGTGTTGATATCATTGGATCTATCTAAGCCTTTTAATCGCATTAATCATGTAAACTTAATTAAAAAATTAAACACTGAATTCAGTTTTTGTAGAACGTCTTGCTTATTAATATATTCTTATTTGACTCATAGAAGGCAATTTGTAACATTTAATGGTAGATATTCACAAGAACGTGAGGTGGAATAAGAAGTGGCCCAAGGGTCAGTTTTAGGTCCTTTATTATTTTGTATGTACCCAAATGGATTGTTTCATTTGCTTGAATCTGAAACGTGTCATATTTATGCATTTGCAGATGATATTCAATTATTAATTAAAGGCAATAGTACAGAAGAAATAATGAAATCAACTATTCTAAATATCTTAGATTGTGTAGGTTCTTGGATGACTTCTAATTACTTAACTTTGAATATTTCTAAAACTAAAATAATGAAATTTGGGTCAATAGATATTTTTAATTTAGTCTATTGTTTAAGAACTATGGGAATAGAAGTAGTGGACAAGCTGAAAATACTAGGAATCATTTTAGATGACAAACTTGATTTTTCTCAACATGTGGATAATATATGTGCAAGAGTTAGCTTTACGTTTCGACGACTATATTCCCTAAATATTTTTTTGCCATACCATGTCAGACTTAGGGTAAGTCATGCTTTGTTAATATCGCATGTAACTTTTGGTATGGAAATTTTTTTATCTACGTCCTCTGCGAATATTGCCAAAATTAAAGTTCTTATTAATAAAATAGTTCGTTTTGTGTTCGGCATAAGGCTTTATAATCGCGATCAACAGACTTACAATCATATATCGTCCTATGTTGAACGTTTCTTAAAGTGCACCTTCAGTAAATTCGTAACTTTGAGGTATTTATTAACATTTTATAATATTATTAAAATGCTACCCCGCAATTTCTTGTACAACTATTTAGCTTTTCACATTCGACCAGAAATGTCCAAATTTTTATTCCAAGAATATACAACACGTATTTTGAAAAATCTTTTTTGGTCATAGTTGCTCGTGCGTGGAACCACTTACCTACTACTTTACGATTATTTGCATATTCTGTACCTGTTTATCGGAAAAAATTTATTGACCATTTTGTTCATAATCAAAATTTATATAGAAATTAGTCCATTGTTAATGTGGATGTCTATTCATTCCAATTACTGATAAATTATTTTAGTGTTACATATTGAGGCTGTCTGTTTTTAAGTTTTAGGTATTATGTTATATTTTATAATAATGTTACATGAATAATTTTTATTAAAATAT
The DNA here is from genome assembly GCA_949628195.1 of Phasia obesa. Lineage (NCBI taxonomy): Eukaryota > Metazoa > Arthropoda > Insecta > Diptera > Tachinidae > Phasia > Phasia obesa. The sequence goes on from OX451219.1 coordinate 109,721,018, forward strand.
ATCATGTATTTATTAATAAGAAAATTTGGGTTACTTTTTGAAAAACATTGTATATACAATTGTAATAATTATTTGGCCAACGAAGGCCTTTATATTACATAATTTTTAAATAAAATAAAAAAAAATAAATAAATTATTAAATTTTATAAACAATGAATGCAATACATTTTCAATTATCAACAGCGTTTTGTCTTTGTTTTTATGTCTCTTTTATAAAACATTTTTTAATAGTCCTTCAAGGACTATTTAGTTTAATTCTTAACAAGTTCCGGTTTTAGATTAAATATTGCTTGCTATGGCATACGATAAAAAAGATAACTGTTGCAATAACGCCATCATCAATGAAGCCATCATCATATTCATCATCAGCAATAAGAAATATCTGGAAAACTTTAAATATTTCCACAAGTTTAAACAAGTTTAAGATTCATTGTCATGTTACTTGTAGAATTAACACTTGTGGTAATACAAGCATAAACAATTTATAATTCAAAAACTTTTTTCATAAAATCGTATGTCTTTTACTGATATACCAAGAAGAAATTTTTTACTTGTTCACTTTACTTGGACCACTCAGGTTGTCTCTATTACTCTATCTCCCCCTCCTTTTAGATCATAGGGCATGAATGCATTTAAAATTATTTTACTTTCTTTTCAACACAATATACTCATACAAATTGTTTAAATTAAAATGTCTCAACAAAATGGCATTTAACTGAAGGCTCCAAGGAAAACACAGCAAAAAAAGCGAAGAAATTATAAAACTTTACTTGGTTAAAAAGGTTTGGAGTTAAATTAAAAATTTACAAGAAAAAAAAAAACATAAAAAAATATTTTAAAGCAAATATAAAAAGAGAAAGTTTTAAAACTTTTTTTTGTTTGCTTTTGTCTCAAAAGAATTCTATTTACAATCACCTATATAACTGCATACACGTACAACTCTCTTTTTATATTAGATTTTAACAGGAAACATAATCAATTTGTTTGAGTTTCATTACTTTCTTACAAAGCTTTGTAATTGTCAGCAATAAAAAAATGTAGGAATTTTCAGCAACCTTTGAAATAAATAAATCGGTCAACTGTAAGTCACACTCAACACGTAGGATATCATACTACGTTTAATATATAACTTTAAATGAACAAGATTTTAATTATTTGACATCTTTTATGGAGCACCCTAGCGTAGTCTGTTGTCAAGAGATATAGTATTTTACAGTGACCAGCCAACAAGAATCGAGGCATTTAACCAGATAACTGCAGCAAGATAAGCGAGAGCCAAAGGAGAAAAATTTTTCACACACTGGATTTTTATTTGACGGAAAACTTTTTTTTTATAATTTATGTTTTGGAAGAGAAAGTGCAGAAAAATAGGCATATTTTAGTAGGGATGAGACCCTTGATATAAAGTAAATACATAAACCATAACTGAAGCACTAAACATGTAAGGGTATTTGGTGTGGATTGCTTTCAAAGCAAAATCAAAGAAAATGTTGTAAGGACGCTGACAAAGTGCGGGCAGAGCTACTTATTAATATTTGTTTGGCTCTAGAAAGTGATAGTCAAAATAAAGTATACGCACAGCAGCACGGCTTTGGTAAGCCAGTGCCATATTATATTTGGGACGTTAAAAAACTAAAACGAATGTAATACAAACGAACAAATTTGATCAGGTTCTCATTCTCTTAAGTAATTAATCCTTTTATTGCATTTGTGTCATAAAATAAACTTCTACTTCTTGCGCGACGTAAAGCAATTACTAGAATGTGATGGATACTGGAGCAAAACAAAAATGATTTTAAGTTTCAGTATCATTGTTTTTTTAACTACAAGAGTATATAAAGTTAGTTGAGAAAAAGTTTGTCGCTGACAATTTTAATGGTAGTTTACATGCACTAAAATAACAACTTTTGCAAAGTTTATTAAGTTGAACAGTGACGAATTATAATCTAGTGAAAAGGTAAAGGAGATACCACAAAATACTTAGATAACTTTCACATTTTTTTTAGAAGAAATAAAATCTAAAATATAAATCCTGTTATTGTTGTGTCATATTGATCTTTTTTTAACTAAAAAAATATTTTTTTCCAATATTTTTTTAATCGTTAAATGCAACTGGAAAATAGTTTTGCAATTTTTTATAAAACATTATAACCCTTTCTGTCCCAAGCAAGTTCAAAATTGAGCGGATGTCAATGAAATTTTTTTTATAAAATAGTTAAAGTAAAAACTATAAAAATATATTTTATATGTCCATACAAAGTTCATGTCCTTAGAAACAGGATATACACATATGTGCCTTGAGATTTCACTTGGTCTAGATAATAACAAATAAAATGGGACGGAAAGGGAAATATAGAAGATTTAGTTCCTGTAGAAGAATAGAAGGGGTTCAAATTATCGAATAAAAATTTATCCAGTGTGATTTAATAACACAAAAAAAGTTTTATTTAAATAAACTTTACTTATTTAAATAAAACTATTTATATAAATATAGAGCCCAAGTAAGAAGTAAAAAAAAAGAATTGCCATCCTTAAGGTCGAAAAAATATATATTGTATTTGTTTAACCTTTATGTCAACAGCAACATACCCGGGCATGTTTTGCGTTTTAAATCTACTATATCTGAAAAAGTAGCGATCCGATTAATCTGAAATTTCATAATATCCTTAACAAATATGTTTTATATCATACTCCAATGATTGAGTGGAACTGGACCACTCAGGTCAGAGATATGTCCACTTTTCGAATCCTACCCCTTACGTCAACAGCTGTATACGCGGGTATGTTTAGGAAAATACATGAAAATGTATTAATTTTGCATACATACTAATTGCATAAAATTAAAAAGCAATCTTTATTATTATATACGTAAATCTTTAAAATAGCACAATAATAAAAGTATAATTAAAAAATAGAAGACTTATACATATAAACATACCTACATACAAGCGTAGTTGAAAAGTTAAAAAAAATCAAAAATTTTTCTGGCAACTATTGCAATCCAGTGCAACATCTACTACCTTCAAAGGTATATAGTTTATTGCTCGTGTATAAAATATTCTAGTTATGCAGTTGGCTTTGACGCATGGCCTACGACGGGTTGTAGACGGCAAATTGTTCTCCAAGTAAATTATGTTCACATCAAAGGCACAAAAGAACTCCAAAGGACACATATTTGTTCGCCGTTTGGTTAAATATTCTACAAGACATTTGTCCATATTATCAACGCTACCTTTACCTTTGTTCTAATATCATTGCTGGGTTCTTCTTTATACCTCCTGCTTCGCTTCTGTTATGCATTCTGGAAAGGACTACAACTGATTTGTTCTTGGTCAAGTAGGATACATTGTAGTTTTGTTGCTAAAATCGAATATGGTGGATTCCACTAAACGTCCTTTTACAATACCAAATTTTTGTGGTCAAAATTTTCTTCTTTATATGCTGTACCCAATATTGATAAATTGGTGTTCAAATTGTAGTTGGTAAAAAGTTGTCGTACACAATGTTTGCTCCACTTTTACAGAAAAGGTCGACGTAAAAGTCCTTTAACACATTTCGACTTACGTTTTTTCTGTTTACTCGATGCCACCATTGTCGTGTAGATTTTTTCCGTATAAGGCGAAATAAAGTCACGTACCCACCACACTTTTGTTTTGTATTTGGCGGGTTTTGATGTTATGATGGTATGAGTTGAGTGAACACAATACAACCACGGAAAGCATACAATTGTTCATCAATTGACGTTGGCTCCTGCTGTCTAATTGCTACTTTATTTTTTGTGTAGCATCAAAAATATGTCTGTTATTGCTGCCGCTTTGTTTATTTACGTTGCTGGTATGTGTTTCCGTTGTCAAAAGAAGATTCAAACACGCATAAAAATCTATTTTCGCTGTTGTTTTCCTATTTCTTTCCGGAATAATTATGTTGCACATTTCATCAGAAATTAACAATCTTGTATACTACGTCCAGATCTCAATATGTTGCAGGTAAGTCACCAGGCAGTCTGCTGTGGTGGGACGACAGACCTATAGTATTTTCTCCATTTTCAGACGTTATTCGTTATTCTGAATAATCATACATAAAAAAATCAAAAACATAATTAATGACAAAGAAATTCCCATATAAAAAGTACGTGTATACCCGGGTATGCTGCTGTTGACGTACGTATAATTTTTCTGCTGTTGACATAAGGGTTAATTATTCTTGAGCTTTTTTTCATTCTTTTATGTCAAATGAACTTTAAACTTTAATTACTATTAAAAGTAAACTTTAATATCTTATTGAAATATAGAAATGTCCAAATTTTTATTCCAAGAATATACAACACGTATTTTGAAAAATCTTTTTTGGTCATAGTTGCTCGTGCGTGGAACCACTTACCTACTACTTTACGATTATTTGCATATTCTGTACCTGTTTATCGGAAAAAATTTATTGACCATTTTGTTCATAATCAAAATTTATATAGAAATTAGTCCATTGTTAATGTGGATGTCTATTCATTCCAATTACTGATAAATTATTTTAGTGTTACATATTGAGGCTGTCTGTTTTTAAGTTTTAGGTATTATGTTATATTTTATAATAATGTTACATGAATAATTTTTATTAAAATATATCATGTATTTATTAATAAGAAAATTTGGGTTACTTTTTGAAAAACATTGTATATACAATTGTAATAATTATTTGGCCAACGAAGGCCTTTATATTACATAATTTTTAAATAAAATAAAAAAAAATAAATAAATTATTAAATTTTATAAACAATGAATGCAATACATTTTCAATTATCAACAGCGTTTTGTCTTTGTTTTTATGTCTCTTTTATAAAACATTTTTTAATAGTCCTTCAAGGACTATTTAGTTTAATTCTTAACAAGTTCCGGTTTTAGATTAAATATTGCTTGCTATGGCATACGATAAAAAAGATAACTGTTGCAATAACGCCATCATCAATGAAGCCATCATCATATTCATCATCAGCAATAAGAAATATCTGGAAAACTTTAAATATTTCCACAAGTTTAAACAAGTTTAAGATTCATTGTCATGTTACTTGTAGAATTAACACTTGTGGTAATACAAGCATAAACAATTTATAATTCAAAAACTTTTTTCATAAAATCGTATGTCTTTTACTGATATACCAAGAAGAAATTTTTTACTTGTTCACTTTACTTGGACCACTCAGGTTGTCTCTATTACTCTATCTCCCCCTCCTTTTAGATCATAGGGCATGAATGCATTTAAAATTATTTTACTTTCTTTTCAACACAATATACTCATACAAATTGTTTAAATTAAAATGTCTCAACAAAATGGCATTTAACTGAAGGCTCCAAGGAAAACACAGCAAAAAAAGCGAAGAAATTATAAAACTTTACTTGGTTAAAAAGGTTTGGAGTTAAATTAAAAATTTACAAGAAAAAAAAAAACATAAAAAAATATTTTAAAGCAAATATAAAAAGAGAAAGTTTTAAAACTTTTTTTTGTTTGCTTTTGTCTCAAAAGAATTCTATTTACAATCACCTATATAACTGCATACACGTACAACTCTCTTTTTATATTAGATTTTAACAGGAAACATAATCAATTTGTTTGAGTTTCATTACTTTCTTACAAAGCTTTGTAATTGTCAGCAATAAAAAAATGTAGGAATTTTCAGCAACCTTTGAAATAAATAAATCGGTCAACTGTAAGTCACACTCAACACGTAGGATATCATACTACGTTTAATATATAACTTTAAATGAACAAGATTTTAATTATTTGACATCTTTTATGGAGCACCCTAGCGTAGTCTGTTGTCAAGAGATATAGTATTTTACAGTGACCAGCCAACAAGAATCGAGGCATTTAACCAGATAACTGCAGCAAGATAAGCGAGAGCCAAAGGAGAAAAATTTTTCACACACTGGATTTTTATTTGACGGAAAACTTTTTTTTTATAATTTATGTTTTGGAAGAGAAAGTGCAGAAAAATAGGCATATTTTAGTAGGGATGAGACCCTTGATATAAAGTAAATACATAAACCATAACTGAAGCACTAAACATGTAAGGGTATTTGGTGTGGATTGCTTTCAAAGCAAAATCAAAGAAAATGTTGTAAGGACGCTGACAAAGTGCGGGCAGAGCTACTTATTAATATTTGTTTGGCTCTAGAAAGTGATAGTCAAAATAAAGTATACGCACAGCAGCACGGCTTTGGTAAGCCAGTGCCATATTATATTTGGGACGTTAAAAAACTAAAACGAATGTAATACAAACGAACAAATTTGATCAGGTTCTCATTCTCTTAAGTAATTAATCCTTTTATTGCATTTGTGTCATAAAATAAACTTCTACTTCTTGCGCGACGTAAAGCAATTACTAGAATGTGATGGATACTGGAGCAAAACAAAAATGATTTTAAGTTTCAGTATCATTGTTTTTTTAACTACAAGAGTATATAAAGTTAGTTGAGAAAAAGTTTGTCGCTGACAATTTTAATGGTAGTTTACATGCACTAAAATAACAACTTTTGCAAAGTTTATTAAGTTGAACAGTGACGAATTATAATCTAGTGAAAAGGTAAAGGAGATACCACAAAATACTTAGATAACTTTCACATTTTTTTTAGAAGAAATAAAATCTAAAATATAAATCCTGTTATTGTTGTGTCATATTGATCTTTTTTTAACTAAAAAAATATTTTTTTCCAATATTTTTTTAATCGTTAAATGCAACTGGAAAATAGTTTTGCAATTTTTTATAAAACATTATAACCCTTTCTGTCCCAAGCAAGTTCAAAATTGAGCGGATGTCAATGAAATTTTTTTTATAAAATAGTTAAAGTAAAAACTATAAAAATATATTTTATATGTCCATACAAAGTTCATGTCCTTAGAAACAGGATATACACATATGTGCCTTGAGATTTCACTTGGTCTAGATAATAACAAATAAAATGGGACGGAAAGGGAAATATAGAAGATTTAGTTCCTGTAGAAGAATAGAAGGGGTTCAAATTATCGAATAAAAATTTATCCAGTGTGATTTAATAACACAAAAAAAGTTTTATTTAAATAAACTTTACTTATTTAAATAAAACTATTTATATAAATATAGAGCCCAAGTAAGAAGTAAAAAAAAAGAATTGCCATCCTTAAGGTCGAAAAAATATATATTGTATTTGTTTAACCTTTATGTCAACAGCAACATACCCGGGCATGTTTTGCGTTTTAAATCTACTATATCTGAAAAAGTAGCGATCCGATTAATCTGAAATTTCATAATATCCTTAACAAATATGTTTTATATCATACTCCAATGATTGAGTGGAACTGGACCACTCAGGTCAGAGATATGTCCACTTTTCGAATCCTACCCCTTACGTCAACAGCTGTATACGCGGGTATGTTTAGGAAAATACATGAAAATGTATTAATTTTGCATACATACTAATTGCATAAAATTAAAAAGCAATCTTTATTATTATATACGTAAATCTTTAAAATAGCACAATAATAAAAGTATAATTAAAAAATAGAAGACTTATACATATAAACATACCTACATACAAGCGTAGTTGAAAAGTTAAAAAAAATCAAAAATTTTTCTGGCAACTATTGCAATCCAGTGCAACATCTACTACCTTCAAAGGTATATAGTTTATTGCTCGTGTATAAAATATTCTAGTTATGCAGTTGGCTTTGACGCATGGCCTACGACGGGTTGTAGACGGCAAATTGTTCTCCAAGTAAATTATGTTCACATCAAAGGCACAAAAGAACTCCAAAGGACACATATTTGTTCGCCGTTTGGTTAAATATTCTACAAGACATTTGTCCATATTATCAACGCTACCTTTACCTTTGTTCTAATATCATTGCTGGGTTCTTCTTTATACCTCCTGCTTCGCTTCTGTTATGCATTCTGGAAAGGACTACAACTGATTTGTTCTTGGTCAAGTAGGATACATTGTAGTTTTGTTGCTAAAATCGAATATGGTGGATTCCACTAAACGTCCTTTTACAATACCAAATTTTTGTGGTCAAAATTTTCTTCTTTATATGCTGTACCCAATATTGATAAATTGGTGTTCAAATTGTAGTTGGTAAAAAGTTGTCGTACACAATGTTTGCTCCACTTTTACAGAAAAGGTCGACGTAAAAGTCCTTTAACACATTTCGACTTACGTTTTTTCTGTTTACTCGATGCCACCATTGTCGTGTAGATTTTTTCCGTATAAGGCGAAATAAAGTCACGTACCCACCACACTTTTGTTTTGTATTTGGCGGGTTTTGATGTTATGATGGTATGAGTTGAGTGAACACAATACAACCACGGAAAGCATACAATTGTTCATCAATTGACGTTGGCTCCTGCTGTCTAATTGCTACTTTATTTTTTGTGTAGCATCAAAAATATGTCTGTTATTGCTGCCGCTTTGTTTATTTACGTTGCTGGTATGTGTTTCCGTTGTCAAAAGAAGATTCAAACACGCATAAAAATCTATTTTCGCTGTTGTTTTCCTATTTCTTTCCGGAATAATTATGTTGCACATTTCATCAGAAATTAACAATCTTGTATACTACGTCCAGATCTCAATATGTTGCAGGTAAGTCACCAGGCAGTCTGCTGTGGTGGGACGACAGACCTATAGTATTTTCTCCATTTTCAGACGTTATTCGTTATTCTGAATAATCATACATAAAAAAATCAAAAACATAATTAATGACAAAGAAATTCCCATATAAAAAGTACGTGTATACCCGGGTATGCTGCTGTTGACGTACGTATAATTTTTCTGCTGTTGACATAAGGGTTAATTATTCTTGAGCTTTTTTTCATTCTTTTATGTCAAATGAACTTTAAACTTTAATTACTATTAAAAGTAAACTTTAATATCTTATTGTGTTTTTAGAATTTTATTACTATAAAATTAGGAAAAAGGTCTTCAGGAAACCTGGTCTAAGCAATTAGTGCAATATGTGTAGGTACTAGCTTCTCCCCCAACAATAAATTTATTTCTTGATAAATAAAATTATATGGGTAATTAGCATAATATTAAATAATTAAAAAACCAAAGGATGTTTTGATATGGGTGGTCCGATTTTAAAATAAAACAAAGTCGATATTCTATTTTAATTGATAAAAAATACAACATCTAGACCGCCGAGGACTGGCATTGTGGTGTTGAACAGAAATGTTAAATTTTCATTGATCTGCCTGTATTTAAGAGATGACCTTATACATATATGGAATTTTCAAATATCAGTAGATTGCGATTTAATAAAATAAAATGCACAGATTATGGTTATGTACAGAATATGGTAATGTACAGATATGGCTGATACATTTTTCTCTATTACATATATTTCTCATGGGCATTTTGCTGAATTAATTGTTGCTAAAATCGTTTAATATAACCTCAAATTTAGTTTTTAACGCATAGTTGTTTGTGGGATAACATCATAAAAAGTAAATCATTCTATCGAGGAAACCAATTATGATCACCGAAGTAAGAAAGTAAACGACCAGGAAATATAGCAATATTATTGCATTGGATCATTACAGTATGGAAAATTTCCTAGTCGTGTGTTGAATTGTTTCATGGCTAAAATGGCACTGTCTTGTTGAAGCAACTTATCTATCATACCAACACGTTTCAATATAAACTCTATTTACATGTAGCTATTGCTATTGCAGTGTGAGGCTATGCTTCATCAATCCCATTTTTAAAGAAGAGAGGTTCAATAATACCTCTAGCATAAAATACTAACATGTCCGGTACGCCATACAAAAAGTAAAGTAAAGGCACACAGGACATAACCAGTCTGTTGTGTATTCTGTTTGAAGACTACAAATTCGCTAACATGTGGTTTTATACATTCGACAATTCGGTTTTTTTCTTTGTTTGTCTTATACTTTCATGAATTAACTTTGTTTTATAATTGTTTATTTTAAATTTTTATAAATGAACTACAATCTCACCAGTCAACTGGGTTATAGCATAAAAAGCCTTGGGCTCAACGGTATATTTGTTCATCCAACGCTTCTTTTAATTCTTTTTTTGTTGGTTCTATTTTTTTACCAGCCTGATTTCTTAGATTTGAATTTAGATAAACATAATGAGAATTATTCGGCAGTAAAATATATTAAAAATTATTTACCAACAACAAAAAGATAATTCTAATTTTAACAGAGCCTAGTCAATTAGCCACCTTTTACTAGTTATTGCATCGGTCGTTTTCTATCTATAAAGTATCAATAAACCTAATTGTACGAAAAATACACTCTCTTCCTTTACTCTCAAAATTAATTCTGTTCCAACTTAGAAACCAAATATCAACTTCACCAGTGATTGATATATAAAATTTTTATTTTAGATACTGATAGAAAAATCAGAAAGGATGAATAATTAAACAGCCACATATCCGATCTCTTGCAGATGTCACAGACAAAATATGTAGAAGTGTATGTAGTTTAAAACACTTGTACATTTACATACAAAGTTCATTTTATGTCCTTGTTGTAACTTAAGTGTATTTGTATTTGGAAAAAATATATGGGTGAGATTGAAAGCATGTAAATACATATACTAGTGTAAGTAGTAGTAAGTGTGTTCGTAAGTTTATTTGATGCATAAATTATGCAGGTTATTAATCAAGGATATTTTCACATTTAAAAATTCTGAACTGCTGTTTGTTTTTGGTACCGTAAATATTTTTGTTTCTTTTTAAAATATTTTTAATTTAATTTAGTTTTTTTCCAAAGTAGTTTTTATTTCAGGAGAGAAAAATACCGAATTAATTTTCATTTAAATATTGACCACAAATGCACAGTAAGTGATCAATGCAAGAGGTTTAAATTTTCTACACTGTTTCATTAAAATATCCCTTCCAAGTTCACTGCTTAACGAACTTAAATCGTTCGTTTATAAATTGTTTAACATGAAGGGTTACATACGGTGAGGTCTTGCTCGGTATGTGGTCGACCTGATTCAGCTTTTAATAAAGCATTTCATTTTTTATGGAGCAAAGTATACCGAACAGAAACATTATTTTTAAAATTAAAATGTCACTGTCATTTAAGAAGATTAATTAAATGTTGTCATACAACGTGGCACACCAAGTAAATGATAAATATAGCATATAAAAGAAACCAGAAATTCATTAAAATCTACAAGTTTATATTTATAATAGTAAAGTTGTATGTGATGTGATTGTATGTAATTTAATGTAGAGTTGTAAGACTCTTACGTACTTGTATGTATGTAATGTATGTAGGGGGAATATCGAAGCAGACCACTTCCATAATGGGGCCCTTTTCGACCCCTTTCCGTCCTCTATGATTACAGGCAACCGAAATGTAATTTACGACAACCTATTTACATTGAGTCATGTGCTACAACCAGCCCTTAATCTTGACTTTAGTGATGTGAGACTGTCTACTGGTAACTGTCGGCCTTCTTCTCATCACGCAGTCTCTAGTAATTGCTAGCATTTGTTCAAGGCTCAGGTCCCCCATGGCATCCACCAGTGGTCCTGAGTCTTATGCTAGCCAGTGCTGGACATTCACACACAATGTGCGCTGCCGTCTCAGCTTCTTTCCTTTCCCCGTCTCCTCTTCTGCCTCTGCCACTCAGTTTTAGGCATGAGCTGTAGAGACTTCGACTCGACGTTGAAGGAACTTTTTGAGGTGCCTGCTTCCGAAAAGGATTTGTCTAAGCCCACAAGGACAGGTGCGTCCACTTCATCCACATTTACCTCCATAACCGCAGGATTATCTTCATAAACTGACCAGTCCACCCCTTGCGAGGTTTCTTTGTCATTGTATTTCGATATCCTCCCCTGGCCAGTGGCAACCGGAGTTCCTAAAGGGATTAACCTCTCCATCTCTAACGAGGCTTCCTTGTCCATCCCTATCGAAATATCCCGGTTCAACGCCATAGGAGAAGCTTTAGAGATTAACCTGTTCATCCCTTGCGAGGCGTTCCTGTCCATCCCTTCTGAATTCTTTCTAGGCCATTATTGGTTGTCCACCCACACAGAGCTCCTTATGCATGGGTAAGTCTGGAGGTCGACTGGTATCCAGAGTTCGCATACTAACGGCCAAATACCCTCTTGACCGCGCATCCCTGGCGTATGCTATTCCACCATGGATTAGGGTGGGGTTCTTCCAGATTAAGGCTCAAGAAACATTGGCGTCTGGTGTCCCCATTTTCCCCGATAGCACTGCGTCAAAGCTTTGAGAATAAACCGCAATGACAATAAGTGCCCCGGGGGCCTCTTACGTACTTACTTTATGTAAAGGTACCCGACCCGGGATAAAATTTTAAAATTTATATAAAATACAAAGCTCTGTAAAACACAAACAGCAAATGAGTTACGCATTATTTAAAAAAAAACGCCATCCGTTCCGCAAACTACTTTAAAATATACTGCTTTGAAAAATAAAAGATGGCTTAAAGTATGCAGTACAGTTTAAAACAAATTAAAAAAATCAGCGCACTTTTACTGCTTTTTCTCCACTTTCTCTTCAGAAAAAATATTCTATATTGGAATCAGGATACTAATATACCTCCTTAAGTGATACGAACACGAAAAAAGAAATACTGACAGACAGGAAATGAGTTTCGATTTTATGATATATATAGATTTCTTTATCCAGATATTGTATGAACAATTCTTGATCTTAAAGTGTACACTTGTACTTTTAATAAGCACATGTTCCCATAACTTAAAAAATAGCGAACTAAAAGTGATAAATTATGCCTATTTAAAGGATACCAAATATATACCACTGTTCCTCATTTTCATCAAAAATGCATTAAAGTCTGTATGCTAAGCAAGTTCTGAGAAAACTAAATAGCAAGAAACATTCTAACCATTGAAAGATGTTTATTAAGACCCCACAAGTATCAAGTTTACACACATACTTTATGGACTTACAAATGAATATTCTAGAAATTCAAACTCATGTCACTTACTTTACCCTGCAGGAGATTAAGCGATAATTGTCTAAAAGCTACTAGTGCAATTACTAGAACTACAAACACTAGTGAAAAGAGTGTTAGAACTTTCATTACGAAACACTAGTGATGATGAGTTGTAGTACTTGAAGTAGTTCAAAGGTACCACTTGCAGACTGATAGAATAATTGGGTAACAGACAAATTTGTGATTTAGTATTACTTTTGGAGTTTGATCTTTGAGATTTAGTCTTTGCTTCATTCTATTTTTTTATAATGAAAAATAAAATATTTCGATGAGAAATTCTATTTAGCTGTACATATTTTTTTGTGTTTTTAAGAATAACTGCCATACCACAATAGGCATTTAAATACTAGTAATAAACTGGTTCCAAAGCACCCAATCGGGTCCATGTGTACTAGTAAGCATCTAGAACAAATGGTACTAGTAATTTTCCATACACAGTCAATGTTAATTTGAGCATTAAGATGGTATAGGAAAGTTTACAGTTGAGAACTATTACTGTTGCTTTTTGTACTAGTAAAACACTAGTGATACACTAGTTCGATCTCCTACAGGGTATATACTTTTACCACTACTAGTGAAGGATATAATGAAGAGAAAAAGCAGAGGAAAAATAGAAACTTCTAGCGAACATAAAATGGATTAGGTTTTTTAATTTTATATTCATTCTTGCAGTTAAACCACAATTGTCTCAATTTCATTACATCTTCTCATGAGCAAGTGGTAGTGAATCGATTCACACATGCATAAACACAAGTGCTTGCATACATATATTTATGTACATACACATATCACTTCAAGCTTCATATGACTATATGTTGACTGTAACCATTATGCCATATAGTTGTTTGATAGTTTTCCTTATCAACTTTTACGACAAGCAATCGTATTTCCTTTTTAACAATTTGTGAAACCAAAGATATATTATGACAATTAATATGAATATGCGAGCATCCTTTATTTCCAACATTTTAATACGAAAGATTGGCTTAACGAATGAAATATACAACATGGACTCGTAGTTAAAAGTCAACTAGAAGTAGTTTATTTTATTTTATTTAATTTTTTGTTCAATCCTTAAACTTTCTCTTACAAAGTCTTTGTTTAATAGACTTAAAAAAGATTTACGAATGCGAACTACTGATCGGTTGTGGTTTTGAATAATAGCATGATATATAAAAAGACATTTTGTTTATAAGGTTTTTCGATAACCCAATTTTCTAGGAGAAAGTTTTTCGACATAACTATTCTATGAGAGGAATATCTATCCAATGATTCTTAACACCGTTTAGGTAGCGCTTAGGTAGCCGCAAAAGTAAAAAATTTCCCGAAAATTTTTAAATTCATTTCGGCTACCTAAGCGCTACCTAAACGGTGTTCAGGTTCATTTTTGTAGTTGATTGTTTCCTTGAATTTTGAACGGTTTGCTACCTATGGACCTGAACAGGGGAAAAAATGTAAAAAAAATTGAATTTTTTTAAGTTTTTTGCGACTTTGACCTTGAAGATAAAGTTTTTTTTGATTTAAATGTTAACAATTTTTGTTCTTTATGACAAGAGCTACAACTTTGCCTCAGAGAGTATATCAAAATTTCAAATAGTTTGCAAAATATAAGCTTGAGTAAATGATAATTTTTTGGCAAAAATGACATCGAGGCCCCACATCTTTGAGGGCCCATAAAAAAAACCTGGAGAACTTTGAGCAAAACTGGGAGACAGGGGTCTTTTTTTTGGTCTTTTATGACGTAGTGGGGTCCGTATATGATTATTTTGCCATGACTTAAAAAATTACACAGTGTGTATGTATATGAGCTACTTAAGAAAATTGTGTAACAATAACTAGGTCAAAACGGAAGACAAACAGGCGGATATGAGTTACTATTTTATTATATGTATAGATTTCTACAACGGAAAATTTTGTTAGAAAATCAACAAGATTTTTTATTATACATTTTTTTTAGAAATAACAGTCTTTAATTTAAAAATATTACTTTTGTGAGTACATTATTATTATCGAAATTATCGAAATTCTAAATTGTCAAAAACCTATAAAAATTTGCTATAACGTAGACTTAAAAAAATATGTATATACATATATGTACATATAAATAATATGCATAATTTTTTTTAAATTATTTAAAAAAATTAAAATTATTTAAAAAAAATTCTACAGTAATGTTATTAATAACAAAAGTTTTTGATAGAAAAAAGTATTGCCAACGCAAGTTGTTAAAACAATATATTTTCTATACGGTTATTAAAAACTACAAAACTGTTTGATTAAAAAATTATGAAAGTAATTTATTCTAAAATGATTATCAATATCACAGTTTTTATAGAACAACTTATTTTTTCATTACCAAACTACACACACAACTACCACCCTATTGTTTATATTGTACCAGTAATTAAAGTTTCATCTGTACTCGTATGCAGTTGTTGCAGAGTACAGAGAAAAGGAAGTTTAATTGCGGTGAAAAACATATCCAAATGTATTTACATTACACACATACATACATATTAAAGAAATGATTGTTCATATAACTGTTACCATACTTCATGTTCATGTTCATGTTTAATGTTATTCGGTTGGTAGTATTGTCGCTTGTATGATATGTCAATATGATTTACTACACTTTATATTTACTACTCCAATTACAATTACAACTACAGCTGCAATCTGTTTAATTTAACTGACACATACTAAAGATTTGTGCATATTGAAATTGTTAACACACTTACAAGACATTGTTGTTCTAATTCTTTTGTTATGGGGCTACTAACATACACACACATATTCATAAACATTTTTCATTTACTCTCATAAATTTTTTTTGACATTTTACGAATTTTAAGGTATCCATATAAAACTTTTACTGTTAATTTCCTTGAATTTTAGCGGAAGGAATTTCGAGTTAAGTAGTTACCAGATGTTTGCTACAAAACACATTCTTCTGTGCGTGTACGTTTTTGCTTCGTAATAATTTAATTAGAGCAATTTGGAATATATTTTTGTATTGAGAAAATGAATTGAGTAGTTAAACTATTTTTTTAATTTAGTTTTTCATATTTTATTTATTGTATCTTCAATAATTTTAAATAAAAATAATTACTCATATCTTAAATCTAAAATAAATATACTTGTTAAGTCCAGCCAGTGCTAGACAAAAAAAAAAATTGTATGTTTCCCGGTTGCTGTTATTTGCGGGTCATCCATCTGATGTACTGATGAGAGAAGCTGTGTCCCTCCTTCTTAGTCCAATGTACCCAGGTTCATTTAGTACATTGCGGTCCAGCGGATTTGGATGTGTTTCAAGCTTCTTTAAATACGTAAATGCATATTTCGCTATTTGTGCTTTAACTGATGGCACGTTTAGATCTTTGTGGATATTCGAGTATTTTATATACCAGGGAGCAACTGTGATCATGCGTAGAATCTTATTTTGTCGCCTCTAAAATTTCTTTACCTTGCTAGCGAAGGCAGTGCCCCATGATTAAATGCCATAACACCAAATTAGTTGACTTGTACAATAAAAGTTTGCAATCTAAGCTGAGAGTAGATTTTCTGCCAATAAGCCAGTTTAGTTGAACTGCTTTTATTTTCATAATGTTAACTTTGATTAAATGTGGCGTTTCCAAATAAGGCGCCGGTCAAGATGTATGCCGATATATTTTACGTCTAAAGGCTGAAGTAATATTTCCTTATTTATGCGATTTCCTACGCAATGTGGAAGTTATGTGAATACACTTTTGTTCATTCACCTTTATTCTCCATTTCTTCAACCATTTTTCTAAATTTAATATGTTGTTAATATTGGATGCTACTTCGGGACTTTCGTGAATCCTTAAAAAAGCTGTGTCGTCAGCAAATGTCGATGAGTGGACTCGGTTACTAGTTAGCATGTCTGAAGTATACAACAAATATAAAAAGGGGCCCAATATACTACCTTGGAGAACTCCGGCTTCGATAGGCTGGGGTTAGCTCAAAAAATCTCCTTCTTTCACTAGCAGTTTATATAGGTTTAGTTTTAGCTTATATATTAGGCCCTCATGCCATATCTTATCGAATGCTTGAGGAACGTCGATAAACGTCTCTCTTCAATTGTCTTCTTAACAACCTTGACTAACCTGTGAGTTTGTTCGTTCCTACTATATTTTTTCTGAAGCCCAATTGGTGGTTTGGCATACATCCTTTATCGCCTAAAATGGGGTTCAGCTTAGTTATTAACAACCTCTCAAACAGCTTTGACATACATATTTGATAAAAGGCTTATATACATGTATGAATCTACCTTTGTGTGGTCTTTTCCTGGTTTAGGAAAAGAAATTTAATTTGTTATAGCAAGATTAAGTTGTCGGTTATATCTTAAAATCCTAAATACAACTTTTATTTTAGATGCTTAAAAATTTCCATACTTAGTTTCGATAAATGAAAATTTATATTTTGTAGATAAACTCATTATGATCAGTAAATGAGTAGATAAATACATACTACTTTTAATTGAGGTTTATGTACTAAAGTACACCATAATGCTTATTCCTAAATGTCTTTGAAATGAAACCTTTTGTTATAATTCACAATTACCCCAAAAATTTCTCTGTTGAAATATTAATCTATATTGCGATTAATATTTCAAGAGTTGATTATAATATATATCTGTATAAATGATTGGCCGGGTAATTTTCGGTTTATTTAAGTTACCGTTAAAATTTCTTGCATTTTTAGTACAGCTCTCGTATTTGGTTTTACTTTTAAATTATTAAAATTTTTTATTTATATCAACTTAATTAAGGAGGAAAAATTGCAGCCGAATTCCTGATTACTGATATTTGTTTCAATGTGTTTAACTCGATGTTAACAGCCACTGTTTTGCGTAAAGATTAGTTTACTTACCCTCGTATTGACATTTACCCAAATTGGGTTGGTTTTATATAAAATATAATTTAATAAATTACGAACGTATGGACTTTTCTATTCCTGGTACCGTTCTGTGACATTCGACAAACAAGCGCAAAAACATGGATTTTAAATAAACAAATTATAAAAAAAAAACGTAATAGGAGGGTGCTGTAGCTAAACTGGTTAGCACGTTGACTAGCACCATCGGTTTTACGGAGATGTATTAATTCTTCTTAATGTGAACCACACCTAAACGTCAAGTTTTTTCTGCAATTAATTTGACATTTCACAATTTCAGACTAACTCAATTTAAACCGTACAAAGATACACAATCGAGCAATGGTCAGAATGGTGGGAAGAAATGACAACAGTGGATGATCAATTTTGTGAAATCTTTGGCGAAGTAAAATAATTAAATTTGCCAATGCTAGCTCCAAACTAATACGCCTACATAACACCAGATGCCCTGCAACACTGCTTTAAAAATATTCATAACGTGCAATTGCAGTGTTGCCCAAAGTGAGGCTTTTACTCTCACTAACCATCTATCTTATCTACACCTATTCCTTCCCAAAGGAAGTAACATGATTAATAAAGGCATTAATGGCCTGAGTGTTACTTCTCATAAAAAAAAACAATAGAAACCAAATACAAGCAGCCTCATTTGAATAACCCTTTATTAAAATTTTAGATTAAACAAAAAAATAAAATTCTAAATTCATTTTACAAATACTTTTAAGCTCTTAAAGCGTACAATTCAATGCAGATTATGTTTGACTTCCCACAATTTCCTAAAAGAATATTTATATTCTGTCCAGCTTTATACTCCCTCAGAGAATTAAAATCAAATATTGTAGCATACGATTTTTATTTCCATCATTTTAATATATACAAAATCTAAAAGCATAAATTTGAATTTAAATTAATTATGCATATGTGTATATATGTGAACTTATAATTCCTATTGACCTTATTCTTCTAGTAAGTTTATCTGATCTTTTCTTTTTGAAAATAAAATGAAAAAGAGGAAAGTTCTTTCTCCCTTCAATTTGCCAGTTTAGTTATGCATATGAGGAAAAACACTTATCCTCTTTGTGATGTATATTCATATATGCACATACATATATTGTATCAAAAAAAAAAACGACAAAAGATTTTGAATAATTATTGAAATCTATAGTATGACACATCAGCCTGGATGTCAGAAGTTTTAAAAAGGGAGTAAAAAGTGCAGATGTTGCAAGTATATATTGATATTAAAGTTGTTGAATTTAAAAAGAATTTAGCTTAAAATTAAAAAAAGCCATCATCATGTTAGTTGTGAAGAAAACAATTTGTAAAGAAAATATGCTCAGCTTGGATGAAGGCATTTGGAGCTGAAACGAATTTGCTTATTGTTTCTTTTCCATATTCTTTTCTATTTTTTGTGAATTTATGAACAAAAGTTCTCATTCTGAGTTAAGGCGAGACATTTTGGAGTTATTTAGGTAATAATTAATTTCAAACTTTTTACTTTATTTGATGATCAACTTCGTTTGATAATGATATATTTTTAAAGATTATTTTTATTATTATAAAACAAATTCTTAAAATGTACCTACGTAGTTTGTTGCGTATGAGCAACGTCGAATATTTGAAAAATATAATTCATACGCAAATATTACATTACACACTGTGTAATTTTTTAAGTCATGGCAAAATAACCATATACGGACACCACTACGTCATAAAAGACCAAAAAAAAGACCGCTGTCTCCCAGTTTTTTTCATACACTCTCTGAGGCAAAGTTGTAGCTCATATGTAGCGAAATGAATTTAAAAATTTCGGGAAATTTTTCACTTTTGCGGCTACCTAAGCGCTACCTAAACGGTGTTAAGAATCATTTCTAGGAAGTTCATATGTTCTAGAAAGTTGTTTATTGAGATCTTAGGTTCATTTTTGTAGTTGATTGTTTCCTTGAATTTTGAACGGTTTGCTACCTATGGACCTGAACAGGGGAAAAAGGTAAAAAAATTGAATTTTTTAAAGTTTTTTGCGATTTTGATCTTGAAGATGAAGTTTTTTTGATTTTATATTTTTGTTCTTTATGACAAGAGCTACAACTTTGCCTCAGAGAGTATATCAAAATTTCAAACGGTTTGCAAAATATGAGCTTGAGTAAATGATCATTTTTTTTGCAAAAATGACATCGAGGCCCCACATCTTTGAGGGCCCATAAAAAAAACCTGGAGGACTTTGGGCAAAACTGGGAGACAGGGGTCTTTTTTTTTGGTCTTTTATCACGTAGTATATGGTTATTTTTTTCCGTGTTGCACTGTGTTAGTTTAGAAAGGAGGAGGTGAATGGAAATATTGAACAAGCTTAGGGAAAAGACTTACAAAGCTAAGAAAAAAAAACGTTTCTGGCAAAACGATTTAGAAACTTGAGATTCAAGTGGGCAAAAGTATTAAAATTGCACCTCTAATGACCCGGCGATTATTTTATGGTCAGACGAAACTAAAAGTAAATTGTCTAGGCAAACACGGGTGGTAGTAGTCGTATTGTTCTACAAACAACGAATAGAGGGGATAGCGTAATGATATGGAAATGTATGCAATGGCAGAGTGTAACAGAATATATGAACTAATTCTGTCTATCAATATTTTTATATTCTTAAGCAGAGTTTGCACCGGAGCCTATTATTGTAAACAAAAATTTGTCGGCTTTTTTATTTCAGCGAAGTGCGTTCTTCGTATGTAGTTTGAACATGGCCTTAAAAAGATAGATTCAAAGAACTTAACCATATCAGCATAGTAACTTATACCGTCATTGGTTATAGTATAACATCCAGAGGCTTTGACGAAAATCGAGCCCACAAATCGAGCATATTTATGTACAACTTTGGTTTAGCTTGAAAAGTAATTCGGAAAATTTATAACATTCTAGCTGTACCCCCTACATCGTCAGCGTCTTTACAGTATTTTTTGTTTGCAAATTTGCAAACCTAACTAGGGCAGTCCTTTTTTGTACGGAGTTAAAAAACACCCAAGTCTTTTTTTCCTAAGTTGACAAGAAATTGTTGGAATGAAAGCACGAAATTGCGCTAGAATGAAAGCACGTTGTGAACACACGTGATATCACTAGACAAGTAAAGTTCTTGGGAGTTTAATATAAAACTATATCTATCGTAGGGTGATAATAATTAAGATAATGTGGAAGATGTCCTTTGCCATTGCGCTAGAATGAAAAGGAGTCAAGTGAATATAAAATGTGCCTTGCCTGCTGTCTCAGACAATACAATTACATCAAAAGTATTATGCACTTGTCAATTGATGTGTATACTTGTCCTTTTGGAACAATGCCTTAAAATAAATTTATTCTGTGACTTAAACAAAGTATTCCTTTTAGTTGCATCTTAAATTTTTTTTATTCTAAATTTTTTTCTTTTTGTTGACGAAGGTGAAGGTTTTTAATTAAAAATCAGAGAGGGTAGTTGATAGTTCAACCAGGGCTTTTGATTGAGTGAAGCCGTCATCACAAATTTTTATAGGACACTGCAATATGTTTAAAAATTACACAGGTTGTTAAAAAAAGTTTTGTTACATTTTTTAATTAACATTGGTTTTTGGGATAAACTTTTTATTAACATATTAATGAATTGTTAAAATTAGGCTTAAGTTCGTTCTTTTATTCTCTCTGACAACTAATATTAGTTGAAGAATATTTTTATACAAATTTGGTAATTAATTTTTATAAAGAAAAATGGGAAAAAAATCAATTAGACATTAGCTGAATGGAATGTATTTTCTAAACAGCTACGTCCTTCATCAGCATTCCTGGCATCTTTGGGGAGTGTTTAATTGTAAGCACTATCTATTTAACTAACCAAAGTCAGATAAAGGAATACGAGAAAAACTCTATTCAATCATCAATCGTCAGTTGGTGAGAACGAAGAACTTAAGCCTAACTTTAACAATTTATTTATTCAATAGGTTATCAAATCGTACAGACCTGTTAAAAGGTCTGTCACACGCGTATATTTCTAATCCAAACTATCATACTTTTTTTTAGCAACAACTGAGTACGATAATGAATCATGGCCTTTATTAAGGAAACCACATTTACTAAATTATTTGTTATTTTTTAAGTACGTGATTTTTCTTGATATTTCTGTGCAATACCGCTTTTTTTTCAAATTTTGATTGTTTTTTTGATTTGTTTTTAATTTTGGAGGTTATTGAGTTTTGTGTTTTTTTTTAATAAAATTGTGTTTTTATAATCTAGATTATTAAGCACAGTTTGTTATCACTTTTTGTATTAAGAAAAAACTTGATGTTTTTAATAGAATTATCAATTAGTTTTCTAAATAAGTTCTACTAAAAGCCTTTGTAACTTTTGTTTTTTTTTAACATTTCAAAGAAAATAGTTCTTTATCTGTTTGTGGAATCATCCTTTTCAATTAGCCTTTTAAAAGTGTTAACAACTTGTTCTATTTGTTTTTTGTATAAACTTTCATAAATACGCATAAGGCACATATGTTCTCCTAATAAGGATACTTATGCATGTGTATTCTATAGTTTGGTATGCTTGTGTTTCTTGATATTCTTTCTTGTGTGTCTTTTTTACTCTTTCCCACATTCTATTGTTTGGAAACCCTTGTATCACTCAAGAGTGTAGTTTTTTTCTGAAGTGAAGCCAAAGTGTCTAGTATCCTTTAACAAAGTTTTTTTTGACAATTTTTTAATTATTTCATGTCCTGTCTTCTGTTGATTTAGTAAAACGCCCAAAAATGGCTCTTAATTGATAATTGAAAATTTATATTTTTAAAAAGTAATCTGTTTCAAGTTATAATAAACAAAATTGTGCATCACTAATTAGCTTTTTCATTTTTCCATGTTATCTACTTTTCGAGTTGTGCGTTGTCAAAGTTGAAGTTTTTTTAAGTTTTTGTAAACAGTGGTAAAACCTAAAAAAAATAGTTTTTTTTTAATTCAATTTTTGTATTTTTCTAGCATAAAGTATTATTTTTGCAAAGGAACCTCCAACTTCAGGTATTTGGAAACTCAAATGTGTATATCAGTTAAATATTTTTCTTGTAGAAATATTTTTAATATTTTTTTGAAATTTGGTGTAAAAAACAATCATTTTTCACTTTCAAGTAGAAATTCAAATCCGGTTTGGGGAAGCTTGAATTTTCTATGATATGTCTACTTACAAATTATATAAAAAATTTTGCCGGTTTTTTGCGATAAAAAGGACAAAATTGTTTTCTATTTCAACATAAAAGAAAAATTCGTGTATGCTTAGCAACGCACTCACTGCATTAATCATGTATGTATGTAAGTGTGTACATATACATGTAGCTTTACATAAATTTTTAATACATGGTCCGCTGATTATTACTCATTCACTGTTACCTATTGGCCAGTTATCGGAGGAAGCACAGGTAGCTCGTAATAAAGATTTTAAATCATACAGAGACCATTTTTCGGGGAAATGCAGTCGTGAAAAGTCCAATGAACATATTTTCAAAAGATTTTTAATAAGCTCTGATCCTATTATTAGTAATATGAGCAAACATTACAAAAAGAAAATTAGCATGTTACCACAGCAGGTATTGATTCGACCTTCTATTATTACCTGAAATGTCTGAAGAAAATAATACCGCTGACATTTATTTTTGTGACAGCGAAAATGAAGACTAATAGTATTAAACATAAAATGTAAATTTATATTAATATTAATAAAAACTTTTTAATAAATAAAGATATTATTTGAATTTTATTTTAGGCTCAAGGTCTAAGCCTAAAATAAAATAAAATTCAAATAATAACAAATCATAAGGTCGAAGAAAATAAAAACCAAATAAATAAAGATTAGTATGGCCTATTTCCAGGAAAATTTTGTACATATACGAAATCATTTAAAGAATTCGTTGAATTTTTGTGTGTTGAGTTACTAACCTAAAAAATCAAATTGCCCAAATTTTATTCATTTATCTTTAAAAATGGAGTTTCCAAAGCAATTTAAATATTCATATGAGCTGACAAACGAACGCCCCTGGTGTTTAAAATTTTTTTTTTCCAAAAATGATTTTTTAAGTAGTAATGACCCACTTAATATTACAAAACGAAAAAATAAGTGCTATCTATAACGCCTGAATTAAGAGCCGTTTTTAGCAATTTCAACCCAATGTGCGCCGGTAAAAATGTATATAAACTTTTTTGTTTTAAATTAAAATGATTATTTTTGAATCATAATTAGTAAATTTATAAATGAGATCTACTTGTGGTCTCTTCAATACTGGATCGTTTTTGTGACTAGTATTTTTTTTTAATATTTCCGTAAAAATATCCAAAATTTTTTGGGGAAAAAGTAAGTTTCCACATGGAAATACAACCTAATTAGATATGCTTTGGAGTCTTAAAGGAATCAAATATGTAGCCAACTACTTCCGCCATGTATCGCTTTTGTAGTGGTAGTCTTTAGTTAAATTAACAGAGTACCAAGAACACAGTTAAGAAGAGAACTGATGCTCATTTATCTATAAATGTAAATAAATATTTCCTTAAACATTAATGGAGGATTGTATATAAAATCAACTGGATTATTTGACGTAGAAAAGTAGTTAAAATAAATCAGTCATTCGCGTGTCAGGCTCACACATCTAGGATAAACAAATAACTTTAAAAATACAAGGTTTAAGATTTTTCACGTCTCATGAGGCACCCTTTAATTTTAAATTATTGTTTATACTAGAGCATAGTACTAGCCCCGTGTAAAAATAAAATATCTGCCTATAACATATAGGAAATACTCTCTCATTTTACTAATTTTATTTTCATTGTAAAATAAATTCCAAGTAAATTTGAAGTGTTAGCCTTTAACTGTTCAAAAGACCGTATATTTTTGGTATTATTTTTTTATATTTATTATAGGGACACAACTTATACATATTCTGTGTAAATTCAAAAGAAGAGTTTCCATGGCCGTTATAACAAATAACAAAATTAAAGGGTGTTCCGACAGAGACATGATTTTTACTTAAATAGCCTTATTTTTGAACCGTAATAGGTAGACTCTTGAATTGTTTACAGCAAATGTTGTACTTCGGCTGCTGTAACAATTACTAATTACTAAAGGGTGATCCGTCAGTGACATTTTTTTCATGTATATTACCTTATTTTTTGAACCGCAATAGGTAGGCCTGATATTTTTATAGAAAGTGTATTACCATGGCCGTTATAGCAATTACTAAAATTAAAAGGGTGTTCCAATAGCGATGCAATTTTCGCGAATATGACTTTGATTTTATAAATAAAGGGTGCCCCATAAGACATGAAAAAATTAACCACTTGAGTTTTTAAAGGCGTACAAAACATAGTACGGAACCCTACGTGTGTGAGACTAACTCGCACTTGACTGATTTATTTTTTTATATTTTTTGCTTTAGCGGACATAACTTTACACTATCTGTATAAACTTAGGATTAAAAAAATAGTGACGTATTCGCGAAAATCGGTTCACTATCGAAACACTCAGCAGACATGTTAATAAAAAGTCTTGCAAAAATTTTAAGAGTCTACGATTTACGTTTTTAGAGATAGAAGGCGCTGCCAGACGGGCAGACATTGCAGCGAAAACGATAGGTTTACGTTTTTATCATTTGGAGTAAAGAAATACAGTTTTTGTATGGAAAGATCCACGTTCACCTAAAAATTACTTTTACATTTCCCAAACAAACCAATACACTTGAATATTAATATACTGTTACGAAAGAAGAATTTATTTATTATAAGCTCTGAACAACAATACTCTCGAACAACAACAACAACATTAATGGCTTATTTTCCTACAATGATGATAGAAAGAAACAAACAATAAAGAGTAACGCCTTAAACAATTACGCATACACACACAGATTAAAATAAACACTCTTCTGTTAAATACACAGCCACATACATAAATACAAGCATAAACAAATAAACAGCCACACACACAGGTATAAAGAAATAAATAGCCACAAACACAGGTATAAAGAAATAACCAATCACACAAACAAAAACAAGAGCAATAACAGTCGAACCTGCCAGATATGTCTGGAAGAGAACATTCTGGTGCTCTTAAAGCACCTATATAAATGAATCGTGCTGGCGAGTAGTATTGCAGTATTAATTTAAAAGTCAAAGAGTTAAGTTGTCGAATATTAAGAGTGTTTAACAGTTTGCTGTATTTTTGAACAGTGGTGTTAAGTAAATAAAGTGACTTACAGTAAAAGTAATAACAGAGTGTATTTATTTTGCAATTAAAAGAACCCAACGTAAAGTAAAAACGTAACAATTGGTGACAGAAGTGAAATTGTAAAATAAAATAACTTAAAATAATAAAAATGAAATTTGAAGAACTTAAAGTGGAGCAGCTGAAAAAGGAGTTGAGTAAGCTGGATTTGCCAACAGCAGGTAACAAAACTGATCTACAGAAGAGGCTCATAGATGAATTCAAGCGTCGTGGCATGGACATTGGCGCATATGAGTTCGATGAAAAAGAGGTGGCAGAGGTATGTAGCCGGGAAACAACAACAGCAAGTAGCATGGACTTCAATACGATGTTCGCCGCTATGATGGAGAAAATGGGAGAAAACTCTAGAATGCTTCTAGAAAATGTACAAGAAGCTTCTAGAGCAAACAGTGAAAAACTATTAGCTGAAGTTCACGAAGCTTCTAGAGCAAACAGTGAAAAACTATTAGCTGAAGTTCACGAAGCTTCTAATGCAAACAGCGAAAAACTGTTAGCTGAAGTAAGAGGTGAAAACCAACAACTTCTAACTGAGATTCAAGAAGTTTCTAGAGCAAACAATGAGAAACTAGAAAAAGTTAACGAGAAGCTACAAGAAATTTCTGAGACCTTCAATAAGCGAGTAGATGACGTAGAAATTAAGGTCAGCAAGTTCGACGAAAAAATCTCTGCCGTAGAAGTGCAACTGTCTGGATTAAACAGAAAAGTGAATCTTCTAGAAACTAGTGGCGTCGAAGTACAGGTAAAGGATGTCGATGTAAAGCTGCAGGAGCTTGAAAACAAAATTATGAGCCTGGAAATAAGAGAAGGTCCAGTACGAGTAGTGACGGAAAACACAAATAGGATAAAAGCTCCCAGTTTCGACGGCACCATACCCTTCAACGTCTTCAAATTTCAGTTTGAGACAGTGGCCAGTAAAAATCTATGGAGCAATGAAGAGAAAGCGATTGAACTGATTCTGGCACTTAAAGGATCTGCAACAGAAGTCCTCGAAAGCCTACCAACTAGCTGCAGGAATAATTATGAGGACATAATGGTGGCGTTACAGCGCAAATATGGCAGCGATCATAAAAAGGAGCTGTATAGAATGGAGCTACGTGGCAGGGTGCAGAGAGCAAATGAGACGCTTCAGGACTTCGCCATGGAAGTGGAGCGCTTGGTGCAGCTGAGTTACCCTGGGGAAAACCATCCACTTCTAGAGCAGTTCAAAGTGGATGCGTTTGTAAATGGTATCCGTGACTCTGACGTAAAATACGCGGTATGCGCTGAGCCGAAGTCGTCGTTTCCGGAGACAGTCGCCTATGCGCTGACGCAAGAAACAGCAAAAGTCATTTCGAGGCCGCAGTCATACAAAGTGCGAAAAGTTGAAGTTGCTGCTGAGCATGAAAAAAACACAAGCGGCGAGCTTAAGCAATTACTAGAATCGCTAAAGGAAGTATTGAAAGAACTCCAATGCAGAAGTAAAGCTAAGTGCTTCAACTGCGGAAAAGTTGGCCATCTTCAGGTAGATTGCAAGTCCCCAAGAAAGACTGGATTTGCGTCGCCTAGGGACGAAACGGCATACAGTAGGTGTTTCAATTGCGGAAAAGTGGGCCATTCACAGCGATACTGCAAGGCACCAAAAAGAGTAATGAGATCTGCTTCGCCACCAGAGAATGACGAGGTTATGAACAAGCCATCGCAGGAGCCACTATTGGACGTAAAAAGTGCTAGCATCATGGATAATGGGCCAAAATCCGAAATTGTGGGACCATTAATTTCCATCTCGGTCATACAGCAGGAAAACAAGAATCTGACTGCTCTGGGTTACATCAACGGTGAAAAGCACGTTCTGACGATAGACACAGGAGCGTCGCAATCAATAATCAGGCGCGACTTGGTAAAAGGAGAAATGGAGCCGCTAAGTTATGTAAGATTGCGTACTGCCACTGGAGAATTTGCAACAGTCTATGGCAAGATAAAACTAAGGGTATCTATCGGCAGGCTAAGTGTGGAGCATGTATTTATTGTGGCTGACATTTTGGATGAAGTAATTATCGGAGTCGACTTCATGATTTATAATGGTATCGATTTGCGTATGAGTCAGCAAATAATGATTTGGAGAAAGGTGAAGATACCACTTAGAATCGGGTATGAGAGAAAGGCTCTACCAAAATGCTTCAACTGCAGTAAAGAGGGACATTTAGCGCGTAACTGCAGGGCGCCGAGGAAAATAAAAGAAATACGCCATCAGAAAAGCAGAAATAGTACGAAGGACGAGAAACGACACCACATCGTAAATGTGCGGCGTGTATACATAGATACGAGTAAAGCATGTACCAAGGCGCAGAAGGGTGGCCACAAGTTGTCAACAAGTCTGCTGGATAAAGTGGACAGAGAAATATCTCTCCAGAGACGAAACCAAGTACGGAAGCTCCATGAATTTGTGCGTAAGAGGATTGAGTCCACAAGTGATAAAATAAAGGCCAAGTTTGAACGTACTGCAAACTCCGAGGGATTTAAAGAGGGACCGATGATTAACCCACAACAGAAGAAAGTTCACTGGGATGGAACTTATGAAGTAATAAAGCAGCTAAACGATTTAGTTTACAGAATACAGAAGTTTCAGAGCCCAAGATTAAAAATGGAAGTTGTGCACTTGGAGCGGCTAGCCAACTATGCAAAAGGTACATCTGTGTCTGTTCGGGACGAACAGGTTTGAGAAGGGGGTAGTGTTACGAAAGAAGAATTTATTTATTATAAGCTCTGAACAACAATACTCTCGAACAACAACAACAACATTAATGGCTTATTTTCCTACAATGATGATAGAAAGAAACAAACAATAAAGAGTAACGCCTTAAACAATTACGCATACACACACAGATTAAAATAAACACTCTTCTGTTAAATACACAGCCACATACATAAATACAAGCATAAACAAATAAACAGCCACACACACAGGTATAAAGAAATAAATAGCCACAAACACAGGTATAAAGAAATAACCAATCACACAAACAAAAACAAGAGCAATAACAGTCGAACCTGCCAGATATGTCTGGAAGAGAACATTCTGGTGCTCTTAAAGCACCTATATAAATGAATCGTGCTGGCGAGTAGTATTGCAGTATTAATTTAAAAGTCAAAGAGTTAAGTTGTCGAATATTAAGAGTGTTTAACAGTTTGCTGTATTTTTGAACAGTGGTGTTAAGTAAATAAAGTGACTTACAGTAAAAGTAATAACAGAGTGTATTTATTTTGCAATTAAAAGAACCCAACGTAAAGTAAAAACGTAACAATACGTTTTTGTATTTATGTATTTTCTATCACACTGTATTCTAGTTGGTTATTCCTCATCTGCCTTCTTAACCTAGCGGACAAATAAGTCAGCAGCACAAAACAACTGCTTTGCAATTTTTCTAACAGCATTAAATTTAAATTTCACTTTATTATATTTCACCTATAAACCTTATTTGCCAAAAACTAGTTATATGAAAAACCCAAAGCGTTTGCATAAAATCACTCAAACTTCTACTACCACTTAAGATACAATTTAACTTTTTTAATTGGATTTTATTTCCATTTTGCCAAATTTTTTGTTGCAGCTGCAGAAGTTAAAAATGTAGAATTCAAAAATAAAATTCAAAACGAATTATTTTTTTTTTCAATTTTTCGTTTTTATTGTAGCAAAATAAGAATTCTTCTAAACGGATGGTGTTAGAGAAAAATTACACATGTGTTAAAATAGGTTACAAAGTATTACAAATCTCTCGAAAATGATGAAGAGTGTGAAAAAGGAAAATAAATCATGTATGTATTTCATTTTTACAGCTGAATAGGAGTAAAAATTCGTTGTTCTATTTATATAAAAGAGGATGATGGTGTGTGTATAATTTGTAACACAAAAAATCCAATTGTGTTCTTGGCCAAATAAAATTTCAATTTTTCGGTTTCGTTTAGAAGCAAAAGGTTTTAATGGAATATTTCATTTACTAGTTCTTACAACTGAGTGAGGAATTTAAATTATTTTAGATCAATGACATTGAGTAAGCTTTTTGAACAGTGCAGGTTGAGTATACGTAACTAAAGTGCAAGTATGTTGGGCGCAACTAAAGGGTGATTAAATTTTGAGGGCCGATATTGAATGTTTGACATTTCTAAATTTCAGACTAACTCAATTTGAACCATGGAGAGATGCGTTGCTCGATTGTGTATCTTTTGCGCGATAAATTCAATGGCCGTGTTATCTCACGTGATGGATATGTCCATTAGCCGCCATGATCATGTGATTTGCCACGGTTGGACTTCTTTTTTTTTTGGGTTATTTGAAAGAAAAGGTGTACGGCGATAAACCAACAACAATTCAAGAGCTGAAGGATGAGATAATTTGGCACATTAACGGCATAAAACCTCAATTATACCTCAGCGTCATCGAAAATTTGGAGACGCGAATGGAGGTGTGCCGCCAAGTTCGCGGCGGCCATTTGGCCGGTATTTTGTTCCATACATAATTGAACCATACCAATATTATCAAAATAAAAAAATGACAATATTTTCTAAATAATTTGTGTGGTAATCAACATCGACTTTTAAAATTTAACCACCCCCATTATTTAACAATTTGTCAAGTAGGGAATGTTTTTATGCCGAAAATTTTTTCTTTTGAAGAAACTTTTGTAATTTTAAAATTGACAATTTTATTACGAACCCATTGACATCATTACCCATAATTTGACATAATGGGTTGGAAGAAGTGTATGTATCCATTTGAATTGGTAAAAATCTTGCAAAATATGTCGCAGCATAAGCCATTTCTGCAGTGAAAACTCTTTTTATGTAAATTAAATTTCAAAAAGGTAATCATAAGTACTGTTAAATAAAATTAATATAAAATAACTACTTATCAAAGTTGAATATAAAACGCATAAAATAACTTTTAGGCCCATTATTATAACTTGTCAATAGCTAAAGTTAGGATTTTGTTGGACCGGTAAGCAGTTTTTCAGATGGGCGGCGAAAAATGAAATTTGTTATTCAAATTATATTTTCCAACTTTTTAAGGAAACAATAAAACTTAGAAAATAACTTTTATTTGCTGAAATAAAAACAATTTAAACAATAGTTAACAAAAAAAAAACTTTTTAAATGAACTTCATAAGATTTACGGTTCTTGTTAATATAGATTGGTTTTTCTTCTTTATCTTCCTTCTATTTTTTTGTCTCATTGCTAAATATCTTTCTAATTTACCAAACATTCATTGAACCCAATTAACGAACACAAAATCCATCATATTTCAATTTTATTTCGTTCAGTTTTCTTGTCATTTGTAAAAGTCGAAGAACTCAATATATAAATGCAAACAAGCACCAATGGGAAAATTCATTGGAAATGAACTTTTGTGAGTAAGCACTTATAGCATACTAATTAATTGACTTTTTCCAATTTGTTTTTTGCAACTTAATTTTGTTTGAGTTCATTTCTCAAGTCGTTAGGTGTAAAGAAGCGAAATGAATTGCTCCGAAAGATGTAAAGAAATGACAAATGAATGTGAATGAACAGTGTAAAAAGTACTAAGAGAGCGCTGTAATGATAAATGAATAAAAAAAATATTTTTAATTATGTTTGATTATAAGAGGAATTTGTTATGTTGTAAATAACTTCACAGTTAATCATTCTAAGAATTATAATTTATTTTAACTATAATTTATA
This sequence comes from Phasia obesa, assembly GCA_949628195.1. Classification (NCBI taxonomy): domain Eukaryota; kingdom Metazoa; phylum Arthropoda; class Insecta; order Diptera; family Tachinidae; genus Phasia; species Phasia obesa. The sequence continues at coordinate 109,752,870 of OX451219.1, forward strand.
CTTCCTGCAATTAAGTGGAGTGAAACAAATCAACAAGACATGAATAATTTTTTGTTTCTTCTTTATTTTCATTTGATTTTATTCTTGCGGTCGGTCATTAGCAAGCTCAAAGGACTGTGCTTTTGATTGCATTTTTTTGTTAGAATTTTATTTCTCTTGGTTTAAAAGACTTACTATCAAATGATTTTCGACAAGTATTACAACAAAAGATCACACTTACAAATTGAACAAATATTTGAGGAGATTCCATATTTAGTTTTTTTTGCGAACATTTGCTTTCAAAAATTTACAAATTCAAATTACATTTTAAGGGTGTCCCAATAGGAGTCTGGGGTTTGTGGTTTTGATTCCCACTCAAGCCTCTGGGTGTTTCATTCCAACGGATGAAGGCAATCGTCCACACAATATGTCCATCCAAATTCTTTTAAAGTTGTTTTTTTTTGTTCGCATAAGCCAGTGACTTCACATAACCCCAGAATCTAATAGTCTAAAGGAACCAGAACCTGAAACGTTACAAAAATGAATCCGCTCTAGAAATGTGTCCTTTAGTAAGTCGAATGGTTGAGGTGTTGCATGGCATGTGGCATCTATGTACGAGGTAGCTTCAATTGTCATAATTTTTCTATATACAAACTATGCAAAGAAATAGGATGTGAGAATTTTCAATTTTTCATGATATTTTATAAGTGAAAGAGCCTTTTTGAAATTATTTTACACATACATACACACATTTTTTCTTCAATTTTATTCTCTTTATATATATTATTTTTACTTGAAATTGGTATATATCTGTCTTGCCATTAGTCAACCTTTGGATAGCAATTAACAACAATTAGATATTTTTCAAATTTCAATATTTTTGATTAGTAACACAATAGTGTTGAAGTTAACAATTTCAAAGCCCGTGCGATGCTTTGCGAAATTATATAAATTTAATTTTATTTAAACTATTTTTAAATGAATCAGTATTTATTCTGGCCTAAGTTCTTTATTATATAGATATATACCAATTTCAAGTAAAGAAAAAATATATAGTATAAAGGGAATAAAAATTAAGAAAAAATGTCTGCTTGGTAGGATAATATAATAGGATAAGGTTTATAAGTGTAAAATAGTGTCGAAAAAGCTTATAAAATATAATGAAACATTTTAAATTCTTATATCCTACTTCTTTGTATAGTTTGTATATATAGAAAAATTATTACTATTGAAACTACCTCGTAGATAGATACCAAGAATGACGACGACGGAAGTAACGATCCAGAAAATTGATTTCATTCTGCTAGTGTCTAATTTTTCTTTATCTATCATAATAAAGAACTTAAACCAGAGCAAATATTAATTCGATTAATCGATTAAGTTTCTTAAATTACTCGACTAACTCGAATTAATCGCCCATATTTAAAAAAATTATATCCAAGGCGAAAAGAAAACCATACTTTAGTAATGACAACTTGTAGATGATTTTTAAGAATGTTTTAGTATTTGTTTATTTAAGTAAGAAAATTATTTTCATTGGATATTTTCATTAGTTCCTCCACTACGCATTTTGAGCATAAATAATATGAACTGATTTTATAGCTTTTCGGTAATATAAAAAATTAATTAAGTGCCTCAGTAGACCAGAAGGTAGTTTGCCAGTCTATCAGTGTGGGAGTTGAGGGTTCGATTGACAAAATGTGTTTCACTACAACGGGTGGAGGTGTTGGTTAGTAAGTTAGAATTTAATTTGTATTTATATTGTGATATTGACATGATTTTGTCATTAAGCGGAAAAGGTAAGGAACTCGTTTTGAACATAACATTTTTCATGAAGTGCAAATATTAATTGTTAAATTTTACGCTTTAAATATACTGATGTCAATCACACTTTTGTAAATATGTAAGATTATTGGAAGTCTGAAAAATGCTTTAACTGATACTTAGACTTAGAGCATTTTACAGATAATCTTTTAAGATAAGTTATACACTGCTGAGAACATTTGAATTATATAGCTATAAATAAATAATAGACATTTAAAAAATACAAGTTAAGTTTTTTCATATTTATTATTACGATGTTCATAAACTGAATGAAAAAAATTTGGGAAAAAAGTCATATTCGATTCGACGTCTAGTTCCAAATTATTCTTAAAGGAACAAATAAGTGAAAAGCAGTAAAAAAAATTGAATATCTAAATAGAAATAAATTTTAAGCGATTTGTCGATTAACCGATATAATTTATTCGAGTTATTTTATTTTTATTCGAAATTTGCAATTTGTCATACTCGAACAATTAATCGATTTAAATTTTTACAAATAATTGGGCGATGATTGATCGAGTGGATACTTTACTAATTACATTTTGAGGTTTTATATAATTTGTTTTTGGCCCGACTAACAGAATTTGGCAATCACAAAGGTAAAGCATTGTGTGGTAAGTATTTCCAATGCAAATGCCCAATTTTTGCTTTGGATTATAAAAATATACGTTAAAATCCAAATACGAGTATATACATATTTATCATGTATTTATTTATTCGCAATTAAAATTATCCTTAAAATGTACTGTAATGTAATTTTGCTTTTTTCCTATTTTAGCATTTATTGTTTGCAATCTATCAACTAATTTGATTTATTTATTTTTTATTTTAGAGACTGAAATGATAATATTAGAAATTGCAAACAACATTTTAAAACATATAGATGATGGTCCAAGCACTCATTGTGAATATTATAAGAGGAAAAATACCTAAAACACACTTTATCTCTTCTAATTGTGGCAACTATAAAACTAAAACTAACTGCGGCATTAGTGCAAATTGCTATAGGAGTTGAAGAGAAAAGCACTTTAATGAATTGTGTGATGATAAGAGGACAGCAAGAAAAGTTTCGTACGAGTACATAATGAATTCATAAATATAAAATAATTTTTTGTTTAATTATAATATTAATTATAATATAATATATAAGCTGTGCCCATATACATTGTGCGTGTCCTGATAATATTTTGTTTGATTTCCCTTTTCAAGATTCTTACTTTTACAGTGCTTCACGTATATGTATTTTCTTTATATAAGGAAACCCATCCCCGGATAAAATTCTAAAAATTATTGTAAAGCTCTGTAAAAGGTATGTAAAATTTCCCTCTTTAAAAAATAAAAGGTGCGGTAAGTACCTTTAAAATATACCGTTTTCAATTTCGCAATTTTGACGATATGCATTAAAGTATGCATATGGGTAAAATTTCGTACTCTCACTGCTTGTCTCCAGTTTCTCTTGGAAATAAGATATTGGAGCGGGCAAAAGTATCCTATATTGGAACCAAGACACTAGTCCAGTAGTTTTTACATAATGCGAACACAGATAGAAAGACAGTCAAACAGACAAAGAGACAGACAGGTAAAAATTATTTTTTCTTAATATTGTTATTTCTTTATTGAGTCGTATGTACACAGGATAGGATTATGTTGAAGTAGCACATTGGAGAAATACTTCGCTGGCAATTTATAAAATATCTTATTTTAACTGCAAAAGTTGTTTGATAATATTTCTTCTATGACGCCAAATTTCATTGATGATGTCTCCAGCCCAAAACCTGCATCAAACTATGACCAGCAAGTTTGAATAATAGAAAATTCACTAAAATTAAAAGCAGGCGAAAACTTTAAAGTGACTTTGAGAGAAAATTTTAAATTTTCGTTTTACTATTTTTAGGATGCTTGATAAAATATACTTTTGTGTTGGTCTTCGTAATAGATTAAACTGCTGGTGTAGCATAACTTTTTAGAAATACAGTGGTTATATCAAATAACATACAAAGAAAGAAAAATCAAGGTTAATCTTAAAGTAACGCATTATGGATAGACTATATGTTGTATGTCTTTTAAATTCATATTGGTGTCGCAGATTATTATATTGATGTCGTTTGTAGTGTCAATTTGTCTTCTAGCATCATATATGAAGTGTTTTTGAGCATAAGAGGTATAAGTGCATTTTTTTAATAGAGGTAACATTGGACAAAGTAAGGGTAAAAGTTTGCCTCGAGATTCTTTGGTTGCAAATTCTTTGTGCAGTTTCTGCCAGTTTAGTTTTGTGTTTTTTTCTATATTGGTTCGCATCTGGTGAAAAGGAAAATAAAAGAGAAGAGTGGAAACTTCACCGTTCCGTAGCACTTTATTTTTTTCTAGTTGAACCTCTACGCCTCTTGCAAAGTCCTGTTCTTTCGGTTCCTTTTAGTAGTAAAATATAAAACGATCCTTTTTACATAGAGCTGTACTACACCAAGGTAAGTCTATATTTAAACTGGAGGTCGACTTGTATTAAGAGACCGCATACTACCGCACAAGCTTTCGTAGGTCATGAATATGCTTTGAGAATAATTCTCATTAATGGATTCAAGAACTGTGGTAATGTAAATAAAATATATGGTATTTTTGAAGTGCACGTTGAGCACTTTTTGGTTGAAGAAAAATTATTGAACTCGCATCAACGTCACCATTATAACAACCGTAACCGTCGTCACCATTACCACTATCGTCACCATGGTCCCCTAACGTTTTTGCTTTCCGACGCTTTTGCTTGTTGACGAAAAATGATTGAATTCGCGTAATTTGCATTATTCCCCAAAAATTGTAATTTAAATATAAATTATTATTCCCAAGTTTGCCCTTCCATTTTTTTTTGTTGTTCAACAGGAAGACTTGAAATAATTTTAACATTAGAGTGGATAAGTAAATATAAATGTGTACAAAGATTCGAATTTAAACCTTCTGTAAAATACATAAGTGGGGGCATTCGAGTTAATTTAATGCCGGCTTATATCAATTTTAGTTTCAGTTAAAGTCTTATTGATTACTGCTTCAATAACATAAATTCAACATTTTCAACATCATATAGTCTAAATAGTGTATGAAATAATCGTTTAGCATAAAATATCCTAATGATCGGGATTAAACTACAGAAACAATAAATAAATTTTAAACCAAAAAAAAGTATGCTGGAAGAGAACACCAGAAAAATTGCTTCAAAAATAATTTTTCTCTGCGTGTACTTTCTAAATGCAATATTTATTTAAATCTACCATTTTCACTTGCTATAATCGTTAAAGCCTGCCAGTGTATTTTTCAGCCTGGTTGTTTATTTGTGTTAGAACAATATTCATTTGAAAAAATTGGTGAAACACAATCTGCCATAAACCACTACAAAACACATACAAATACAACTACACCATCATCAGCATTTTCTAAACATTGTTTCAGGAAGAAGAGTGAAAAACTGTGAGAATAAAACGACAAAATCATAGATTAGACCAGGAAGTTAAAGCGCACAATTGTAGCAGGGAATTATCATACAATTGAAAATGACACAATACCTTTATTGTTACTGTTGTCACTACTGTTCCTTTGCTCTTGTTATTTTTATTGCAATGAGTTGTGCAGAAAATCGTTAGAAGTATTGTGAAAAAATAATGTTAAATGGTTTTTTCACTTGCCACATACTAAAACAATCACTTGCTCTAAAACATTTACTTACTTTTCCCTTTTTTGATTGTATGTATTTTATATTTTTATCTAAATTTTTATTTAATTTAAGGAAATAGTTTTGAAGTTTTAACTAAAAATATTAAATAATAGAGTACACAGTGGGAAAAATAAATTATATTGATAATGAAACTTCCTAGAGCTGTTTATGCCTTTCAGGATAATTTTTTCAGTTGAACATCTTGAAATAGTACTAGTGCTTACCTTCTCAAATTAATTTTATTTTAGTGATTTTAGACGCTTAAATGCATAATATTTTAGAAGCAATTCATTTGCATCATTGGCAACAGTTGTAAAAATTAATGAAAATAAACTGAAAAAAAGTAAAAGCCAGTTATTATTTATAATTTTTTGCTGAATAGAAAGTCAACTAACTATTGCACGTTGTCCTGGAAGTTTATTTATTTGCTTTTTAATAAATTTTAAATAAAATATTTCTTCCCTTATTTAATTTTTTTTTTTATTTTGATTTTTAAATGTAAACAAAAACAGCTGATAATTATTTCTAGTCCGAACTTACCTAAAGAAAAAGTTCGTACAACTATTTGCAGCAAATGAAAAATTTTACTCTCTCATTTTCTCTCAAAATTGTACAAAAATTGTTATCTGGAACGGTTTCGGACTAATTTGTGCGAGTTTGGACTGTTTTGTTAAGCACCTGGAACGAACCTTATGAATTAGTACACGTCGCACAGTGAGACAGCCCTATAGTAACCGCGGCAAAAAATGGTTTTTGGCGTGTCGTCCAATTTGGATGAAATTTTTACAGTATATTAACAGATATATGAGTAACAATTTCCAGAAATTGATTACTTTCATAACTTGATTACTTTTTGGTCTAGAACAAGTCAAAGATGAGGTATGCCAACGTGCTTGAAATATGTTAGTTCAATAAAAAATACATAATAAATATAACTTTAAAGTTTTTTTTTAAATTAATTTAGTTGTTGCAGAATGAGTGGATGGAAAAATAAATTAAAAAAAAAAAAAAAAACACAAAAAAAAATTTCTTAACAACAGAATTGTGGTGTAAAAATTGAACATTTTGCATTTTCAATGGACTAGGAAATATAGAGCAGCCCCTCGCCCTAGGTGCAGACTTATATCAAATAAAAGATTGAAATCTCAGCTTTCATTTGAAGTAAAGGTAATATAGTAAAAGTTTGCAAAAGAATTTAAACATACAAAAAATACGCAACGCGCACATTCTGTCGCTATACGTATGTTAGCGTGCAATAGCATGTTTACAACTTTTTACTTTTATTTTTTTTTAATTGGTTACAACTATTCACTTATTTTTTATTATTATTTTATTTACATTATTCATTTGATTGATAGTTTTTTTTAAGGTCATTGACTTTGGGTTAGTTAGTTGCATAATTTTTAATTTAAATTGATTGTGCAAAATGTTGTTCTTATCTAAGTTGTGTTATGCTCACTTTCTAATGTGGTTAGTTTAATTGTTATATATTGAATTTAGTTGTTGCATTATTTATTGATGTAAGTAATAATCAGTGTTCTTGTAATGATCTCTTTTGATAAGAGATTAGCATTTCTCTAACATATTTGATATTTTATTTGGTGCTCACAAACTTTTTAAAAACAAACTGTAAAATAATATTACATTGTTGTTGTTATCTTAAATATTATTGATCAACAAACGGTAATGGCAATTATATAAATAATTCACAATCTATTTGAGACTGCAAGATTAAACCAGTTTATATAAAGTGTTAAAAAAAAATTTACAAGGTCATGAATAATTCAACCATTTTTTTTTTAAATTTTATTTAATATTAATTTTTTTGCTACAGAAATGTTATCCGAAGAAGCACAAGAAGTAATGAATAGGAGTATAGAAACTGTAGGCTATTCCATTCTCGTCAAAATTCACGTATTTCTACGAATGAAGATGTAATGCACTATTTGCAAATATCATCAGATCCTTATACTGATTCATTTAGAATGAGAATGAAATTGAAAAAATTAGAATACCATGATGATGTTAAAAAATTATTGATAGAATGAAAAAAAAATTGCTCTTTTTTATTGCACTTCAATGGGAGGTGGGCTTAATAGTGGGCGTGTTATTGTAATATTTGCATGAAACATTTTAAATGATATAAATTACAGTAATATCAAATTTGAAGGTTGTACCCAAAATATTTTAGAAAATATGGCACTTTTTATGTTGAAGTTATATGGGTGGTGGGGATAAAAGTGGGCCAAAGTTCAAAATTTTTTCCGATAATGTTTGTAACAATATCAGATTCAAGTATACCAAAATTGAAAGTTATACCTAAAGTATTACGGACAATACGGCATTTTACAAATTTCGATTGTATCGGCGGTGGGCGTAAAAGTGGGCGAATTTTCTTTATTTTTTTTTCTAACATCTGGATTTGTCTCAAAAATAACCTGTGCAAAATGTCAGAGCTCTACAATGACTCCTTGTATTTAATGCCGGCGTTGTCTCACTGTGCGTCGCACAGTGGTCAATTTCGCGAGATAGCGGTCAAAACTCTATAACTTTTAACCGGATTGGTATTTTTTACGCAATTTGTTTTGTTCAATAGGAGGGACTTTAAGCTTCAATTTTCGTGTTCAAACGTAAAAATCGACTGATAGGAACGTAAGTAATGTGGAGTTAAAAATGCATTTTAATTTTTTGTTGAGTTTCCATGTAAAAGTTGAATATTTTGACATTTTAAATAGGTATTTTTTTATAATTTCTTATTTTCTTCAATCGTATTTTACAACCAATACTTATTTAACTTAATTTTGGTCAGAAAATGCCAACATTTGGCCCCTGACATTTATTTAGTCTCAATATTCACAGGGGCCAAAGGTTAGTTTTTTTGAAAGAAAGCTAATTCTTGTGAGGATTAAACTGAAAAATAACACTGAAATTCCCAACAATATCAACACCATTTGGATATATTATATACAGAACACAACATCGATAAAATTTTAAGTAAACTTTTACTATTGATTTAAAGTGCACATATGTATATTTTATTTAAATGTATTAATAAAAATTTATACTAAAATTAGAAACAAATTATAATCTTTAAACTAGTATTAATTAAACAATATTAGTAAAAATTTCCAAATAGCTTTGATTTTCATTTTGCAGTAGTTGTTTAGCTTCTTCATCTAACTCTAATGAGGTTGATTTCCATTTTTGTCGAATACTGGACATATATGGGTCTGATGTGCACAACAAAATATTAATAAGATCTTCATTAGTACAATATCTGGAAATTTTTCTTATATTGTGCTCGCGAAAGAATCTGTAGTCTTTGTTCCTTTTTTTTCGCTTCTTCTGAGAGATTGGAAGCATATTGTGCTGAATTATTTGTTCCCCATGGAACAAAATTTTGTGAACTGTGGTTGGCATATGTCTCCCAGAATATTTTTGGTTATAAAGGGTTGCTGTCTCATTAGCATACTGACCAAATTTTTTTGTATCTATCTTTTTGCTACTTACTATAACTTCTAATATGATTTGGAATCGTCGTATTAAATCATAATCTACTCCAGTTATTGAAGCTGCAGTTTCTGGATCGGAAAAAAATCTCCTTGCTGTGTTTCCATCATTAGCATTTCCTTCTCCTTGCTTTGGCTGGTCAATTATAAGGCATATCTCACGGTATTTTTCTTGAATATCTTTTTTTTTTGCTTTTTTTTTCCAAATTTTCTTTGTTGTTTCTCACTGTTTCGCCTAACGGGCCAAATTCCAAATCGTATCCCAATTTAAGAATATGCTCCATAAAACGAATTCTAGCATGAAGAGGTGACATTCCAAATTCATATGCTTCATTAAAACTATCGTCTTGTGTTGGTGGTTGGCTCAATTGACTTGATGTTTTTTGGCATATGGTGCAGCTTGACGAAGACTTTGTTTCGGTTAAAGCTTGCGCAACTTTTCCATCGATCATTGTAAGTGACATTTTAAAGTTAACTTCGATGCATTGGTCATTAAATTAAAATATCACTGGTTGAAGTTCTTTAATTTCATCTGTTATTTTGCCAACTTCTTCAGTTATGACATCTTTAGTTTCCTTTTTGTAAGCAAACTTTATTGGTCTACAAAATATTGTTGACGAGGGAATTTCATTCTTCCATACATCTATCTCTGCAGCTCTACTAGTTGACGGCTCTGAACCAATATAAGTTTTTGTTAAACGTAATGGAACGAAAGAAATCATGAATAAATTGGCATCTGATGAATTTTCCGCATACATTGTTTGTATTGTTTCTGGCCAGAGGACCCATCACATCCCCTTTTAGAAATTAAAGTCATGCTGCAATTTTTAAACTTCTTTAAATAGTCAGCATCAAATGTCTTTAATAATCGTTCTGCAGTGTGTTCAAGAAGATCCTGCAATTTTATTTCTGCTGAACTTGAAGTTACACTAATAGCAGTTGGTGAAGGTAAGCAATCTTTTTTGGCAGAAACTATATCTCGATATGATGGAAAAATTCCACAATTTTTTTCATTGGTTCGCTTCCGCAATTCTGTATATTGGTTTTTAGTCATTTTCAAATCCAAAAATAGTGCAAATGCTTCTTCTGGAGTAAATTTATTTTCTTCAGTTGGTGTCGGCATACTTTCTAAAATCCTTTTTGTGCGTCTGGGGCTTGCTTCCACTACTTTTTCAACGATAGCAATTTTACTCTTTTTAGTTTTCGATGGTTGAATTTGATGCAGAAATGAATCCTTTATGATGCTACAAGAAACTTCTTCATTGATATGTTTAAGCTTGCGTCTTCGTGATCTTTCACTACAATTATCAATTGGTTTTGCTGGTCGACCACCTTTTCCAGTTTCCCTGGTAGTTACTGATGGCTTTTTAAAAATAAGTTTATTTCTTAGCCATTCTTGGTTGCGTGAGTAAAACAATTTCTTGTTTCTGGAACATTGATTGTACCGTTTTCTTAAAGTATTTAAAAAGTTTTTTATTTTTAAGTTATGAATTTTAATATCTTGTTTGTCGCATATTTTGAAGAATGGATTATTCATTATATGTAAAATAATGTCGTTTTCATCTTTCCGTTCAAAATATATATCAGATAGAACACTATAACTGAATTTAGCCATTGCTTAAACAATAATGAAGAACAAAAATGAATGCATGGATTAATATACTATTGCTCGAAGTTTCAACATGATCTTTTTTACCTCTTTGAAACATAATACAGCAGGTACTTGGTTTTAACAGTTATTTTCATTGGTTTTAAATTTATTTGCAATTTTCAGGAATTTAAGTTATGTAATAGTAGATGGCAATAAAATCAGTTTTTACCTTTTCCAAATGAATTGCCAGATACCACATAATTTGAGAGTTCTATTGTCATTTTTGTCAAAATTTTGATACACCCTTCTATGTGGACTAGGTCCAAATATGGGCCAACTTCTCCTAATTTCAACAGAATTATTTTTTGGGTCAATAAGAACTCTTGTACAAAATTTCATAAAAATATATGCATAATAGCCACTTTCACATACAAATAACTTCTCAAAAAATATGACGTGCATTTGTACCGAATATCTTACCTTGGGTCAGAAAAATTGCTGTAGCTCAAAAAGTGCAGTCCCGATGCATGAACATGTATATATAGGAATGTAGGGGAGAGTTAGGACTACAAAATAGTAAATTTGTGTTTTGACTCAGTTTAACTCACAGGAATTGTGCTCTATGAAGTAGGAAATTTCCGAGAAATTTTACCTTTTTTAAAAAAAATATTTAAATTGTTCTGAAAACAGTAGAGCTTCAAGTTTTTTTTACCAGTAATAGGAAATAAGTTAAGTTACAACACAAAATTTATTTCGTCCAAAAATCTTAAAAAACAAAAAAGTTATGATCATTTAAACTTTAAAAATTAACTAAAAATATCATAAATTTACTAAATTCTGAAAAAGCCCATTTTGGACCACCCTGTTCTCAGTGAAATAGTTGAAATAGAGTTCTAATTTTTTGGCTCCCGAGGTTTACTACTGTATACTTTCATATGAGTGTAATAACTTTAAAATTGGAGAACCGGAGACTTCACCCTAGGAAGTAACAATATTAAAAAGTCAGTTATTTCTAATAAAAACAATAATAAGTATCAACTGCTACTGGTTTCAACAAAGTTAGCTAAAACTGCATTAAAAGTTAGCTGAATTGGCGATAAAGAACTTTTAGGTTGCATTAGTATTAGTATTCAACACGTTTAACAATCACACACATCAATTTTTCCAATAAACTAAAAGTGCTCTCAACGTGTCAACTCCGTTTTCATTTCCTTTTAAGTCAAGATTATAAGGTAAAATTAAATGCAATGGGAAAATAAGAGAAGAAAATTCCAAACTTGCACATCAAAGCTAAAAAAGGAGAAATAAAAGATAACAAAACACACACAAACATACTTATATAAACCTACACATATGAAAAACAGCAGTGTTGGTTGTACATTCAAGTGTGCATGTTTATGTGTTTAACTGTTTAAGCTTAAGTGTGTGAAAACTTGGGATTTGTTGTTGTATGTTTTTCTTGAAACACAACAAATGAAACGGAACCACTTGACATCGTTACATTAAAACATCCTTTACACGCCAAACCACTTAAAACACATATTTTCACGCGTTCATTTTCGCAAACTGGAAAGGAAAAAATATATAAAAAATTCTCACACATGGTAATATAAACAAACACTTACAAAAATTGTAGCATTGCTTTTTCTCTAGACACTCACATACATACACACAATTGATGTATTGCTTGTAGTATCTTCGCATGAAACGTTTACACGTCAATTATTTTGAAGTGTGTTTTTCGAATCACGAAGCCAACTAAAAAAGCAAGTGAAAAATGAAAGGAGAAAAATAGAATAAGAGTGAGCGTTAAAAAGAAAAGCAAAAACGAGATAATTTCAATATAAAAATGATTTATAAAAGTGTATTTTTCTTGATTACACGAATTAGTTTGACGACACATTTCAGAAGAAAATAATAATGAAAATTAACAAGTGAATTTAAAACTTAAAAGGGATTTTCTATATAAATATATTTTCACGTGACAGATGCACACAAATTCGAGTTGGTTGTCGTTTCTTTTTCAAGTATTAGAATCTAAGAGTAGGTAATGGAAAAACATTATCATTGATGGACATAATTTAAGCATTTGCGAAGGCAACTGGTTATATAAGACCTAATTTATTATAACAACGACTGAAAATGTTTCATCTAATTAAAAATCTTTGTAGTTATTTTCTATTATTAATAGGTAATTTTGATAAGTATCTATATTTTTTCCTAACCCCCATAATAGTTAGAAATAGTGTGCCGGAATTTTATATTCTGTTTGTAACTATTCTCTTCTCTCTTTTTTTTATAAGATCAGCCGCTGGAGTTGTAGGATCGTGAATGAACTACTGTGAGTCTATGGAAAAAATCGCGAAGATTCATGCCATTGAAATATGAATGCTGAATTCCATATTATCAAGGTAATAAGGCAGAGAGTATAGCTATCCTCTCCGGTAGTCATCTAAGAGATCTCGGTCCGTAATCGATCTGCATACATCACCTAGTACACTTCGCTATAAGACACTGGGTAAGTAGCCCCGTGAATTAACTACTGTGAGTCTATGGAAAAAATTACCACGTTTAAGCGAATATTCATGTCATTGCTCTATTCAATATTATCGAGTAAAAAATTAAAAGAGGATAGACTCTCCGATAGTTAAGATGCCATCAAGGCACTTGGTTCATATGAAAACCTCCAACCTAGCCTGGATAAATCAGATAGCACTAACAGGGTTAAGTTCTGTTGTGCTACCAGATGCGCAGATTGACTGACGGGAAGGAAGTTATTAGACCCATGATTGGACTTAAATCATATCGTAGATTTGGTTTAAATAGAAGATGGAGATCAGTTACATCATTAAGACATGCGAAGTTGGCAATTAAAAATAATTAAAGAACTTAAGAATCAGTGAACAAGTGTCCTTACATGCAATATCTGGTGTAGATATTGTGATTACGAAGAGAAAACTCCAGGGCATATTCAGAAATATTGTAATGCTTTATGTCAAAACAGATACAACTATTAAACCAACTGCTCTCCTAAGATTCCCCAGGAGAACGGTCATAATAGAGCCCTAAAATTTTATGAAGCGTAAAAAAATACATCGGTGCCACAAGATAAATTGCTGTTATTTATTTTAATTTTTAAAAATTCTTCTTGCTTCTTTTTAAAAATTCCTCTTACTCGTTGTGGAGGGCTAAGGAAAACATGCTTAAGTGCTATTTTGGCTGATTGTTAAGACCTCTCTCACGCATTTTGTGTTTAAAAGAATGCAAAGTAATTAGCGTGATACTCTTCACAATCTTACTGTCAGTGCCTAAAAGAAAAGAAAAAACTATTTATGTTTTTACCATAAAGAATGAAATGTCTGTTAATGACCAGATAGTTGTGCAACTTCTTGAGGAAGCTGACGTCGACAAACAAGTTCTAGTTTTCACTCAACATTTAAGATACAAGGAAGGACAAAAGTAAGTTGATAAGAGAGTGTTAGTTTTAGACATTCTTTGCTTTAATAACAAAAGTAAATTTTTTTTATAGGTTTTGTGGTTGCTTGAACAAGAAACTTTATACGTGTGCTTTAGTTTTTTATACCTCAATGTATAAGAATACAAATTTATTATTTTTAATTTTTTTTTCTTAACTCAAACAAGGAAGTAGAGGATTTTAAAACAATTTGTCTGAGGTTTGGAGTCAATATTAACGAGTTTCACTTGCGTGTGCTTGTAACCCTTTTGTGTGATGCAGATAAAAGCAAACAGGATTAGATTTTTAAATATTTGTTTAAATATTTTTACAGTAGAGCTTTTAAGCTATCGTTGTAAGTATTTATTTCAACCTATTGTAATATATTTGGTTTAATTTAATTGTATTCAATTGAAGCAGTGCTATTACTTTGTATTTGCCTAGAAACATGATTACCTTCTACGACATTTAAGAGTAAACCAGCCGTTGCAATGAAAATGATCGCATTAGAAAATACCTTTGAGATGAAATTCTAAAAATAGCAACATTGTCAGCTGTTAGTAAAAAGCTGAAAGCCAGAACTCACTATTACTTACTATAAAACACAGTTAAATTTGTATGGTGGTAGCATCCTAAATTGGGTGCGTTGACAATTTAGAAAGGCACATCTGAGGTTTCAGCAAGACTCCACACTATTCAATTAAGCCAATGTTTATTTTTTTTCTCAAACAAATGCCATCGTAACTTTATGCAACATTCTTCCCAATTTAAGTTTATTGAATTTTTCATATAGTCTATTCTGAAGTCCAAAGTATCTAATAAAAAAAAAAAAAAAATAGAAATAAGCTGGTCAATGTACAAAAGATTGTTCTTCGCCGATAATGAGACTAACTACCACCAGGCCACATTCATATTGCGTATGAAACCTTTCCGAACAATCCGTTTACTTTTATTCGAGCTTAAACTGGTTGATTTTTCTTTATAATGGAGTTTTAAATAAAAACATTAAGGCCCATTATTATAGCTTGCCTTTAGCTAAAGTTAGGATTTTGTTGGAGCGATAAGTAGTTCTTCGTTATAATAATGAAGATAATGCTCATTGCTATAACTTGTCCTTATAGTACGTGATAGTTAAAAGTAATTTTTAGCTTACTTTTAATAACGAAAAACTATTTATCGCTCCAACAAAATCCTAACTTTAGCTAAAGGCAATTTTATGATTTTTAACCGTGGGTGCGCCAGAGGGGATAATTTTAATATTTTTATTTAAAAACTCTATTACGAAACTGGCTAAATTTGAAATAACTATGAGATCTGTAGCGTGAGAGAAGTATTTATTACAAAGAAAGTGTGATGATTCGCGCGAAATATAATTCGTATTTTATCTAAACAAGGTAACACATAAGGTCGAAAGATGAAGTAACTGGAAACTCAAGAATATGAGCAAAAAATGGAGATGTTTTTTAACCTATGGTATAAGGTACAATCGATAACACTTTCTGCAAAATCTTATTCTTGTCCGCAGAAAACACCCAGAGTCTTTCTTTTTTTCTTTTTTTATAAAGAGAAGTACCACTCAGGCAGAAATGCCTACATAAACTGTGGTACTTCCTTTGGAAAGGGATAGAGACAGATGGTTAGTGATAGTAAAGCTTCGATTCTCACAACACTGCAATTGCACGTTATAATTATTTTAAGAGCGCCTCTGGTGTTATTTAGGCGAATTAGTTCGAAGCTAGCATAGCCAATTTATAATTATTTTACTTCGCCGGCGATTTAGTGCTATGTGATAATACCGGCGAAGGAGGGTGCTGTGATATGCACTATTATAAAGAGAAATTAATACATATTAGAAAATTTGATGTTGCCACGGCTGAGATTTGAACTCGTGACCATTGCTCAGTAGTCAACGTGCTAACCACTTAAGCTACAGCACCCAGAGTCTTTGGTGGGAATCGAACCCCCAAACCCCAGACTGTCTCTTGTGGTGTCTTGAGTACATAATTCAAATATACATATAACATTAATTTGTGACAATGCTCCTAATTTTACGGTGATGTAACTGTTGGGTAAAAATTAATCGATCAGCTAATTCGCACGTAAATCATAGATTCGTGGACAACAGGACCATATTAAATATATATACCAGTCCTCCTCGGGGTTGAAATACCGGTGTTAAGTAGAACGAATCAAACAAAACCTACTTTTCACCCACTCAAGGGCAAGAATGTTTAAACTCGTGCTTAATCTAGAAATTTAATGATTGGGAAACAGGTAAAACCATGAAAGGCAATAAGTATTGAAAAGAAGCTGCATAACCGTAGCCTTTTAAAAAACTGAATAAAATGTTAGCGTCTTGGTCCAAGAACAGTGATCACTGCCGTTTTTGTATATGAGCTCTTGGAACAAGTCATTCATTTTAAGGCTACAAAGGCAGTTTGATACTTAAAGTAAATTATAAGCATTTTTGAAATCACATTTATTTTCACTTAATTTCATTCAGTTTGTATATTATTTTATGAACCAGTTTTCTGCAAAAGGACTATTAGGGTCTTTTAATAGTTGGAATACGCACCTCTTAAAAGGTGGTATAGAACAGCTCTATATGGGAAATTTATATTGTGTTCAAGAAGCTTTTAAATAGCAAAGCGAAATATGTAGATAACCAGATAACTATGTCCTGTCATTTTCTTGACAAGTACAGGTATCACCCGACTGCAAAAAATGTTGATGCACATGAGGTTTTGTCTCCTTTGCCTGGTTCGGTTTAGATAACTGGCAGTCAGAGTTAAAATAGTACATAATTAGTCCGATTGTTCTATTATGATGCCACGAAGCCCGAAATATGTGAACAACTATAGTGGAACTTAACCGAGGACATTACAAAGCTCATTAAATAGCAAAGTTCGAAGGCTTCATCATTAATCGGATTTCTAAAGATGGGATATTTTATTTATCACCTCGTCAGAGTAGGACAGTGGCAAGGATTAATATCTGTCAAAAATAGATGAGGCAATCTTTATCTGACTTTTACTTTCATTTTAAGTTAGTAGTCTCATAAATATTATTCTTATCCGCGCTCTAACTCTGCAAGAAGACGGTGGAACAACTTAGCTATCAAAATCCTTTGCACTGCTGTTTTTGTCTTCGAGCTCTTATTACATTTTAAGACTATAAAGACAGTTTAGTTATTAAAGTAAATATTAAGGGTTTCTGTTGAAATCATATTTACTTTCATTCAGTTTGTATATTCTTTTATCGACCAATTTTCTGTGAAAAGACAAGTTGAATAGCGCATTTGATTGTTAATTTCTTTCCTACCAAGTCATATCATATAAATGTACTCATTGCAAGATCTTTTATCTCTTACTTAATATAGAATATTTAAAATTAAACGTGCTGCTTTCATTGTCAGTTGGTTTGTGTAAAAATCTTGAAAGAAAATAATCCTAAAAAAACGTATGATGAATTCATTCATTTATGGCAATCATACGCGCCAAGGAACAAAATAACGTATGACACGCTAATACGTACAACTATTATATTTTACATAATAAATGATTTTAGAAACTCTGGTCCTCGGTTGACCATTATGTGCATACGCGTAGCTCGAAATCATTTCCTCCTTTTTCTTACCAAGTTTTTTTAAATTTGTTTAAACGACTATGAACTCAATAAATGAAACGATACTTAAACATTTCCTTTAAAAGAGTTAAAAATTTACCCTGTTGCATTGACATAAAGTTTTATTTCGATATTTTTCTCATTATTTTAAGTAAATTTTAACGATCATAACATAACAAGTTAATAATTCCATTAAACGATAGTAATTCTATTACGTATTTTCACACATTTTATGCTTTTTAAACAATTTTTTATTTCTTATATTCTTTTACACTTTTACTTAATTGCACCAGAACAAAATTTGGGTTAACAAACTATTTGATGAATTTTATTGTTTTTTTTTAGTTTTAAATAATTGTATTTAGTTTTTGCTACAATGTAAAAAAAAAAACTTTTTATATTCTCATGTATGTGAGTTACAAATGTATAAGTGTTTTAATGAAATTTTATGGCGAAAGTTAATTGAACAAAAAACATATGTTATGAAGTCGGTATAAAGTTTGATTTCATCTATTTTTTTCATAGTTAAAACTTTTTAGGAATTTTTTGCGTTTATGTGTTATGTTATTAGTTTTGAAGAATTAAAAAAAAATTTAAAAAAAAAAATTTAATTAAAAACTGGATGCAAAAACACCTTAATTATAAAAAAGTTGGGACCCATTTGTTTTTGAACAACCTCATGTAAGTTTTTGGAAATTTAAAAGATTAACAAAGCATTATTAATCGAGAAAAAGGAATCACCGTTTCATTTTTGTTTTGTAATAGGGTTCAACAACGATGACTTTTAGCTGTCAGATATCAAATTGTTATTTTTAGGGCTGCCAATATTTTGATGTTTAAATTCCGAACCACACTTAGGGTTCCATACCGTCGTCGATATTTTTTTTTTTAGCCATAAGTGCCATAAGTTATTGAACATTTTTTTTTAATTTTACAACACTTTTTTTTCGTACCACATAAAGTTAAGAAGCAAAACAAACACTTTTTATTTGATACTTAATCCTATAGATATATGACTCAGCAAAATTTAGGAAAAAATATTACTTGAAGTTTTATATTAAATTTTTAAAAATAATTTATCATCATAACTTTTATTTGTTATTTTAGACAAAATTATTTATCTTTTTTAAAAATTTCAGTCTTCCAATGACTTTAAGATAATACAAGCCCATAGACACCAATGTAGCTTTTAATACCGCATCGTTTAGTTTTTAATTTAAAATTTCTCTATTTTTTGCTGTATCGTGATTAGTTCTTAAGTGATATGGAACAGTTCGCATTATAACTCTTTCTATGAAAGATACTTATCAATATAGCAAGATGATGGCCTAGAAGGGGGCAACTGACACTACAAGGATACTCTGTGAAAAGTCTATGTCAGTTACTAAAATTATAGACTCTAGCTCTAAGAATATTGTCTATTTTTTAACATTTTTAATTCAGTTACGTGAAGTGTCATACGATTCATATTTTCTTGTATCATTTTTAACTTTACAAGTCGAGTATTCATCATTCTAAAAAACATTTAATATATTTTTGAAATAAATTTATACATTCTGCCTTTAAGACTTTTGTTAATTTAAATAGCCTTCGTTTGGGCACATTTGCCAAATTTTTCCAATCATTTTCTGTATTTATTTTATATCATACCAAAGTTAACTATTAACGGTTCTATTTTTAAGTCTCATGTCTAGACAAAAAACATTAAGTTCCTGTTTCGAATTTCGATTACCAAAAAAAGTTTCAATGTCTGCAAAAAAGTAATAAATGGTCACGCGATAGAAAAGTAAATAAAATGTATTAGACAAAACTAAATACTTTATAATTTTGGGTTGTAGTAGTGTAAAAGACTCAGACTTAACAACAGCAAATATATTTTACATTTTAGAACAAAGAAAATTTTCGCACTTAAGAAAAAAAAAACCTCAAAAAAGGTTTAAAGGTATCCGCATGTTCATTTACAAAGAAGTCACTTTGTAAGGGACCTAAAATACGAAGACCCAAAAACACTGTAAACTATTTAATTTCAAAATAATCCTTATTCTTTAATTTACTGACAGTTATTTTTTTTTCTTTTTGCATATTTAATTAAAAAAGACGAAAGCATTGAAGTCAATAAGATTTCTTTTGTTTCATTAATACTTTTTCCGCATACAGACAGAAGAAATTCCTTTTCCTTTAACAAATTAAATGGTTTCGTAATTAAAAACGCTGACAATCAGATACGACAGAACCGCAAACAATAAAGGCGCATGTGTTCTTAAATACTCGCTTAGAAATATAATTTTACAATTGCAGTCAGCAACAAAAGCAAACTTACACTTGTTCATATGCACTTTCCTTTATTAGAGTAAAGGGTGTTTAAGTATAAGTGGATGTATAAAAGGAAAAATTAAAAATAATATTAAGAAAGAGAAAATAGCCACAAATAACTCTGATATAGTAAAAGTGGAGTCTGCTTTCTAGAATAGCAAGTTTTTAAAAAAATTAATTGCCTTATAATAAATGAATGTTTCTGTAAATGCAGTTAAGCTTTTAACACATAGACAACAGCGGCTACACCGCTACACGACTACAAATGCGCTTGGCTACAATCGTCGCCGTGTAGTCAGCTACTGAACTATGTTGAAGACGACAGCTACATACTTTAAAACTATGAAAAACGCATTTAACTTAAAAAAAAAATATACTTTTTCAAATATACTTTTATCATATCAAAACAAATAAATATATAATAAATATATTTGCTTAAAACCTCTTGATTGTGAATGAATTAGTATTTTTAATTTTGTGACATTTTCTTCTGTTGAATAAAATAAAATTGTCGCAAACAAAAATAGAAATTAGCCTAAGTTAGCTACCGCCACAACGGTGGTCGTGTAGCCATGTAGCTATGATGTCGTCAAAATAATCGTCTTCATATACACGTGTGTATTTTAATTTTGACAGGTTGTAGTCGGTACCCTGCTGTCGTCTATCAAGTTGAAAGTATATTTTTTATTACACATAATGTGATTACTTATAAAGAAAAAATGGGAATATTTGATTTGAGACACTAGCAAACACTAGCATATTCTGGATAGTTACATCCGTCTTTAGCATTTTTCGTATCTATCCTTTTTTGGGTGCTGTTACAATGTATCTCTTTTATCAACCAAACTTAGAAAAACGAATACGAGAAAAATTGTATTCCATCATATATTTTCAGTTGGTAAGAACCACATAAAGCTTCCCTCTTGTTTGATATTTTTCCTTAATATTTACCACCTTATTTTTTTGTTGTTTCAGCCAACATTCCGTTATGAGAAAAACTTTTGTTTAAAAATTAATCATATAATTTGTAATTAAAAAATATTATTTTAACTTGAGAGAATGAAACGAACTTAAGTCCGACTTCAAAGTTTCATCTACGTGTTAATAAATAGTTCGACTAATTAAAAAAATTTAAATATTCAAAAGGGTCTGTAGTTATAGTAAAATGTCTTTTAGTGCTAAAATATCACTTGGGATGTAAGCTGATTTAGAAAAAAATTTACAAAAAATTTGCATAAAAAAAATTTTAAATTTTAAATTTTTAAAATTGAAAATTTTAATTCAAATCATAAAAATGAATTTGGTGCAGTTAATTTAGAAACTATAAGAAAAATCTACGATATAGTTTTGAGATCTAGCCGAGGCTGTAATACTGCTCCTGTAGACTACTGTCTACTATTTTAAGTATGCTGAACTTCATACTTTTTTGATAGCCAGTGTGTGTAATTTAATCCTCATAAACTTTAACAACAAAGTTAATATTGTCAAATGATTTAACAATATTTTTTATCTAAGCAAGCCATCTGCCTGACCCACAATGTCCCACGAACTCATTATTTGATACAATTAAATTTAAAACAAGTAAATGAATTTTTCAGTTAAAGTCAATGAGATTTCTTTTGTTTCATTAAACTTTTTCGCATTCGAACAGAAAAAAATCGCAATCCTTTGAAATCTTAAAATAAATAGTTCCTTAATTACAAGAACTGCCAATCAGACATATCGAAACCAGAAACGATGAAGTCGCATGTGTTCAGAAACACTCGCTCAGAAGCTTATTTTTATAAATACAGTCAGCAAAACACACAAAAAGCAAACACACAAAATTGTTTAAATAGATAACGATTACTATTTAAACCACCTTGTTAATAGATACGAAGAATGCTGTAGAAGGATATAGAGATCCAGGAAATGCATTACATTCTGCTGGTGTCTAAATTTTCATTATCTCTTTATAAAAAAGAACTTAAGCCTGAAATATTATTAATTCATTAATTTTTTATTTTAAAACAAGATTTATTTAATATCTCAGTGCCTGCGATATGCCAGAGCTAGTGCATCAGTCTGGGGGTGGGGTTGCGGGTTAGATTCCCATCAAAGACTCTGGGTGTTTTATGCTGATAAGCGATCAGCTTTCCAGGTATACTTGTATTAAAAAAAATTGCTCTGCCAAGGGATAAAAAACGGTAGATGCTGACAGCTCTGTTACTTGTTACAATTAAAATTTAATAAAGTCCAAATTACCAAAACCATTTGAAGAGAATTAAGAAATCAAAACAATGTAAATTGAATAAAAGTTAGTTTTAAAAGATGACTGACGTATTTGTTGGAAAATCAGTAGTGTCGTTGTTCAACTATCGATCACTTTTTCTCATTTCAAATGAAAAATTAAATTCGTAAAACCACAAACGATGAAAATAAATTTGAGGCAAATATTTTAAAACTTATCGATACAATTATTAGAATTAATATAGAATTAATATCCTATATACTATTATAAGCAAGTTTATATTTAACTGTAATAGAAAAGTCGTCATGCCAAAAACTTTTAATAAAAAACATGAAATGATAGTCATCTTAATCGGACAAAACACTATGTTGAGATATAAGACTCATTTTTATATCCCAAAAGTCTTGGAATCATCAAGTTTCCCTCGTATTTTATGTGTTTTATATTTATAGTTTGCACGTTTGTTTACAATCGCTTAATAAACGTAATTTTTCAAGCTTTCCCATCGTGATACCAATGGATTTTTTCAACAACATATAACTCTTTATTGTAATGAATTTACGACTATAAGAGTATATGTACCTGAAAAATACACATCGATCTGTCAGGCAAAAGTTTAAAGAGGAATGTACTTGAAACTTACAACAAACTTACAGTATGGTGATTGCCGAGTCATAAGGGTCTTATTGTTATCTAGCGGGATGCTGGAGTATCCAACCTAAATTCCCGACACAGTTTTATAGAACCATAACCCTTCTTTTATATTACTAGATATGCCAATAAATAAATCTGTAGCTGGTTCGAACTGGTCTTTTTTGTAATTGCAAAGCTGTGGCAGTACATATAAGCAATGCGTTTTATTATGCTAATTCAGGGTAGATCACAAAGGATACTGCTACTCGATAAGAGGGACGTTACTAAAGTGCTGGTTAACCGGGCGTTATGGTTTCACTTGAAGAAACACCTCAGCGTACATAATCTATGATTCTCAGGAATAAGGCTCTCATAGGTAGAATTTATCGGAGATTCTCTTAGACCCCAATTGATGTGAATAATGTCCCACTAAACAGAGTTATTATATTTCTTGTAAAATTAAAATAAATGTTGTACGATAGTTGATATGGACCAGGGTACTTATGATTCGAAAATATAATATAGAAACGGAAAGTAGTAGCCAATATAATGAATTTTACTAGGTCAATCTGCCGTTAGAAAAGAATAGAAATGAAAATCAACTGGTAAAATAACGATCGGAATTATCCCTATACTCTCGATGTAGGCAAGACTAACAAAGTGATAATTTATGGCACAGAAGCCTATTTAGAGATCTTTTCCAAATACAATTGAACAGATCGAGCTTAAAATGACAGAAAATCAACTGATGAAATCCATCGAGCTAAAAATTACTAAGATAAAAATAATAAATAATCTAGTTTGTTGGAAGAACTTGATGAATCTTATCCAAAAAACATCATCAGACACATGCCCAGAGAAGATGACAATAATTTGCTTTACCTTACCATACGTAGTATAGGTAAAGTATAGTAATCGTGAAAAAATCGACGCCGAGATTTCAACGGATTTTTACGTTTTAAGGTTCCTGAATCTATTTTAACGTTTCGCGATAATGTCTGTGTATGCAACTATTTTTGTGAAGATTCTACAGATCATACCGTTTGACATATCAAAATGAAACTCAGTACGTGCCTTTGGTATATGGAGATGAAGAGCTGAATAGTTTTTGGGCATCGGGAAGGGGCAACAGGTAGTTTACTTGACACCACAAACCGAAAATAATTATTTTTTTGATTCGAATATACTTTGAGCTTAAGATGTGTCGGCCACATCTTAGGCGTCCTGACAATATCTTACTCTATTTTGCTTTAAAAGTATTCCTCACTTATTGTAAGACTAATACTTTTATAGTGCTTCTGTTATGGATTATGTTTGAACTTTATATAAATCCTTGGATAAAATTCTAAAATTTATAAAAAATTCTTAAATTCTACAAATTCTTATACAACTCACTAAAAGGTGTTTAAAATATTTAAATTACATTGTAATTCCACAAAGTAAAAATAAAAATCAAATTCGAATTTTATTCAATTGGTTATTTGGCAGTAAGTAATTAATATTTTGTCATTATTTGAAAATAGCACCATCATCATAAAAGATGCCTTAAAGTATGCAGTACTTTGACTGATCGGTTAGTGTGACTATCACATAAGTACTGTAATAAACAGTCTTAATTGCCGACACACTGCCCACATGCAGTTGAAGAAACCAACAGCTACGTAGTCTGCAAATAATAAAACGATCAACACTTTGCTATTGCACACAAAATATTTGTTCTATTAAAGTAAATATGTAAAATAAAAATAATAAGAGTTTAATAAATTTCACTCAATCATAAATTTTGTAAATTACTCAATCATGAATTTTTTAAATAACTCAAAATTCATGATTGCCTGGTATTTTACTAATTTTAAGATAAGGGTAATTATGTTAAGTACAGAAATATTGAGTGTAATTTGAAAAAACTCTCAACCAAATAGTATATAAGAAGAACATTTTGTTGAATAAATATAACTTGGTAGCTCTAATCGCGGAGCACCAAGCCCTAAATCAAAAGCAAATCAACAAGTCTTTTGCATTAATAAAAGATCCATAAAAAGGCGATCATGTCTTTTATTTGTTACAACACCTTTAAATCGGAAAAGAAAGTCGACGTATTTTACTGCTTCTTCTCTTTATTATCTCTTGGAATCATGATGCTATTTATCTATATTGGAATCATGATGCTAAGGTACCTCCTCACAAAATTTTGTTAAAATCCATGTAGTTTTTACGTGATGCGAACACAAATTAAAAGCCGACCGATGGACAGACAGACAGAAATGAGTTACTATTTTATTATATGTATAGATATCCAAAAAAATATTTGTTTCCATCAGGTATAATAAAGTTGAGTGTAGGCCACTGCATATTTTTTAATTAGAGCATCGTTGGTATATAGTCCCAGATTCTAAATATAACGGATAGCAATTTTGGAAAAATTCGCCTAGCTTTACAATGCGCTACATCAGCTGAAGTACTACTAAGTGATAAAATTGATTCTAGAGATCTATTAAAACACACTAAAGCTATTCTTGGAAGTACTTACGGTTGTTAAAAATGTTGAAAAAAATGCTTTGATCGACCTGCATTTACTAATGAAAATAGGCAAACACACATTAAAAACCACCAAAAAGAAACATTAAATACGAAAGTACTTTTAATAAATAACAGGCACTGTCAAAGGAGGACACTTGGGAGAGTAAAAAAAATAACGTATGAGAATTTTTTTTTTATCGAAGCTTGCACTTTTACTGCATCACATACAAGAAACAACTCCAAACTCATATACATACAGCACACACTTATTAATTTATTAATTTTACTCACACATAAGTAGAATTTTGCTGAAACACAAACATTGTTTTTGGAGTTATAACAGCAACTATAACAACAAGTCACATAGTCTTTGATGGGTAGCAACAGCCATTACAAAAAATACTGCTACAATATTAAGAGCAGCAGCAACAGAAACAGCAAAAATTCTAATAGATTAAAGACCAACAACAACATCCTCAGCAAAAAACAATTTCAAGATAAATCATGTAAACGTCAATGGGAAAAGTAAAAAAGCATTTTGTTCGTTTCTTTTTGTTACTGACATATTTGTGCATGCGGTTTTTTTTATTATCTCAATTACATTCGTATGATATGAGATCACTCTAGCATACGAAAGTGGTTAAAAAAAGGGAAAAAAAGGGGAAAAAACTGTGAAAACTGCACAGTTTTTCCAAAAGAAACAAATGCTTAACAATATTTGCTTGCAACTGCTGCTGTTGTTACAGTTTGTCATTTGGTTAATCTGTGCAACATTTCTTTTCGGTTTTCGCTATAACTATTTATTATCATTACAAAGTGCAATGTATGAGTGGTTATAAGTATTTATGTTAATTCACTTGAGCATTTATGATGATAAAGATGATGATTATGCAATGAGTGCATGTGCATCTTATTATTTAAAACTGTTGCCAAGTATCATAGGAAATCAAAGAAATGGAAAGCATTTTTTTATTTTCTCTCATTTGCATTAATCCATCAGAGGTTTAAACTAGTTTTTTAATTATTTAATTTTAGGCTTATTAAATTTAAGAGTATACGCAAAGAAAAAGAAGGTATTGATGACTAAATTATGTTATCTGCAATAATATATGGTAGCGGCGAACAAGTTATGGTTTTTAAAAAATCGTAAACATCACTTTATAGCTTAATGCTTACCACGTATTGACTGATAATACTGAGTAGCCGCCCGTTGATGTAGACGCAGCAGTCTACCCATGATGTGACTTTTGTGATATTTAAAAACAATTGGTGAAACTTACCACAATGAAGCTTCTGGTATTGATAAAACCTTTAACAAGATTCTTACAGAACTATCATTTATAGTATTAAGCAAAATTTATTTTATTTTTAATGCCATTTTAGTCCTGCAATACTTTCCACCGTAGTGAAATTTTTACTTGATAACCATGATGCATAATCCAGGAAAAGAGGCTTTTAAAAAATATTTCAAAACTAATGAAAAAGTGTTAATAACTATTCTAAAAAGAATTTACTATTGAACTATCACACAGATATGTAAATGTAGTTTACAAAGACTTTGAGTAGAGAAGATATTGTTCTGCGCTTTTCATCGTTTCGTTTATTCAAACAATTGATAAGGTATGGCATAAAGTTTGAATATAATAAATTACAGTTTAAAGCAAAATTTTGTTATTCTTTTTTTCATTTTGTGATTTCATTCAAGTGATATATTTTAGTTAAGAGACTCTTATCTGCGAAAAGTTTGTCCAACCTAATTTTTTTTTTAGAAGAGCACTTTTCAACATGCATTTTTCAAAATAATTTTTTTATTTTTATAAAAATATTTTTTGTTTAAAAATTTATCCGGAGAATCGTGTTTAAAAAAATTTTTACAAAAAATTTTCGATAAAATTTTAACAAAAAATGTTCGATAAAATTTTAACAAAAAACTTTCAATAAAATTTTTACAATAAAAAAACTTTCAATAAAATTTTTACAATAAAATTTCGATAAAGTTTTTACAAAAAATTTTCGATAAAATTTTAACAAAAAATTTATAACAAAATTTTTTTCAAAATATTTTCCACAATATTGTTACAAAAAACTTTCTATAAAATTAAACAAAAAATTTTTGACAAATTTTTATAAAAAAATTTCGATAAAATTTTTACAAAAAATTTTCGATAAAATTTAAACAAAAAATTTCGATAAAATTTTTACAAAAAATTTTCGATAAAATTTAAACAAAAAATTTTCGGCAAAACTTGAGGAAAAATGTTTGATAAAATTTTTACAAAAAATTTTCGAAAAGCTTTTACTAAAAACTATAAAATTTTCAAAAAAATTAGTGATAAATTTTTTACAAAAAATTTTCAATACAATTTTAACAAAAATTTTCCATAAAAAATTGAACAAACAATTTCTGATAACATTTTTACAAAAAAATTTTTAATAATATTTTTACAAAAAATTGCTATAAAATTTTCGAATGTATATTTTTGAGTGCCTCTATAGACCGATTGGTATCGCGATAAAATTTTTACAAAATATTTTCGATAATATAGTTGCAAAAAATTTTCGGTATTATTTTACAAAAAATTACGAAACAATTTTAAAAAAAAAATTTATAAAATTTTTACAAAAATTTTCGATAATACTTTTACAAAAATGTTCGATAAAATTTTAACAAAATATTTTTAGATAAAATTTGAACGAAAAATTGTTGATAATATTTTTACAAAAAATTTTTGATGAAATTTTTACAAAAAACTTTCTATAAAATTTTACAAAAAAATTTTTGTTAATATTTTTACAAAAATGTTACAAATATTTTAACAAAAAACTTTAAAAAAATTTTCGAATGTATATATATTTGAGTGCCACGATAGACCGATTGGTAGCGCAACAAAATTTTACAAAATATTTTCGATAATATTTTTACAAAAAATTACGATATAATTTTATAAAAAAAATTTTTCGATAAAATGTTTACAAAAAATTTTCGATAAAATTTTACACAAACAAATTTTCTATATCTTTATATAATAATTGCAATAATAAAGTTGAAATAATAAAAGTGTGAAATTGGCAAACATACCAGGGTATATAAGATTTGGCATGGCCAAATATAGAACTCTGGCTTCTTTAATATTCTTTCAAAACTTTCATAGTAGCTTCTCATTTTAACAACACATTTTAGCACCTCTCAATGCAAAAGGCTTAAAAAAATATGTTTCCAATTATGTGAAACGTGAGATGAGATGACTCAGCAGAAAACATTATGTAAGGATCAAAAGTGCTTATACTTTTAATAAAAAGAAATTAAGTTGTAGGGGAGACTGTTTAAAATTATTAATGTAGACTTAAATTATTTTGCCAAATACGGCGACCAGACGATCAGTGCATATTACAAGCAACATCCATATTTATAGTCAAAGGAAACGAAGAAAAAGAAGTTCTTTCGATATGCATGATTGCAAAAATTTTTGTTTTATAAACAATAAACAAAGTCTCTCTTTGCATACACTTCCAAACTCCTAAAAAAGAATTAAATTGTAGTTTAGGTTTCGTACTAAAATTATGAGAAATGTTTTATATCTACTGAATTCCCAAAATCAAAGTTATCAATTCAAACTATTATGTGTCTCTTCGATTTGTTTCATTTATAATAAAAATAAGAAAAACAATATAATATCAATATAAATTATTGCTGAAGATAGCTTTTATATATACTTTTTATTGCTTTATAATAACATTTAATTCGGCCCAATTGAGTCACAGGCATATTGATAAAGATGTTTTCAATAAATCTTTTCTTTGTTAGTGATTAGCACATGATAATTTTTAGATGAATGTTCATAAAAATATTAATTTAACTATTTTATTTAAGCTTTAAGTCTTTAAATAATTTTAATTTTAATTTTTTCGATATTTCGCTACTCCTTTGTGTAGCATCATCAGGAAAAATTAACAAATTAACGTTATGAAAAATGACAATTAAAAAAGTATTGAAAAAATTTTTTCTTCAAAGTAACATATTTCAAAAAAAATTTTTGTCATAAACTTATTAAAAAGGTTTTAAACAAGTACAAACAATAATTAAATTATTTCTTATTTACTAAATGTCTGTAAATTTGAGCTACATTATCTGTGTCTGCCTTAAAATTGATTCTCTGTGTGTTTGGTGTATTAATAATTTGTAACATTTCTAATATGTAACGACGTTTATAATTGTTTTCTGAATTTAGTACTGAAACATTATCAAAATTGGGATAGTGATTTAATTCAGCACAATGAGAAGATAATGCTGTTTTTTGCGAATTAATATTCCTATATTTTTGGTCTGATTTATGTCCTGCTATTCTAGTTTTAAGTTTATTTTTCGTTGTGCCTACATATACTTTATTACAATTTTCATTTTCATTTCCGTTACAAGGTATTTTATATACTATATTTGACAAATCTAATTTTTGGATTCTATCTTTAGTGTTACTGAATAATTTGTTTAGAGTATTTTGAGTCTTAAAAGCCATTTTATATTTAGTATTATCAAAGATTTTAGATTTTTCTAAACGTTCAGATATTTCTGGTACATATATTAAAGATTTATAAATTTTTTGTTCTATAATATCTCTTGTATTTTGATTACTTCTTCTCCCATATTGATTTATTAATCTATTTGTTAATTGTTTTGGAAAATTATTATCATTTAAAATATTTCTTATTTTTTCCTTATTATTTTTATGGAATTCTTTATTACTAATTGTCAGAACCCTGTCTATTAAATTTTTAGCTGCGTTAACTATTATTCGTTTACAATGTTTCGAATAATAGTTAATAATTCTTCCGGAAGACGTTGGTTTTTGATACCAATCTATTAATATGTCATTGCCTCTCCTTATGAGTAATGTTTCTAAATACGGAAGTCTAAAATCAGACTCTATCTCAACTGTAAATTTAATGTTAGGATTAAATTTATTAAATGTCGTTAGTAAATTGTCAATTGCCCTATCGGATATTATACAAAATAAATCATCTACATATTTTGTCAATATTATTGGTTTAATACTTAACTTTTCAATACTTGTGCCTAGTAATTTCTCCATAACAATATCTGCTACAATTGGGGAAGCAGGAGATCCCATAGGTAGTCCTTTCTCTTGTTTATAAATTTTATTATCGTATTTAAAATATCTGTTATCTTCAATACAAAATTTTAAGATACGTAAAAACAAACTTTTTTCTATATTTGTGTGTCTTTCTATGATATCCCACTTTTCTTCAATAGTACTAATTGCTAAATCAACAGGTATACTAGGAAATAATGAAACTACATCTAACGATATCAACCTTTCGTCATCTTTTATTTTTTGATTTACTATTTTATCTTTAAATTCTAGAGAGTTTTTTATGTTATATTTTGAATGTTCCGTTATCTTTTTTAAAATGTTTGCAAATGTTTGTTCATAAAAATACATGAATTTATATGTGGCTTTAATTACA
This sequence comes from Phasia obesa, assembly GCA_949628195.1. NCBI lineage: Eukaryota > Metazoa > Arthropoda > Insecta > Diptera > Tachinidae > Phasia > Phasia obesa. The sequence continues at coordinate 109,783,731 of OX451219.1, forward strand.
TTTCCTTTTTTTTACATTTGTATATATTTTTGTTGTATCCTTCCTTATCACCTTTAAAAAGTTGTGTCATATTCATGTTTCTTACTAACTCTTTTGTTTAACATTCTGTTATTTTATTATCTCGACAAATATATAAAATATTTTACTAATCTGTTCAACTGTGTTTTAATATTCTTTTAATTTTCTCTATTTGTTTCGCCCATAATTTGATTTGGTGATAACCATATGTTACATATGTACATGTGGGTAAGTGTACCACGAGGACATCAATTTATTTCATTCAAAATTCACATTATTACTTGTGTATGTTTATTTATAACTGATACTTTACAAATACATTAACATGCACTCTAGCATAGACATAAAATATATAATAAATTTAAGTCAAACAAAAACGACTATGTGACAATCCTTAACTAATTACTGATATTCAGTAATTAGATGCATTCGAGTTTTAGTGATTACAGAGATGGTCTTAAATAAGAGTTTCATAAGCTACCTACCTGTTCTTTCATTTTAGATGTCATTATTTATGATTTACTAGCTAAATACCAGCAACTTTGTTAGCTGACGTTTTCATACGAAAGCAATTTTGTATTTCCAGCGCAATAACTTTCAATTTAATAATGCATCAATTAACTGTGGTTCATTAGTAGACTACTGTGACATTTTGAGCAACTTGTGTCTCTTAGTTTGTCTTTAATAATATTGAAAGAAGTTAATTTAATACACAAATTTTTACGCAAAAAATCATCACCAATACAAAAGGAGACCCTGCTTAATTTTGTTATCATACCTGTTATAATTTCGAAAATACCGATTATAAAAATTTTTTAATTTTTTTAGGTACTCAAATTACACACTGAAAAACAAATTTAAATTTCTCGATAAATTTTAACCCAATTAATAAAAAAAAGTAGGGACTAAGGCCGCTGCAACCACTTTCTATAATTTGAATTATTAATTTGTAAACTTATTTACTTTTAAAAAATAAAAATAAATAAATAAAGTGTTAACCCTTCAAAATGGTCCACTGAAAGACTGGAGTTTTCCAAAAAGTTGATTTTTATTCTGTATTCGTCTAACATGCAGAAAAATCAAATGTTCGAGACAAATTCGGCTTCAACAGGGTACCATACCACTCATATTCGATTCTTTTTTAAATTTCACCTTAGGTCCATTTCTCTGTCTGCGGCCACATATCGTACATTTTTTAAAAAATTCTAAACAATTTTACACCCGGTAAGTATGCTTCATTTTAAAAAAATAATTTTGATTTTAAGAGTGTACAGGACAAATGTCTATACAAACATCATCGTAATATATATTACATAAGTGCATATGATTTTTCAACGTTACTTATCATTGTTGGTCTTTCATTTTGTTTGGTTTCCAAGTCAATGAATCGCATTAATTTGCATAAAATGAAAATAGAGAGAATCTGTGCGACACAAACATGCTAGAATAAACAGAAAATACTGACAAGGTTATATTTTGCATGCTGCACTTTATTAATACTTTAACATATTGGTTTTTCTAAAGAAAACATCCATTAAATGTGACAGCTAGTACAAGGATTTGATTGCAGCTACAACAAATTGAATGCTGACATTCAAATAAAAGAAATACGTATGACTTTTGTTATTGAAATTGATTTATTTGGTGATGATGTATGGATGTTATAAGAAGAAATAAAAAACATTTTTACTCTTTAATTAAAACGTTGTATGCAATCAATAATTATAAATAATAAATTAATGTAAATGAAGTGAGTATTATTATTTTAAAGGTTAGTCAGTATTAAATTTAAATATACATAAACGTAGTTAATTAATATACATTTTTACACATAGACAAAGTTAAAAAATTATGTTCTAAATATTAAGAGTTAACATTAATCATCTTTATTTAAGCTTAATTCCTTTGAAAATTCATAAAATAAATTTTGAGTGAAAAGTTCATGAAACATTTATTTTATAAATTTTCAAAAGATTTATGCTCAAAAAATATTATTAATGATAAATTTGTAATTCCAAAGAACTTATGAATTTATTAAAAGTTATATCATCTCGAATTAATTATTGAAAACAAATATCATGGTTTGATTTTTTCTTTCGATCGATAATAACAACTCTGTAAACTATTTACGAAAGGAAAAGTCCTCGAGCGAAACAGGGAAGCCTTTTCTCTTGCATGCCTCAATATAGAATTTCACTAGATAACAATAAAGGGGTTGCAGGTGCATTTTTCCAAGTAATTTTTTAATTTTCTATAAAAATATTTGTTGTTTAATATTTTATCCGCAGAATTTTGTTTAAAAAAATTTTTACAAAAAACTTTCGATAAAATTTTAACAAAAAATTTTCGATAAAGTTTTAGCAAAAACTCTCAATAAAATTATTACAATAAAAAAACTTCCAATAAAATTTTTACAATAAAATTTCGATATAGTTTTTATAAAAAATTTTCGATAAAATATTAACAAAAAAGTTATAATACAATTTTTACAAAATATTTTCGACAATATTTAAAAAAAAAACTTTCTATAAAATTTAACAAAAAATTTTTACAAAAAATTTTTGACAAATTTTTACAAAAAAATTTCGATAAAATTTTTTCAAAAAACTTTCATAAAAATTTAACAAAAAATTTTCGATAAAACTTGAGAGTAATATGTTTGATAAAATTTATACAACAAATTTTCCAAAAATTTTTACTCAAAACTATAAAATTTTCCAAAAAATTTTTGATAAAATTTTTACCAAAAAGTTTCTATAAAATTTTAACAAAAAATTTTCGATAAAATTTTAACAAAAAACTTTCAATAAAATTTTTACAATAAACAAACTTTCATTAAAATTTTTACAATAAAATTTCGATAAAGTTTTTATAAAAAATTTTCGATAAAATTTTAACAAAAAATTTATAATACAATTTTTGTAAAATATTTTCGACAATATTTTTAAAAAAAACTTTCTATAAAATTTAACAAAAAATTTTTACAAAAAATTTTTGACAAATTTTTACAAAAAAATTTCGATAAAATTTTTTCAAAAAACTTTCATAAAAATTTTCGATAAAACTTGAGAAAATATGTTTGATAAAATTTTTACAACAAATTTTCGAAAAAATTTTACTCAAAACTATAAAATTTTCCAAAAAATTTTTGATAAAATTTAAAAAAAAAATTTTCGATAAAATTTTAACAAAAAATTTTCGATAAAATTTTAACAAAAAACTTTCAATAAAATTTTTACAATAAAAAAACTTTCAATCAAATTTTTACAATAAAATTTCGATAAAGTTTTTACAAAAAATTTTCGATAAAATTTTAACAAAAAATTTATAATACAATTTTTACAAAATATTATCGACAATATTGTTAAAAAAAACTTTCTATAGAATTTAACAAAAAATTTCTACAAAAAATTTATGACAAATTTTTACAAAAAAATTTTGATAAAATTTTTTCAAAAAACTTTCATAAAAATTTTACAAAAAATTTTCGATAAAACTTGAGATAATATATTTGATAAAATTTTTACAACTAATTTTCGCAAAATTTTTACTCAAAACTATAAAATTTTCCAAAAAATTTTTGATAAAATTTTTACAAAAAATTTTCGATAAAATTTTAACAAAAATTTTCCATAAAAAAACTGAACCAACAATTTTTGATAACATTTCAACAAAGAATTTTCGATAAAATTTTTATAAAAAACTCTATAAAATTTTACAAAAAATTTTGAATAATATTTTTACAAAAAATTGCGATCAAATTTTCAAATGCATATTTTTGAGTGCTTCTATAGACCGATTGGTAGTGCAAATTTCATGAAACATTTATTTTATAAATTTTCAAATGATAAATCCTCAAAAATATTATAAATGATAAATTTGTAATTCCAAAGAACTTATGAATTTATTAAAAGATATGTCATCTCGAATTGATTATTGAAAACAAATAGCATGGTTTGATTTTTTTTCGGTCGATAATAACAACTCTGTAAACTATTTACGAAAGGAAAAATCCTGGAGCGAAACAGGAAGCCTTTGCTCTTGCATGCCTCAATATAGGATTTCACTAGATAACAATTAAGGTCTTGCAGGTGGACCACAGTAATCTGAAAAGATGGCGGCATCTGATTCATATAGATATTTTGAAGTGCTGCTAAAGTAGCGAACAAGATAAATGGATAAGATCGAATGACTTCTTCGATTATATGAAACAATTTCTCAAGAAATATAGGTTTTAGGTAAGCCGATTTTTTTTCTTTAAAAGTTTAAATTTTGCTTAGTCTATTAAGTTTTAAGTATAAGTTTTGAATTTTTTCCCAGAAAATGTTGAAAATGCCATTGATGAGCTAGTTGAGCACTAGCTTACTTTTTAATAATCCATTCCATTTTTTATATTTTTTGGAAATAAATATTTCGTGTTTTTTTCATAAAATATTTATTTAAAAATTTCAAGAAAAATAATTGCGCATATCCAGATATAAATAATATTGTATAAGATTCCAAATATATTAAATACTTATTTATTTCCTATATTTTTATTTATTTCTAAGTTGAAAGAATATTTTTTCAATATTAAATATTTCGATTAGTAAAACTTAAATATTCATTATTACAAACATATTTATATAATTTTCTTATATAAACAAATATTTTTCTTATTTTTTAACCAAAAAAAAATCAAACTGAAATTTATGTAACGTAACGTCAGTAACTCCACCCCAGATACGAAGTCTAATAAAACATAAATTTAAATTATTCCAAAACCTAGTAAAAAAAAAGGTTTTATAAAAAAAGTCTTGCCTAATTCGCAGAGTTTTGTAATGTGATAATCCAAATCAAAAGTCAAAACCCTCTTACGTTTTTTGTAACAACACTCCGGCACATATTTTGGTTTATATCTTTAAATCCTTATGGTCGATTGTTGTAATTATTTTCCTGAGTATAGTGATACTTACTGAATTTTGCAAATATAAAAAAAAAACCTTTCTACAAAATTGATTTATTCATTATTTTTTATTTTTATACACATCATTACAGGTGCAAAAAGGGTATAAATAAGTTTGTGATTCCGTATGTCATTTCTACAATATTTATTTCCGACCCCATAAAGTATATATATTCTGGATCCTTATACAAAGTGAAATTGATTGAGCGATATCCGTCTATTCGTGTTGACCTTGAAATGCCACTTTCTAAGGTAGCAGATGAAATACACAAAATTTAAGCACAAGCTGTCAGGACTAGCTTCGAAAATTTTTGGATTGCAATTTAGCAACATCGGATCATTCCTTTGGAGGCTGCGGGCCAAAAACCACGCCCGTTTTTTTGGCTTTAAAGACTCTCATTTGATTGTATTTTGGACAAATAAATATTAGACCGCGACAGATAGATCGCAAGGAGTGCATAGAGATCTCGTGGGATCAACAACCCCCTGCTAGGTCGATTTTTGTTTGTTTTTAGTTTGGTAGGGTTTTTCTTCTTTAATTTGTATTAAAGACCTTTAGAGAAAGCAATACACATAGAGGTAGTCAATGAATCTACAGGATGTCCACTGGTAAACAGGAGCAGTTCCAAGGCAGATGAGAGGGGTCAATATGAGAAAATTTTTTACGCATTTTTTTTATTTATTCTGACCATTCTAACTAAATATATATTGCAGACAGGTCCTATATTGAATTTTTTTTTTAATTAAAAAAAATTAAAAAAAAATTAAAAAACACTTTAAAAATATTTACACAAAAATTTACAAAACATTTTCAAAAAGACTTTTTTACATAATAATTTTCGAAATAATTTATACTTAAATAGTTCTATTATTTCTATAATACGGTTTTTGCAGATCCAAATGTATTGAATTTTGCTAAATTTTAATATATTTGGATCTGCGGCATTTGGGTTTCGGCACCTCTTACCCTACTCCAGTCGTGTTCAAACTTTAAAATTGACTTAACAATAAAATGGAAACTCCTTATTATTATTACATATTGAAATTGAAAAAAATAATTGTTTCGTTCCACCCTACTGTACATGTCTGTATAAATAAAATCACCGTAATGAAGGGTATAGAAATTTCGGCACTCTTACTTGTTTTGTTTTACAAATGTCACGCCACATTGGAAAAGCCTATATACGAAAAACGAAATGTTAAAAACGACCATTAATAATATTAATCTGGTAAATAAATCTTTTTTTTTTATTTATTTCATTTATTAAGTGTTATAAAATAATTATGAATTATAGTTTAAATTAAACTATTGAGCATAGAAACGAATAACTTAACTCGTTGTAGTGAAACATCCAGAGTCTTTTTAGCAAACGAACTCACAACCCCGCAGACTTATACTTAAGTACACTACTTAATAGCCGCCGAGAAACCCAACCATTAGTTCCATTGTTGACAATTTTTTTTATTAAAATTATATTTATATGTAATTATATGAAATACATTTAGTTTTTTTTATTGCTTTAAATATTTACAAAAAATTTTAAGATTTTAAATTTTAAACAGTACCTTAGTTGCAATTGTTTGGTTTGATACAGAATTATTTTATGCTTAACAAACTAATCTTTAAAAACCAATGGTTATTTTACAATATATTTTGATTCAACCCCACTGTGAAGTAGTAAAAATATGAAATCTTTTGTTTTCATTTCTTTTATGTTGGCAGTTGTAACTAAAACAAACATAACACAACATGTTTGATATTATGGTCGTATAAACAAACAGTTTTTGTTTTAATCTAACAAAAAACAGAGGAAATGTTTAAAAACAGACTCAAAATCCACAAATTCTCTATAGCAACATGTATAACAGTATATCACCCGCAACATTGTAGATACTTCGCTTTCAAATTATGATGAAACATGTTTATGTTGGTTGTTTTATGTTGGTTTTCAACACAAGCATTTAGTTTCGTTGAGCTCTTCGTACGGTTAAGACGTGTTGTAACGGCTAGAATAGTGTTTCGTGTAAAAGACAGCGTTAACTAAAGCAAATAATAAAACTGTATAGTGTTAACTTGTTTGGCATTTGGATATACAAAAACGAATAACCGGTATTTTGTCATCATTATTATTCATTCTTGTTGTAGTGTTGGCTTGTATAAGAAGTCGTGATGGTGTAAAGAATAAAGAAATAAAAACAACATAAAATAATAAAAATAAACACAAGGTGGAATAAAGGAATTGAAAGAGTGCTACGCACACACACGTATGTATATATGAATGTGTGTACTTTTGAATTTTTGTTAGGGTTTATTTAATACATTCTATTTGTATTCTGTTGCAAGAAGTCTTGCAGACTTACGGACAGAAACAAATACTTGTATAAACGGCGTCAGTTCAGAGTGGCAAATTCAGTTACCGGTTTTTGCTTTTTTTATTATTTTGGCCACACTTAAAAAACAACATTTTCGTTGAGCATTTTTTTTCGCAATTGTTATTAGATCGGATTATTTTTGCCGCTGTTATTTTTATTCATGTTGGAATTATTGAAAAATAAAAATATGAACATGAACTTTAAAATTTTAATAAAAATGTAAAATGAGGTTTTTAACCAACAATTCGCATCATTTAACCTTTTGAGACATGTGATGTATTGTGTTGTTATTCAATATTAATTTGGTTTCAGAATTTTTCCACCTAGAAAAGAAATCTTACCCAAGTTGGGATTAAATCTATTTATTTTACGGCATAGCACGGTAAACTCTTTCCAATTATTTTATATATTATTTTTCTTTACAGTAAAATTTGTACGAATCTATAAAGAAGCTTTGAGCTAAAGACTCCACATTTTTACTATAGAAGTATTGCTTAAAACTAACAAAGAAAAAATATTTTGTAAACCATAAATCTTGTATGTTGGATAATACATATATATATATTTCGAAATAACATTTTTCTTTTCACTAAATGCAGTTTATTTGCTCTATTTCTGCATTCAAATACATAAGAAGTGTATTTATCCTCTTCAAGTCCAATAAAGCCTTTAAGATTGTAAAAAAGTCTAGTCTCTTCTGACTTTGTGTTTCGCTGCTTATTTGTATTTCTGTTATGGAACTAATATTTTTTTCCCAATCAACCTCTTTTCATAATTTGTAACATATGTTTGGTCTTTGAGGTCCTCGTTGTCTTAAAGAAATGCTGGATATGGTGTATATGGGAAAAACAGTGTCCGAGACCTCTCTAGAGCTTGGAATTGAAAATAGAAGATTTTCGAAGTCCGCGACATTTATTACAGGGCCAGGGACAGCAAGGATCTGTCTATTATTGAAGAAGCCCAACCCAAGTTATTGAACCTTTCAAGTTGGTACCGAAAATCTGTACCACAATTAACTATGTAGAATTTTCCAGGATCTTTTGTAGTTAGTCATCTAAGGGCAATCGTTCAGACCATAATCCAGTTACGATTACATTATATTTATTGGTTAGCCACAAACCTGCAAAATAAAACTACTTGATTACTGCAAGTGTCACCATTTTTATTATTAAAAACTTACCAGGTGTTCATTTCTAAGAAGAGGCACTTCTCTACATAATTTGGAGCAACGCTTGGTCGTTAGTTAATATTTTAAAAAGGTGTAACTTCATTTTTTCTCTATGATTTTACCTTAATATCGGACTAAGCATTTTAGCTTTTTATCGTAATCCATTCAACTGGCGTGTAGTGTGCAGAGACTGCAAACTCATCTCAACTTTTAAGTCTTTAAGAAATTTCCAATTGGAGTCTTTTCTTTTGTTGCAAATTGAGTATGCGTTTCAATACTGTTTTCTTGTGTTGGTGCTTCTGTGGCAAATGTTACAACGATACTTTGACTGTGTAACGTTGCACACTTATTAGTATATGTGGCATGAAATGCCTGCTTGTTGTGTGTGTGTGTGTGTTAGTATGTGTGTTTGTCAGTATTTTGTCGGCTTCTTCAGTTTCTCAAATTTTGTATTCATTGAAACTGTGTATTTGTAACCAGTTTTTTCTTAACGACCTGACTCTTTTTTATGTTGTGTTTAAATGTTAAGTGTTTCTGGCTCAATATGCCTCAATATAACCAACCATGTTTTGCTTATACATCAATAAAATTCATGCAAAAGATAAACAAGATTTTTTTTGGTATTAAATTTATTGGATTTGTTCCGCCAGTAAATAAAAAACAGTACACAACAAGATTTTTTTTTAATTTTACAGCCTTAACAGTTTATGGTCCTAAATAGATTTCCAGTTAAATAAGCGAAAAAAGAAAGAAAAATACAAAACGAAGTTTTTGAAAGGAAATTGTGCTAAAAAATCATATGAAATAAAAAATACATTTATGTAGAAATATGCCTCTATACAATGGTAAAAAAATTATATTTTTATTCATAATATTAGTTTGAAAAAATTATTTATAGCATGAGTTTAATTAAGCTGTAATAATAAATAAAAAGATTTATTTTCAATAGCACAACAATATCAGTATAAAATATGAATATGAATATTAATTATAAATTTAAATTTAAAAAGTACATGTTTTAATAATTCAGTGTGAATATCACCTAAACAATTTGGTGTTAAAAAAATTACATATAAATACTTAAAACTACAGAACAATAACAATTTCAATAATTTTTGTGGATTACCTGTAGCGAAACAATATCATGGTAAGTTTTTACGTTAAGTTAGTTTTTAAAAATGTTAAAAAAAATTTACAATTAAAAAAAAAAGTTAATAGTTTCCTCACGGTATTTTTAGATTAGGTTGTTTGAGGAGACTTTAATAACATGGGTTCAAATCAAATTCTCCGAGCAGAGTAACGAATACCTTCACTCGTTGTAGTGAAATACCAAAAGTCTTTGATGGAAATCGAACCTACATCCCCCAGTATGATAGACTATAATACTACCTACTAGCCTGTATATGTATATCACATCGATTACATTCGTTTGTATTGCTCCACAGCGATGCAAAATGAAAATATTCTAGAAATATGTCGGTGAATTCAATCGCGCCAAAAATGAAGTACTCAAGCTCAAGTTTTGATGCAGGACACTTTGGACATATACAATTTTAAAACTGTTGCCAATCTTTGTTAATTTTGTTCTATTTAAACAATTAATTTTATTCTATTGTATTTATATAAAATATGCATGCAGGCATCATTTTTGAAAATAAAATCATTTAATTTTTTAATAACTTAATCCGTTTTTTAAATAATTAAATTAATAATTGTTAAGTAAAGAAATAGATAAACCGAATTTAAACTAGTAGAGACAAAAACCACATTTCTTATCTTAGCATATTTTGCAGTCTACAGAGCAATATTATTCAATAACTTTCAGTTAAAATATCACTTGACATCCGAGATGGTAAACAAATTTTAGAATTGAACCAACTGACTTGTTAAATGTACTTTTTCATCTAAGTTTAGTTTATAAAACCATCTTAAAGAAAAACATCTAAAATTTAAATTGTTCCAAATTATTTGTATATTGGAGTGCCATTGTACTTTATGGTTCAAAATGAACCAGAAAAGGTACAATTGTACCAACTTTACTAACCTTGCTTGACATACATATTCCACATACAAACTCATGACCAATCCGTGAGAGATTAGAGTTCTATTAAATCGTTTTTATTTAAAAAAATTTTTTTTTATAGTAGGGATGCCGAAGCAGACCACTAATTTCCTGTGTCCCTTTTCACAATGATTTCTGTTAGCCGAATACAAATTTACGAATAACTTTCATTGGGCCTCATGCTGTCACTAGGCTTTTAATATCGACTGAAGTGATTTCGGACTGTTTACTGATACTTCCTCATTACATAGTCTAATATTTCGAATATTCACTTAAGGCTAAGTCTTCACAGTATCTCCATATAATATGTCTCTGCCCTTCCACCATGGGCTTTTTAATATTAGCCTTTTTGCAGGAACATAACTCAAGTAATGTCTTACCTCGATTTTTAAGTTAGCCAGATAATACTTGAGAGTCCATGACATGTCACTAACGCAGTTAACCACTGATATTCACTCAGTTTATATCCAAGCTCCTTATTGGCCCTTTTGCCAACTTGTAGTGAACAATTAAAAAAACTATAAAATGATAAACCCATTAAAAATACCACTTAAAGTTGATGAACGCTTCATCGATAATTCAAAGCTTAGAAGCAATGGTCAGAAAGAACAGATGTCTTAAGCCAATAAGGAACACCCGATCAAATTACAGAATGCCGTCTAAGCCAGAAGGAAATAATGAAACCTTGATGATCTTTACATTAATGGTTACTGATTAATTAGCAAAAAATATAGGCTTTCAAAACTCCGCTTTTAAATTGAACAACAAACGTACTGTTGCAAGCACTTAAGTAAGATCTTATTTTGCATCTGCGGCTTTTTTAATTGTTAACAGAATTATGCTGTATTACATGATGAACATGCAAGATTATAGCCATTTTTTGAGTTAATAGACTACAGAAATTCTCGATCAGTACGATTATTAGCAAATGTAGTAAAAACGCTATTTTTAGAGTTAAAACTTCAAAATATGGAATGTTCGCTGTTTTGAAACTGACCTTAAATATTTTTAAAAATAACAATTTTTTTTTTTTGGAAATTTAATTTCTGTTTGTATAAAAGGAAGCAATTGTATCTTTCAAACAGAAAAAATATTGAAGATAGATTTCGAAGCAACAGCGTTATCCCGCTTAAAATCAATGACTATCCAAGCTTATATATTCATTATAAGGCCATAAAGAATCCGTTATCATGGCTTTGTAGAGTATGCCGTGTATACGTTCTGAAATGAAGTCATTCTCACGAACCTCTTGCACAAAATTGCGTACAGCATTCAACCAAAACATATTTATAACTGGCCTGAATGCGCAACATAGCACTCGCTTTGGGAATAAGTTTGCAATATTTGTTCCAGTGTAAAACGACTCATTTTGATCTACGGAGGTATAAAACTGACTGATATTTGGGACGGGCAAAAAACTATCAGTAAGAATAAAAATAAGTAAAAAAATTATTGTATTTCTTTTAATTCTTATGTATTAGGGCCACCCGGTATTATACTCGGTACTATAAGGACTCAACAAAATAGAATTACTATATGAACACCTCTTCATTGGTTGAAAAGGTAAAGCAGAAATATCTTTCTATGACGCCACTTCTGTGTCTATGATACCCTCTGTGGAAATGAAACAAAGACACAGGATGGTTTTATTCTACAGTGACACAACTGAAGTACTTGACTTTATATTGATTTGCTGGATTTGGGCTAACGCAATGGGACCCGGAAGGAGCAGATCCAAATAAGTTATTTTACAAGGCACAAATCCTTAAAAACTTAATAATTATTTAACTTCGTCCTTTTAAAATAATCACTCTTATATTTTATATTTGTGGAAAAATCTTAATCTTATGTATTTTTCGCAGTTTTATGTGACCTTTGATTTCTATTTCTACATGAATTCTCTTCGTGCCCTTCAATCTTTCTGTACATATCATACTTAAATTTTATCTGGAATTGTTCTGGTAAACCCTTGTGTTACTCTCTTTTACTACTTCATAGTATTCCTATTTTAATTTCATTGTGGCAACTGTATTACACTTCAGTTTCAAAATAAAATTGTTTGTGTGTTTCATTATGGTTTTTTTCTTTACTCAACTTTATGCACAAAAGCTTCACAGATATTATGGTAACCATAACCAGTATTATTTATATATTTACATACATATTTAAGTATTTTGCCACAAAACATTTAAAAACAAAAGCCAACAACAAAGATACTCTACTATTGCTGGTAACTGTTTGTTGTCTTACCTTAAAAGCAGTTTGTTACTAAGACAAAGACTTTGAATGACAGTCGCTACAAAGTAATGAAAATGAAATTATTATTAAAAAAACAATTGCTTTATTATTCATATTGTTTTAAAAGTAGAAGTAAATTAAGATAAAAAAAACAATTCGATGCTCACGATTATTTTATAATGAAGCCAAAACACACTAAACCAAGAACACTTATAATAATATTGAAGATAATTTTATATAAAATATTATAATAGCTGCACGTTCTCATGTTGAACTTTTTATGCGAATTTAAATTTAAGTTTAATGTTTTTATTTTGTATATTAAATTTGCGATCTCAAAAATTACTGCTTCCCAGATTGTATCACAACTTGTCTAAACACATTTTGCATTTTTACATAGAAAATTAAAAACAAAAAAAAAAAAAAACATTAAGAGGCAAGGTTTGTGGATGTCCTATAGCTTTTATATAAGCTTGTTTTACAAGTAACTGGTATCAAAGGGATTAATGTTTTTTTTTTGCTCTGCAATTTTCAAATGTTATTTCTCTTTCAAACTGGAAATTTTGCGACAAAGTGAGTTTTGTAAAATAAAGTATAAAATTGTAATTTGAATTTGCACAACTTCTGAACGGACTGAGATATCCCCAAGAAAAATTTTAAACAAGAGAGATTTTAAGGAAATGGTAGTAACAGATTTTTATATTTTATATTTTAACACCTGCATTTCTAAAACGGGAAATATGTTTTCCAAAAAAAGTTTTTTATAAAATTTATATACCCTGCCTTTGTTAACCAAGGGCCGGCCTATCAAATCCTTTTAAAATATTTATCTTTAAAAATCTGTTTACTTTTTTTCAATCGGTACCTTTTACTCCGAGGAATTTTATAACAAAATATAAATTTTATTGCAAAATTGAATATGTTTGGATAGGGCTGAAGGGAGAAACATTACAATTTATAACGCTTTATCTTTAAAAAAAATACATATTTAAGTACAGCAATAAGCTAAGTTTATATGAGCAAAATCCTTCCTTTGGGAGGTAAGCGTTCCCAAATTGCAATTGTTTGGAAGGTCTATATAATCTCCATTTATATCGATTTTATAATATATCTCATTCGTGGGCTCGTAACACACGAAACATGTTTACTGTGCTACATATATCCGAAACATATACAAACATATATAAACTGCCTCCTACGTCACTATTAATTTTTAAACATTTTTTAATTACTTCCCTTTCTATATGAAGATGCACTTGATCAAACGGTAAAGACGGATTCAAGACAGACGCCTTTGGATGCATTTTAACAAAATTTTGTAAAGAGGTACATTAGTATCCTGGTCCCAATATAGGATACTTCTTTTTCGCAAAAATATCTCATTTCCAAGTGAAAGTGGAGAAAAAGCAGTGAAAGAGCAATTTCTGGTTTAAAGGTTCTGAAATTTTCGGAATATTTTCAACACGACTATTTTATCAACTCATCTTTTTGTTTTTAAAAGTGGGATATTTCAAGAACTAATGCACAACAGATGGCGCCAATTGTATAAAATTTGTATTTAATTTGTATTTTTACTTTGTGGAATTATTTAAAATATTAAAATATTTTAAACACCTCTTACAGAGGTTTACAATAATTTTTTGAAGTTTAGAATTTTTTATAAATTTTAGAATTTTATCCAGGGATGGGTACCTTTATATAAAGTAAATAAGTAAACCATAACTGAAGCACTACAATTGGTGTGGAATACTTTTAAAGCAAAATCGAGCAAAATATTGTCAGGACGCCCACGACGCGCAATGAGTCAACGCCGGCCCTAAATACAAGGAGTCATTGTAGAGCTCTGAAATTTTGCACAGATTATTTTTGAGAAAATTCCAGTTTAAAAAAAAAAATTTGAAAATTCGCCCACTTTTACGCCCACCCCCCATACAGTCGAAATTTGTAAAATGCCGTATTGTCCGTAATACTTAAGGTATAACTTTCAATTTTGGTATACTTGAATGTTATATTGTTACAAACATTATCATGCAATAAAAAAGAACAATTTTTTTTCCTTCTATCAATAATTTTTTAACATCATCATTTTTTAATTTTCATTCTCATTCTAAATGAATTGATATAAGGATCTGGTGATATTTGCAAACAGTGCATTAAATCTTCTTTCGTAGAAATACGTGAATATTTACGAGAATGGAATAGCCTACAAAAATTAAACTAACCACATTAGAACATAACATAACACAACTTAGAGCATAACACAACTTAGATAAGAACAACAGCTTGCACTATCAATTTAAATTAAAAATTATGCAACTATCTAACCCAAAGTCAACGACCTTCAAAAAAATTATCAGTCAAATGAATAATGTAAATAAAATAATAATAAACAATAAGTGAATAGTTGTAAACAATTAAAAAATAAAAGTAAAAAGTTGTAAACATGCTATTGCATGCTAACATACGTATAGCGACAGAAGTAGTTTTTTGTATGTTTAAAGTACTTTTGCAAACTTTTGCTATATGTCCTCTACTTCAAATGAAAGCTGAGACTTCAATCTTTCATTTGATATAAGTTTTCACCTAGGGCGAGGGGTTTCTCTATATTTCCTAGTCCATTGAAAATGCAAAATGTTCAATTTTTACACCACAATTCTGAAATTTTTTTTTGTGATTTTTTTTTAAATTTATTTTTTTATCTACTCATTCTACAACAACTAAGTTAATTAAAAAAATACTTTAAAGTTATATTTATTATGTTTTTTTTTTATTAATAAGCTTTCGAATATTACATATTGAACTAACATATTTCAAGCGCGGTGGCATACCTCAACTTTGACTTGTTCTAGAAAAAAAAGTAATTAAGTTATAAGGCTGAAATTTCAGGGAATTGTTACTCATATATCTGTTAATATACTGTGAAAATTTCATCCAAATTGGACGACACGCCAAAAACTATTTTTTGACGCGGTTACTATAGGGCTGTCTCACTGTGCGACTAGTCTTACATGAAAATATAAAATTTTTATATATTCCTTAAGAAATTTTTTTCTTTTGAAAACCCCTTTTTAGGCTAAAAAGCACAAAAATTAATTAAATTATTAATTAGTTAATTTTTGGAATTTTTAAATTGAAAATTGCGTAGTTTTTAACTCAGAGGGGATACCATTATGAAATTTTTTAAAAAATTTTTAAATTTTCTTGCTAACTATAAGAAAGAATTTGAATTTTAAAGAAAAAACCAATAATTCTTTTTTAGTTAGAAACTTTCTTTGAAATGCATAAGTCTATATTTTTACTTCATTTCCATTAAATTAATATAGCCCTGCTCTAGATTCTTCATTTTTACTTCAGAAAGTATTAAACAAACATTATGAACTTCCCTTTTGGTTTCATTAAGTTTTAAACACATATGCATACTCTTATAATATATTTAGTCCATCTAGCTTGTACTAGCTTATGGTAAAACAAATTGGTTTATGTTATTAAAGCTAATAAAATAAAAAATGCGTGTAAATAATTGTATTTCATGGTGCTTTGCTAAGATTCCATACATGTTTCCAATTTAATCTTTAATTTACTGGCTCTTCTATACATGATAATAATTTGTTCATCAAAATAAAATAAAACAAGAATTAAGCAACATTTCTATAACACGAACTTCTAAATGCACGTCTTCGAGAGGGGATCAAAATAAAGCAAAAGAAAAATATTTAATTGAAACTCGTAATCTCACAACCAAACACATATCAAATAATAGAAAAATCGAATAGAAAAAATTAAAACATATAATGACACCTGTAAAACAGACTCAATAGTAAGCAAAGCAGCAACAAAAAGTCATGACATGAGCCAGTGCAACGGTTATGAGTTTTCAACGCACATATGAAAAACTCACACACACACACACATGCCACACAGTGCAACACAAAACTGCTGGATAAAAATAAATAAAAATTAAATGAATTTTTGCCAGCAGCTGCTTTATCTAAATACAGCCACAATTACATAAAGGATAAATTGCAAGTAAATAATGTATTAAACTAGGCGTGTGTTTCTTCGTTTGTATGTGTGTGATATCAATTTTAAGTCCACCTGACTGACCAATTGTGTAAATAAAAATCAGTGTAAAGAAAATCCAACAAACACATCATGGAACAAATTGTTTGTTTGCCATTAATAAAACCGGTTGCACAAGATATTGTTGTGGAAACACAATTTATTATTTTCTCTAAAATAAAGCAACAATAACAAAAACTTTGTGCTAAAAAACGCAGTGGAAAGAATTCAAGTAAAAGAAAAGTGGTTGGCAGAAGCGTATGACAGTGAAAATGTTTCACTGCAATGATTATTTAAATGTGCTTTAAGGCCAAGATTTGCTATCATACTCAATCGATCGATCTATTAAAAGAGGCATGTGTGCTCAAATGAAGCGATGTTTTGTAGTTTTAATTTAGATTGTTATACGATTACGATAATAATTTAGACTTATGAAAATTGTTTCCAATATCTCAAGAGATCTCTGTTTGACATTAAAATGCCTTTCTTAAAAAAAATGACAAAATAAAAAAGAGAATCTTAGTAACTTGGTACCTCGTTGAAGAAAGCCAATACCTGCCTCTACCAAAAGCTATATCAAGTAATTTATGTTTGTGAAATGCTGACACCTTATTTTTGACAAAGCTGGGGAATACATGGGATGTGAACCTCATTTTCTATATCTTCTTTGTATGCTCTACTTTAGACTATACTGCAAATCCTCTTTAGAGCAATTGCGCTTAGATGTTTTATTAATCTGGCTCATATATGTGACCTAGAAACATTAATATTTTAGTTAAACTTCTTATAACTTTGTTTTTCTACAAAATGTTTACGACTAGGTTTTCGAGGACTAGCAAACTCTCGTATTAGAAAAATTAATTGATTATTATAGAAAAATTAATTGTTTATTATATAAAATTTTCTAGGTTTTAGTTGCCATACTAATTTAGTTCCAACTAAAGTCTTCAAGATGTGCTGGCAATCAGGAAACCTTCAGTGTAATATTTTTGTTCGCTTTTTTGTAGATTTTTTTATTCCAGGATTTAAGTTTCTTAGACGATTTAGCTTTAATTGTAATTTGGTTGTCCAAGGAGATTCTGACACCCACTAAGACAGTTTTACACTGATTGATTGCACCTATTTTTTAATAACTGTATTATAGTCAAGAAAGTGGAAGTAAAGCTCACTTTTCGAATCTTCTACAAAGAGTCCCAAACACGTTTTTTTACTTAGTTTAAGGCTGCTTTTGTATCAGCGATATCCCGCTGGAATATGCTTTAGAGTATCGTTTAAAAATGTCTCTGCGCCTTTGCTACTAACTACAACCTTTATTTTAAACCCAAGAGGTTATTTCTGCTGTTTGCGTCAATGCATCCAAATCTTCAATTCTTCTTTTTATTTTAAGTTCTATTAGCTTGCCGAATATAATAGTAATATTGACCATTGATTTCCACCATATTCCTGACTCATTATAGCTGGTTCCCTAGTACTTATATACACAAATTATTAATTCATTTAATTTTCTCTATTTTTTTAACCATTTCATTCTGGGAAGAATCATGTTTCAACTTTAACAGAATTACTCTTTTTAACCGACTTCAAAAAAAGAAGGAGGTTATCAATTCGTCTGAATGTTGCTTTTTTTATGTTTGTGCCCGCAGAACTGAGTCATTTCCGAACCGATTTTTTAAATTTTTTCTTTATTAGAAAGGAAATGCTTACAGATTGGTCCCATTTTAAAAGAAGTTCAGAATTTTGAAAATTAAAGGGTGTCCCCATACAACATACGTGCTTTTTACGTGTATAATGAATCGTAAAGGGCACCCTTTTAAAATTTTAAAAAACTGCTTATTACTATAGCTGCCAATAATAGAAATTTATAAAAAATAAACTTAAAAATTAAAGGGTGTCCCCATATGTGACGTCAATTTAAATATATGAACCATTTGAACCATTGCAGACAATCACTTGAAAATTGGATAGAATGTCCAATATTTATAATCATAAATTAAATATTTATAATTAGTAGTTAAAGGGGGTCCCAATAGTTGATGTAATTTGATGTATATTGCAAAACTTTTGAACCGTAACAGAGAGACGGTTGAAATTTACAAAGAACCTGTATATCTAAGTCCTTTATAACATCAAGTATATAATTTAAATTTGGAAACTAAAGGGTGTCCCCATAATTGATATAATTTTACCTATCTAGATTTATCTTTTGAACCGTTATAGACAAACACTTGACAATTAGACAGAATCTCCACTACTATGTCCCGTATAATAACATTTATAAATATTTAAAATTTCAAAGGGTGTCCCAATAGTTGATGTAAATTGATGCATATGACCAAACTTTTGAGCCGTTTTAGACAGACATTAGAAATTTACAAAGAATCTGTCCTTTAAAATAAGTGTTTAATTTACAATTGCACATTAAAGGGTGTCCCCTAGGTGATATTGTTTTAGTTATATGGCCATATCTTTGGAACCGTTATTTTTTATTACTGTGTCAGTAATAATAAGTGTAAAAAAATAAAGGGTGTCCTCATATCTGACGAAATTTGTCGTATATGGCTTTATCTGCTTAACCTTTACGGATAGATATTTGAATGTACAGAACGTATATTACTATGTCCGTTAGAGCAACAAGTATAAAAGTATTTGATTTGAGTACTATTTCTTACTTACTTTCTTTTAAATTTTTAGTTCAGAATTGATGCACATATATTTGTTTTGTAGTCGGTTTTTTTTTGGAAGAATTATTTGATTTTTTATATTTAATTTTAGAATTAATTTTTGTCATTATTCTCACAGAATCATTTTAAAATAAAAAGTTTTTCTAAAAACTTGCATAAGAAGTAAGAACGTTTTTTCTCTTTTTCGTATTTAATTTAAATAATTTTCTTTTTCAATAAATTTACTTTTTCGTGATTCCTCTAACGAACAATTGTCATCTACTGAAAGGAATAATATTTTAGAAACTTTTGTTGGTGAAAAAAGCGTTAAAATGCAAAACATTCAAATACATTTAAGTTTCTTTTTTTAGAAAACTAAACTTTTGATTGAAACTACAGAATTAAATAATGACGAACGGCACAAAAAAGTTAAATTTATAAAATAAAAAAAAAACAGTAAAATAAATATGTTCCATTTATATGATGGCCAACCAAAATCTAGGTTTGTTTTCATGACAACATGGAAAATAAAAAAGTCAATATCAAGCTTACTTTTCAGATTTTATATGTAATTAAAATTTCTATCCATATGAATATTTGTTTAGGTTGTTTTAAAAATTAATCTTTTTAAAGAACTTGATAAAATCGAATTGTGAAACAAATGAGTGAAAATAAAATTTTCTCAACGAGTGTTTTAAAAAAAGTAACCGTTTCCAAATATTTTTTTGTAAAAAAATTTAAATAAATCAGTCAAGCACGATTTAGGGGTTCCCTTTTACATAATATATAAATTCAAGTACCAGATTTAATTGCTTTGATAGTAATCCACACTAATTTTAAGGCTCTTACGTATTTAATTTATATAAAGTCACCCATCCCTGAAAAAAATTCTAAAATTTATATAAAATTCTAAAAATTATTGTTAAGCTCTGTAAAAGTTAGTTAGGAAATGAGTTACTTATTATTTTAAAACAGCGCCATCTGTTGCGCAATATCGCTTAAAATATGCTGCTTTCAAAAATAAAAAATTCCTCAAAGTATGGAGTACCTTTAAATCGGTAAAAAAAATCGGCGTACTAACACTGCTTTTTCTCTACTTTCTCTAGGAAATAAGATATTTTTTCGGAAAAAAATCATAAATTGAAATCGGGATACTAAGGTACCTCCTCACAAATTTTTTTTAAACTTCCAGTAGTTTTTACGTGATGCGAACACGAAGAGACAGACAGGAAATGAGTTACTGTTTTATTATCTGTATATATTCCATATTACACATTTTGGCTGTATATATGTATGTATGTACATATATAAGAATTCATTCTTGTTCCAAATTAATCTAAAATCGTTTAGCTGTGATTAACGCACTAATAAAGAAAAATATATTTATAGTTTAAATTACATAATTTATATTAGACTTAATCCTCTTATTGCCATAAACAAGAGCTCTTAATGTCTCTCTCTAAATTACCTTTTAACTTGGTTAAAAAAAAAAAAACACTAACGGAGCCCTTAACTGGGAATACAAAATAATAAATGAAAGTTTTTTTCGGTGATCTTTTCTTTGATTTTTATGGTGGCATAAAAATGAAATTTACTCTCTTGTACATTTTTTTTTCAACTGTGTTCTCGGAAATGGTTTGAAGTAAGAACTGAATGTGTGTTTGTGTTTAGCTTAATTCAATTGTTTATACTTTTTTCTGTGACTTTATTAGGAACTCTTTGTTGTCACACCAGTATTCTTAAGAAAAAGAATGAATGAAAACCGGATTTTTTTTATTACTCATATTGTTACGTATTGAGTACCAAACATAATTTGATTCATATGTGTAACTTATATACGAGTATGTATTGGTTGTGGGCAAGACCATAATTTTGAGTTAGCTAATTGCTAAAGACCCTACGATTTATGAAGTCGTAAATTTAGCAATTTTGAAGAAATTGTTTGATAATCTTTACACTTGCCGTATATAAGCAATTTATAAACAAAGATAATACTCATAAATATACTTAATTTTTATTCAATAATAAATGCAGAGAGGCCTATATATGTCTCAATACATATAATCTACAAAAAATTTAAAGGAATGCATAAGGAAATTTTAGAAACTTATATTAATTAATTACATCATTTCTAAGTTATTTAATTCCATAATAAGATGAGATGGAATTGTTTTGTTATTGTTTTTTACCTTTAAGTCTCAAAGTAAATATTCGTATGATGTCTAAAGTAAATTTTCCTCTTTCAAAACTGTTCAGGAGTTTTACCTGCGTACGTTAAAATATATGAAGACATCTAATTTATTCTGCATGCGTCTTTAACTAAATCTCCCTCCAGTATCGATCGTTGTTTTCGTGTGTGTGTTGGTTTTAATGGGATTTGGTGTATAATATGGACAATGAAGCAATAGCTATGCCTATATTGATTGTGTACATTTACATTTGTCCATATTATACGTGATTATAGTTTTTGTGTTGTTGTTCTTGTTAATGGTTTTTGACAGAATCATGGTTGTGCGATTTTTTGTTGTTTATTTTAAACTTGGAGTTTGAAAATTTATAAAAAATGTTTGAAGTTCAATGAGCCGGCGTTTTTTTTTTCTTTAAACGTAAAATAAAAATATTAAATTATAATTAATTCAGAAGTACATAGAATGTTGTTATGTCTTTTATTAGAAAGTGAATAAGAACTAGGTGAGGGGAAACCCCAATTCGAACAATAAGATACACTTTGATTAAATCTATCCTCTATATTAAAGTAATAATAATTAAATATTGTTTAATAAAAAAGTCACAGGGCTTTGCTTTATTATAAGTTAAAAACCATTATAATTTAAGTATATATAAATAAATACCTAATGCATGTACCTGTAAAGTACTGCCATACTGTGGCGAATGTTAAATCCGAATTAGATGGAATCTATACATATAATAAAATAGTAACTCATTTCCGTCTGTCTGTCTGCTTTTCTTTTGTGTTCAAATCACGTAAAAACTACGGGATAGATTTTAAAGAGATTATATGAGGAGGTACCTTAGCATCCTGATTTCAATATCGGATATTTTTTTTTCGCAAAATATTTCATTTCCAAGAGAAAGTGGAGAAAAAGCAGTGAAAGTACGCAACTTCCGTTTTAAAAGCCCTGAAGTTTTCGGACCTTTTGTTTTTGAAAGTGGAATATTGAATAAAATTTTTATCTTTACTTTGTGGAATTACAGTGTTTTAAATACCTCTTACAGAGCTTTACCGTAATTTTTAGATTTTTTTTTATAAATTTTAGAATTATATCCAGGGATGGTTTCCTTTACATAAAGTAAATACATAAATCACAACTGAAGCACTATAAAAGTAAGACTCTTACAATTGGTGTGAAATACTTTTAAAGCAAAATCGAGCAAAATTTTGTCAGGACGCCCACGACGTGGCGGGTACAGCTAGTATTTTAATATCATTATAAATACACGATTTCAGTGGTAAAAAATTTCAGTGGTAAAAAATTACAATTACAAACAACATTTGTAATTTGTAATTTTTTTTTTAATGTAATTGTACGAAAGAACGACTTCGTTTGACGTTGTGAAGTAGGCAGTTAGCCTCGAAGACGTCAGACGAATTTATTTTTTATTAATGATAACTTAAGTTTGGTGACAAGGCTGATATATTGGCAAGGTTTATAGGCTTAATTGTAGCAGTGGTTCTCAAGATCAGCAAATTGAAAGAAAGACTTGATAGTTGAATTATCGAAATTTACTCTTTTTACGAATTTTACGTCGAAGCAGCCAAAGTTCTTGAAAGATAGCAAGAGCGTCAAATTTACAATTATAGAATCGCCCTATAGTTCGAATCTTAAATTTATCAAACGATAGGGTGAATCTTTAATTTTCTTTAAGGCTACTGCTGCCTTCATTCTATAAAAATTTGAGAGGTGATCGGACTAAAAATTCAATATTCTTTTTCCAAAATCCAAACGATGATTCTTGCCGACATGCAGCTGTAGTAAAAAGATACTATAAACGAAATCGGCGATTTTTTCATAATAGTCTAGTGAGTTCGTACCTAAATCGTACCTGAATCAGCATAGAACTTCTTTTAAAACTTTTTTGTTATTAAAAAACTAAAAATTTATTTAAATTTTTATATTTTTTTTTCCTTTTTATTAATTTTGTAATTTTAATGTTTTTTATTTACAGATTTGCCAAGTAATTTAAATTCATCATAAATACTACCAAAAATATTTGAAAAGAAATTTATTTAACAAGTAAATAAAACATATTTATTCAAACATCATTAACAGCTAATGGGAATTATAAATCTAATTAACAGGTAGGTTTGAAAAAAAGTCAAAATATTTTAAATAAAAACTAATTATAATAATTATTATTCAGACTTTTGTAAAGGCTGTGCAAAAAAAAATTTAATTAAACATCAAATAAAAAAATTTTAATAGAAATAAATAAATTTTACTTACAGTAATAAAACAGTTGCCAAAAAATATAATAATAATTTCATAATAAATATTTTATAAATAAAAAGTTCTCTAGCTTTCCGTTGTGTTTATAAAAGAAAACAATCAGTCCTTCTTCTGTATTTCGTGTATTATGAAAACGCAAGGATTATTGAATAATTTTGGTGTTCTATATTTCAGATACTTTTTTTATTACGATTTTTTTAGAAACCACTAAGATGAAAAAGGTTTCATGCTTTAATTAGAGATTATTATTGGAACATTTTAAGAATTCGAAACATTTGGCTTTTGCATACAAAGTTTTGCGTTCCAAATACACATTAATAGAAATGATTTTATTATTTAATAGGGTCAAGTTGTGTTTGTAGCTCGTAAATAAACCAGATGTTTTATGATCTACTAGCATAATGTAAATCAATTATGATAACTTTTATAAGAGTTGTCATGAGTAGGAGGAAATAATACACAAGTACACTGTACGCAGACCGATAGCTAAAGATGATAAAATATATCTGTGGACATATTTAAAAGCCTCTCTCTTAGAAAACCTCAAAGTCAACTCGTCATCCTTTTAATTTGAGGTGACCTTTAAGCGATTTTCAGTATTTAAAGACAAAACAGGATTTGCAATATATACCTATAATGATCCTATAAAAAAATTTTGTTCGCTTTAATGATTGCTAATTAAAATACATTCAGCAATATGGCTTTATTTCGATGCCTTCAATTTACCACAATATAAAAGAACTTCAAAAACTTAATGGATTGCAAATATCATATTTTACTATTTATTCATCTACACACAGTTCATGTGAAAAACACAGGAATCCTGTAACAATTTATGATTGCAATGAACACATTTCAGTTGTTTTAAAATTTACTTAAGTAACGATAAACTAGTTTTGGTTAACATTTCATCAATAAATACTTACTACGCCCACAAAGTGCAAACCAACTGGTTTTAACTATAAAATTTTTGTTACTCTTCAAACTACAAGCAAAATTTCATAAGTATATCAAAATAATATATTATTTTAAACCCTAATATATTTAATCAAATAATGACTAAAACAAATAATGTTTGTTGTCATTGTCATTGCCTTTTACTGGATTGTGCTTTAAAAAATAATAATAATAAAAAATTTGGTGTGCATACATGACTGTTAAGTAAAACATATCCAGCAATATTTGTTCCTTTAATACATCATAACAAAAATTATATATGTAATATGTTTGACATCACAATTTTAAATCTTTTTTCTCTTACAATTCAAACACTTCACAAGCTTAATGGATTTTAAATATCACAATTTACTATTTATTCGTCCTACACACAGTTCATGTGCAACATTGATTTTACATTTTATTATTTGAATCATTTGTTGGCGGTAAAAAGCTTTTTAACCCAAACACCTAAAGTGATTTACCATGACGACCAGCACGTCCCATTATACTTCCATTTATATCAATTATTGGAAGAATAAATTCCAATACTTAAGCTGAAATTGAAAATGGCAAAGCGGAATAAGTAAAAAGCGTTTAAAGGATTTCACCTATTTAAACGTAGCATATTTGTTCAAAGTGAGAGACAGATGAGGTAAAATCAGGAGATGGAAGGAGATCAATTACCTAGAAATGTTTTACCTTTGCAACTGACAAATTAAGCTTGATGCACTTTACTTAACCCCAAAAACCTCCCACAACATAAAACTAAGGAGAGAAGAGGTTAAGCGAATATACACATGCATATGTGTACATAAAGATAAATGCATACAACCATACAATCAGATCAATTGTATGCTGCAAAAGGACAGAAGGCTTAAATGATATATTCTTGGGTCGTTGTAAAACCAAGATGTTTTTTGTAGAACATTTTTATGGAATGATTTGAAAAAGCTGTATACAGGGATCAAAAGTTTAGAGTAGATTTGAATTTGCTGTCGTTTGTTCAACATATTGTCCAACTTTGGGCTGCTTTATTTGTTGAACAGCATTTTAAGGATAATAAAATGCATAATTATCGAGCAAAATCCTTAAAATAATTATCACTTTTTTCTTGATTTTGAGCTAGATCCATCAGTAATTGATCCTAAACGCAAGACTTTATAACAGCAGAGTTTATTCTGCTTATACTGATTTGTGGACGACATATGCTTTAACCTAACATTAACCTAACATT
The DNA here is from genome assembly GCA_949628195.1 of Phasia obesa. Taxonomy (NCBI): domain Eukaryota; kingdom Metazoa; phylum Arthropoda; class Insecta; order Diptera; family Tachinidae; genus Phasia; species Phasia obesa. The sequence continues at coordinate 109,809,896 of OX451219.1, forward strand.
TGACAGTACTGTCATGGAAATAGAAGAATACGTATTAGTTGTAAAGGATGCTGACAATTGTCTCCGTAGAATATGCATCCAGACAATACTTAAGACATTTTATTTAAACTTTTTGATTTTCCGTTTTGAATTTTTTTCTGTACACAAATACACATACAAATGAATTTGTACGTGTATACGTCAAATCATTTTCCTATTTACTGTCTTAAAAATATTCGAGAAATTTATTGAGGCCATTGAGAAAATATGCATGTGTTAGGGAAAAACTGTGTTTGTATTGCTGTTGTCATGGCAGCATTGTCTCTTGTAAGCTCGCTGTAAGAAATACCCTTCCGCATGTCCAATCAGTAGAATTATTCAATTGCTGCATAATACATTTCCTATTCTTGTAAAGCGTCTTTTTATAAAAGCCTTCGAACTTGAATTTGAAATAAAACAAAATAAAAAAATTATGAATTAAATGAAATTTTTATTGTGTTTTGTGTCATTTCTGTTATGTTTCCGAAATGCCATCTGTTAAATGACCATCTTGACCACTTGTTGTATAGGAAGCTGTTACAAAAATCCACAAAACTTTTGACCAATTTTTTAGAACTTCTGGTTATGTTTCATTAAAGGGGTAAGTTATGTTGACATCCAGTTGCTCAGGAGTTCTAGAGTTGTTCGAATAACACATACCCCCAAAGAAAATAATAAAGGCGTGTCACTATCTTGAAGTCCGAGAAACAGGTACATTTTGTGAAATAACATTTGGCAATAATGTTGACTTTTCAATAATTCAATGGATTCGTGAGATGTTTGGCACGCAAAATGATCGAAAGATTTTTTTTACCAGTTTGCAATGGTTCCTAAGACCAATCGGTAATTGTATAATGCATTTAATGGTCATAGGATTTAAAATTTTGAACCAGCTGAATCCTGTATGGATGTAAACAAAGATATCTAATGCAAAATATTCCATGTGATGGACGAAAACAGAAGCGTACTGACAAATCACTATTATTCTCAACACTCGACTTACAGAAGCGATGGTTTCATCGATATTTGTCTTGCTGTAGTGTCTTGTTGTAGTGACTAAATGGTACGAAAATTTACGATAATCTAAAAGAAAAATCTTTTTTGCTTTGCTTTGGCAGATGAAAAACCAGTTCAATAATCTATAAAAATTTTTGGAGTCAAATCAAATGCCATAAAGCTGTTTGGGAGTAAAATTTTGTTTGTACTTTTTGCTTTTTATTAAACCAAAAAAAAAAGTTTTTTCTCTTTAGTTTTCTTTAAAATAGATTTAATACCTTTAAACAACATGTTTAGCTGCTATTCCAAAATTTCTTTTTGAAATGTAAAGTTCTCGTTAATGCCTGTTTGATTTTATCTTATAAAACACAAAAATAAAAATGAAAAAAATATTTTTTTACCACATAAAAAATTGATTTTAATTGATTGAGGTTGGGTTTAGAATCTACTTTAGATCTTTGCGTACATTACAATATAGATAGTTGGTCTACTGAAAGCTCTTTAGATGTGTGCCTGTCACATATTTGTTAGTACAAAAATTTAATTAAAATCAAATAAAGAAATCCCTACGTTCAAGTCTTAACAGTTGAAGAGTTTTTGATTGTTTTTTAAATATTATTGGAAAAAATCTGAAATACCAATTGAACTTAAAAAATTATTTACTTTATAATTCAATGAGATAAATTAGAAAATGTTAGGTTTTACCTCATGGTAAATAATATGTACGAGTATATCTATTAAATAAAATGTTTGTGAATATTAAAATATTTATATCGTAATTTAAAGCTTAAATTTTTTCATGTTAAAAAAATATTTATTAATTTTTTAATTAAAATTTTAATTTATTAATTTTTTAATATAAAAAAAAAAATTGTTAAATATAGTTTTGTTATTTCATTTTTATTTCTTTTAACTATAAATTCGAAAAAAATATCTTTTCCCAATTTTTGTTTCTTTTAATATTAACTAAAGTTCCAGGATTGCATTATTTAACTGGAGTAATTCTAGTTTATTTTTTAACCGACTTCGAAAAAGATGGAGGTTATCTATTCGTCTGAATGTTGCTTTTTTATGTAAGTAACCGCAGAACGCAGCCATTTCGGAACTGATTTTAAAGTTTTTTCCTTTATTTGAAAGGTTATGCTTTCTGGTTGATCCCATTTTAAAAACAGTTCATTATATTAAAAATTAAAGGGTGTCCCCATACAACATACATGTTTTTTACGTGTATTAAGAACCGTAAAGGGCACCAAATTAAAATTTTAAAAAATTGCGTGTCGCTATAGCTCTCAACAGCAGAAATGAATAAAAAAATAAATTTAAAATTTAAAGGGTGTCCCCATAGGTAACATAATTTGACCTATTTGGGTCTATCTTTTGAACCGTTATAGACAAAACCTAGAAAATTTGACAGAATGTCAATTACTATGACCGTTATAATAAAATGTATAAATATTCGAAATTTTAAATTAAAGGGTGCTCCAATAGTTCATTTAATTTGATGTATATGGCCATTCTTTTGAACTGTTGCACACAGACCATTGAAATTTACAAAGAACCTGTAGTGCTAAGTCAGCTATAACAAAAAGTATAAAATTTAAAACTAAAAGGGTGTCCCAATAGTTAATGTAATTCTATGTGTGTGGCCAAACTTTTGAACTGTTAGAGACAGACAGCTGAAGTTTACAAGGAACCTGTATTGCAAAGTCCACTATAGCAAGTATACAATTTGAATTTAGAAATTAAAGGGTGTCCCCATAAATTATATAATTTTATCTATATGGCCCTATCTTTTGAGCCGTTAAACACAAACACTTGAAAATTAGGCAGAATATCCACTACTATCTCTGGTATGATAACAGGTATAAATATTTGGAATTATAATGTAAAGGGCGTCCCAATAGTTCATGTAATTTGATATATATGGTTAAACTTTTTAACCGTTATATACAGATAGTTGAAATTTACAAAGAATCTTTGTGGCCAAGTCCTTTATAACAACAGGTCTTTAATTTAACATTGTAAATGAAAGGGTTTCCGAATAGGTGATGTTATTTGATCTGTGTGTCCCTATCTGTGAAACCGTAGACAGAGGCTTGAATGGTGCCCCTCTAAAAGATGGATGCTGATGAAAAGAGGAGAGGCTTGACCTTCAAATAGTCTTTATTTTTCCCTCTAAGTTTGGCGCATCTTTTGTTTGGTTTAAATCTAATTCTTACAGATTACTTCTTACATTTTTAGTTTAGAATTGGTGCCCTTCTATCTGTTTTGAAGTCGGTTTTTTTTTGCAAGAATTATTAAGCATTCGATTTGAGAAATGATTCAATGCATAAATTATTATTTTTTTTTTTAAAAATTCTAATAAATTAATAAAAAAAACGAAACACAAAACTTAAAAAAAACAAAAAATTATTTGTTTGTTTTTAGTCATACTGTGGTTACATATGAGCAAACTTATCGTAATTTGTTTATTAATAATACTCGTATATTATGGTTATAAATACAACACTATTATACTAATAAAATGGCAAAATTTATAGGTGCAATTGTAGCATTAGTTCTGAAGATCAGCCAGTTAAAATCAAAGATATATACAACTTGAATTTCGATTGGTAAATTGCACTATTTTTCACGACATTTGCGTAGAAGGAGCTACTATTCGGTACTTCTTCAAAAACAGCGATAGACTGAAGATTATAGGCTGCATGTATGCAATCTGTGATTAAAATCTGTTAGAAAACTTTTTGCCTCCAAGTCAAATACATATATTGTAACTAAGGTAGCATATAAATTATTGTATTCGTTCTGTGATTTTCTTATCCTTTTTCTTGAATAGGAGAATACTAGCAGGCTATCCATACTTAGGGTTTCTTTTCAAGCCCTATATATTCATCAGTAATTTAGCTTATCGACTGTTCGTTCTCGAATGCTGCTTTGCCATAGATTTTACTTTTGTCTTAAATGATTTTTGGTTGATGGGCGATTATGGGCACCATAAAATGCATGAATTCAATAATTGTTTTTAAAACAAATTTGAGCAATTTGCAAACGTTGCTTTGTAGTAATTATATATATATATATATATGATAAATTGTTGAAGCAAATTATCCTTAAAACAACTGAGAACTGTCAAATCAGATACCATTTTAACTATCACTATTAGACCTGAGATATAAGCATTTTGCTAATTTTAATTTTTCATCAATAGCGTGTCAGTTCATTATTTTGAAGATACAATAAATAATATGATGAAAAAAAAACAGATGATGCCAATTTAAAGTTCGCCTCTTAAAATTTACAAGATATATCGATATCAAACAATATCCAGCATATATTTCACCTTTAAGAGAAGGAATAATTTCATCTTTATAGCCTTTTTTAATAGAGGTACACATGTCTGACGAAATTCTTTACCACGTTCATTGGTGGTTCAGTTGCCAATTAATTCTCAACGTAATCAATATGGCCATTCATCTAATGAATTTTGTTGACATATGAGCACCAATTTTCTTAAAAATATATTCGAGTAGAAGAAAAACAATCAATCCATATGAAACTACAAATGGCATCTTTAATGATTTCCTTGCGAAAAGCTCAGTTGATAAAGGCATTTAGTCCAATTCAGCAAGAGGATTTATATACATAACGTTGGTAAAATGTACATCTAAAATGGAAGGCTACATGGATTTCACTTACTTACTCTAGGGACCAAGCATAAGGCCCTCATGCATCCTTCAACATATGTTGTTCCAAAGTGGATTTAAATTATATCTAAAGAGTGTATTTTATATTAATTGCTCAATTGAATTGTGAATCAGTAGTTTATTTTCCCTCCCTAATATATGCATTCAATATTTTAGGCTCTAGGTGCCTGTGACAACCACATTATTAATTAAGTTTTTTCCATTAATTTACAACATACTTGCACTTAAATTTGTTATAACACACAATTTTTATCGACATTAAAATACAATAATTTGTACTTGTATGTTGTTAATTAAATACAAATTTTAATCAATGACAAAACTTAATTAAGTTTGATAGAATTTAAAACTCTCTAAATTATATTAAATTCGATGAAAAAGTGTTTTTTTTTATTTAATAAACTAAATCTGTTAAGCATAAAAATAAACTTACATTAAATATTTATAATACAAAAATTCGAATTTAATACATATGAGTTTCACGATAAGAACAATGAATATAAGCAACAGCTTAAATATTACAGAAATAAATTTGTAAAACCAAGAAATAAATAGAAAAAGACTCTTTCCATACAAAAGGCCAGCTTTTTATTGATAGTTACAAAATAAAAAAATAATAACTTCATGCGGATGCTTTTACCGTAAAAGAGTTACATCCCACCAAAAATTGTTCCCCCAAAAGATCACTTTAAAAACAAAAAGTCATTTTTCAAATAGATGCAAATTAGGCGATTAACATTTAAAGAAAATGGGAAAATTTTCTGCTAGTTAGTGTCAGTAAAATTATTTTCATTCTCGATAAAAATTAATCACCTTAACTATATGTATAACACATTCTTTAAACCCCCTTGAGTCATAGAGAGATTAACGGCTCAAGTTGGTTAATCTCTCTATGACTCAAGGGGGTTCCTTTTAAGAATTTATTTTTATTTACATAATTATATGTATAAGCAAGCAAAATAGAGTTCATTAACTTAATTAATTTCTTAAGTGAGTACTTCACACTTTCTTATGCGGTTTTACTCATTTCCTGTTTATTTTTATTTATTAAATGAATTAAATTATTCTGAAGTCACATTGTTCCTCTACAAATTATGCTAGACAGAAATGAGACATCATTTCTAGAATATATCTGTCTAGTGTGTCTTTAAAAAGTGTTTTAAATACTAGTTATTAACAATTATTATTGTGATAAATAAACATCCAAACTAACCCACATTTAACAAAGTTTCTTTCGCGACTTTGCTACTGCATCACAACCCACAGACTAACGATAATAAACCGTACACAATTAGACAATTAACTATCACAGTTATAGTTGATGCAGTTAGTCTTAAATTATTAATTATAGTTGCAGTGAATTTTAATAATTCAAATAATCTATACATAAATATTTTATAATAGATTAGTCGAAACTCTGAATTAGTAGAAAATAAAATTATATATTTTTCCTCTTTATCAAACTGAATATATTCACTCATTCCAAACTAAGACACATTTAGTTTATAATTTTGTATGAAGACTGCTGCATGAAGATTTTTCTCAAATAATTTTCTGAAGAATACTTGAAAAAATATTCTAATATTCTAAAAACTATATAGTGTATTTTGATTTCTCTACAGACAAAGAGTCAAATAAAATTAACAAAAAAAAAAAACAGAAAAGGTTTATTTTATGGCATTGTTTAGAGGTTTAAATATTTTAAACACCTTTCGCAGTCAATCAAGGGGTTTATATTGACCAAAGTGGTGATGCATGTACATAAAGTTGTTTTTTTTTCTATAGGTTTTAGGCCAATTATGTCTTCGAAACTGGTGTAATTGGGACTTTTGCCATCATCAACGTACCCTGCAGGTCAATAATAACCATATTCTATTGACTTTCCCCCAAAGGCATATTGTGTTGTTGACTTGTACTACCTTGACGGCAATGCTTTTGGGGTATATGAGGACACCAGTCCCCGTGGCTTGCGCGGGGCCTAAAACTAAAAAATAAAAACATTCGAGGTATGCCGTGTCCGAAAAACAGGTACCATAGGAACGGATATCCTCTGTGAATAGTAATGAAGTAGCTGTGATTTGGACCTAAGTAGCAGAAGGGGTGTGTTGTTACCACCAATGCTGTCGCGGGGGTTTAGGTAGTCTCCAACTCCTAAACATATCAATGTGTTCACACAGTGGTAAGACCACCGTAAGTTTAAGGCGACGAGCTAGACACTGACGTAAATCTATATCACATATTCCATTGACCTTAACTAAACGATATGCATATAGACATCATGTTTCATTCAGACTATCAATTGTGACAATCGTAGAGTGAAAGTCCATTAAGTTAATGGAGAAAGTTAATTACAAGTTATTTTCTATATATATGAAAAAAGGATCATTGCGGAACAAATCCGAAGAACCATAACTTTTTAAGTACAAAATTTCTCTCTTTAGTGAAAGAGCCACTGCCATTATGTATTTTATAGCTCTAAAAGTTCACTAATAATCTTGATAGAAAATATTTTCTTTTTATTTGATGTAACTTATCCTCTATCTCAAACGTGGACATTTTTAGCTTGGTCATATTGGCTAACATTGGGAAACCTTTAAGGAGCCTTGCCTAATAGTCCCTTCGATTGGTTTTTGGCTGCCAGCTTGTCTGTAGAAAACACTCAGAGTCTTTGGAGGTTATCGAACCCATAACCGCCAGATTGACAGACTAGCACACAACCAATCACTCTATCGATGCACTCTTGCTTTGTATTGGAGCTAATCCTCTTACATTAAATTTGAAAAACACTATTGCATCCTTCATATAATCAGCAAGCCGAGACGTGAACATTTTTAAAAGGGTTAAAAGGTTCTTTACGATATACAAGTCTAATATAAAGTCCAGTATTTGTGATGACTTCTAATTCTCAGATACGCATAGTGTTAAAATAATAGAGCTGAATATAGTGAACAGTATGTTTTTGGCAACGATTAGTTCGATGCGTTACGTAAGAATATTTTTTTTCTTTTGCACCGGTAAAAATTATTTATTATTCTATAAATTTAATAATTTTAATCCCTCTAACCTTCATTTCATAATAAGAATTTTATCATAAAAGTCACACCTTTTTATTAATAAAATCGTTATAAAGACTGTAAGGCAATTTTGCAAAAACGAGTAAATAAGATAAAATAGATGATAATTTTTGTTTTAAAAATGATAAAAGAACAATTTCCATTTGACATCCAACTGTTAAGAATTCATTTATTTTAGATTTTCATAAATTTTGAATGCGGGTTGTTGTGTGTTTATTTATTTTCGTGACTGTTTTATTCAAAATAAATTTGCCATTTACCGACCCCATACTGACAGGAAGTTCAGTGGAAGAAAAATTATCTACCCAACAAAAATATATTAGGGATGAAAGCTTGTAATTTTATAAGGGTTGTAAAAATATTTTAGAACCAAAAACGAATAAAACTTGTCTGCAAAATAAAATAAATATAAAATTCAAGTTAAAAATTAATTTAGTTTTGACTTATTTTTCCAATTAAAAATTTTTAAAAACAATAGAAATGGTTTTTAATTTTCTCTATGGCCTTAGATATAATAGTGTGTGTGGTTGTAACACATTAACATTTCTAAGTATCTTAGAGTCTCAAATAAAGGCAATGACTAATAGTTTGGCAACTGATAAAATATTGTCATTGTAAATTTTGTATACATTTACATTTAAATTAATCTCCTTATATATTATTAAAGGATTTTGTAACACGTAAATTATATCAATTATTCTTGACATTTTTATTTTGGCTATTAAATATTTTTTATTTAAAAAATAAAAGGATTTTCTTTTTTTAAATATGCAGACCGTTAAATGGACAAGACATAGACACGACATGAATAGAGGAGAAAATGACAAATATTTGGACAAATCGTAAAAAATACATGAGAACGACATTAGCAAGATTTAAACAAGACAAATACAAACTATTGACTAGCTAATGACATGACATATACAGGACAGAGGAAGGTCCTAGGCTACATAAATGAAGATAACACAAGAACAAATTATAGTCAATACATTGACAAGGCATAGATATAACATAGACAAGACACACATAAGACACAGACAAGTCCTATAGAATAATATAGAATGGCATATATGATATGCAAAAAGATATGATGATATAAGATATGCAAAAAGATATGACAAAAACAAGATAAGACACCCCGAAACATAGAAAAAGATCTCAAGGCTAGATATGGAACAAAATATAGAACTATATATAGACTATATACAGGGTAAGATACATCACTAGATATAAGATAATATGTAGGATTAGACAAGATACATATACTCACGAAATATTGGACAAGAGCAAAATACCTAAGAAGTTTCGGAACAAATTATTGGAAAAGGTATCTTGTTATGTCTTGACCTATAGGTTTACATAAGAACAAAATATAGAACACTTTTTAATGAAGAAATTGTAAAATTGTATAAACCGATATAGGGTAAGACAAGCAACGAGATATTGCAAAAGCCGTATTTCTAGATATAAGACAATAAGTTGGGCGAGATATACTACAAGCTATATATAACGAGATTTAGGGCTAGATATTCACGTAATATAAGATACATATATAGAGGACATGCTGTTATACAAGAAAACAATCCAAGAAAAATGTAGAACGATATATAGAGCAATATACAAGCCATGATATTGGACAAGATGAAGGTTATTAGATAATAAGTAGACATACAGGACATATAGGACAAGGTATAGAAAAACATATAAAACAAAATATAGAACAAAAAATAGGACAACATAAGGGCCAAGAGGTAGAACATGATATAGGACAAAAGATAACAAATGTTGTACGACGAGATAAAGATTATAGAAAACATACAGGAAATGGTATAGGAATGAGATATGGGGCAAGATAAAGTTTAATGTGCTGGAAAGAGGATACATACATATGATAGGGCTTAGGATAAATAGCAGATCAATTTTTAAAATAAAATACAAAACATTATATAGCAGAAGCTATATGAAATGAAATTAAACACGGATTAGTTCTTATACTTAAAAGTATGTAAGGATTATTAAGGTAAAAACAAAAAATCATAAGCACATGACATAAATATATCATTATCTAGGCCTACAATTTTAAGCAAGGCCAACTTCCAACCAACGCACACAATGTGATATTACGTGAACGCATGCTTCCTGTTTCAACAGCCCTAATAATTTTGTTTCACCTTATTCCAAAAGGATGACAGTTATAACATTAAGTCATTATATAAGGATAAACTAATAGGTAAAGTTTTAAAGTTTTTTAGTGAAGACCTCCTGCATTTCGGACTCACTGACTGATTTACTCATTAATATTGGGCCCTACTATTTAAGCTAAAACTTCGTATAAAAGAAGGTCATAGTCAGCTAGTATCCAGAGGAGACAGAAAATGAGAAATTTGTGTCTAGGGTAGCGCATCAGCTCATAAATTCAGAGCTGGCAATTATATCTATAGATCTGAAATTTGGTATACAAGAAGGTCTCTTTCAAGAAGTAACTGGAAAAATCTGACAACATGGAATTTGTATCTAAGGTAGCGTGTTAGCCCATGAATTCAGTGCTGGTACTTCCAATGTAGCTAGAATGCAGATATTTAATGTACAATTAACTTTTATCCAGGCTATAGTTTTGTTGCAAACTTTAACATAAAAGATGTAGATAAAAACACATATGGCGTTTTCTTTTCTGACAAAAATGTTGCATATATTTTACACTTATTAAATTTTGGTGTTCTTTTCTACAAAAAATATCAGAATAAACATCATGTTCTTTTCTAAATATTTCTTACACTTACACTCAACTTTTATTCAGGTTGAGAATTTTATTTTGAATTAAAATTATGTGAATAAATATTTTATTTTATACGTCACATAGGCGGAAATGTTAAATGTAAAATCAGTTTGCATTTGAGTTCTTTTGAGATCATAAAAATCATTTTTCAAGGGGTGGGTGATCCATAAAAAGTATAACCTATTTATAAGGCAAAATATTTTTTCAGAAAAGAAAACGTCAATAGAGTCATATCTTCACAAAAATGTAAATGTTGCAAATACCAAATTACTATCCAACAATTTTGGGCATTAAAAGAAGTGAGATCAAAGTTCTTGCTTGGTGACAGGTATTGGATCAAGTAAGAACTTGGCTCTCATTATGATTTAAATACTTTTACCGGTCGATATTTTAAAATTTATTTAAAGAATTGATAAGTTGCTAAAAATTAGTTTGTTTTTATCTCATATTTTTTAACTGTAAAAAAGAAGCAACAATTTATCGATTTTTATTTTTCTATATACATTTTTTAGCAGTAACTTTTAGCTGCAACTAAGCTCTCTTATAAATAGTTATATTTGCTAACATGTTGCCTTTGTTCATAACAAAGACGACAATAGAACAAACAACGAAAGAAAAATACTCAACTGTAAGTTGGCAGTAAATGTAAGTTAAACCGTGGATGAATGACTTCCCAACTACAATAAAGATCATGTATTTTTATTTAAATAGCAAACTTTAGATATTTTATTCTGTGAAGCGATATTCTCTTTTTCTCTTTGTTTCAATTCATTTTTTTTAACTTTTTGGCCGACAAATACTTTCGCTTTATTCTATTTTTAAATTGCAGTTTTAAATAAGTTAAATAAATATCCTGTAGGTTTAAAAGGAAAAATAAAAACTTTAAGTCTAAATTTAAAATGTTTTATTACTTTACATAATTTTTGTCAAGGATCAAGCAAGAAAAATGTGTTTTTGTAAGCGGCACACTATTTTCCTGCCAAACAAAAGCTCTAACAGTAAGCACATAAAAACCGCCTAAATAAATGCAATTTTTTCTAACTTAAAATGTTGTTTTCAAAAAACAACCCTTTTTACATTACTATAGTCCATACTAAAAAGCACAACTGTAAGGCAGACGACCACAATACGCCATGATTTTAGGACATCTACACTGTGCTGAAATATCGCTTAAAAATAAATGCTACTAAAGGCCAGGATTCCTACACAATCGTACGATTTAATCACAAAAAAATCTGTCAGAATTTGGTCCTACTTAAAAAATCGTTTCAAAATGGCGTTGTAGATGCCACACTATCATACAAAACAAGATTTTGCAACTCTGATCGAATGGTTAAATACTATTTTATGATTTTTTTCGAAAGATTATCAAATCGTACAGACTGCCAAAAAGTCTGTCACACACATACATTTTTAATCCACACTATCATACTTTTTGAGCGCACATTGAATTTTTGACAAATCGTACGACTGAGTATGATAGTGAAATATCAAATATCATGTGTTACGTAAGCAGATTTGCAAGCAATAACAAGACATTCTCTTACAAACCAGCACAAGGAGAAGCAGTATTTTTTGCTGGCGATGTACAAGATTGTGGAAGATTGATTTCTGAAGTAAAACTAAATTGAACTGCATTCTAGAACAAAGAAATAAAAAAATACTTTAAAAATTTTTAAATAAAAATCAATAGATTTCAAATAGTATTTTCTCAAATATGTTATTTGTTAACATTTAAAAAAAACACTACCATATTTTCGCTTCATTGAGAGTTGTGCTCTGCCTGTTTGTCAAACTATTAAAAAGCAATAACAAAATAAATGCATTTCTGATCTTCCAACACAGTGTAATGTATTACTTTACATGAACTTTTTTGTTTGCCAAAAAATGCCACAAAACTATCCCATATAAGGGGATTTGGGGTATATTCTTAATTCCTTTTCTTGTTGCCATATTTTCGGTTGCCATTTACAAATGTTTTTTTTTATTTATCAACTTGTTGGTCTAAACAGTTTATTTATGGTTATTAAATGTATTTATAGTTGTATACGACTTTTAGTTATCTTTTATAGTCTTTAGCTTTTTTATCGCCACAATAAAATTAGAATTATGAGTTTTTCTTTTAAAAATAATATTTTTTTTTATTGGACCAGCACTCAGGGGATGACCCCTACTCATGCAATGCATTGTGCCAGAACTAGGAAATTTGGTTATGGGAAGGGGGATAGATGGAGTAGTGTTTGTGGACATTTGACTTGAACTTTCTCATAGTGAAGTTGATAGGAAAGACATCCGCAGGAAGTTTATTCCACATACGAACCGTTCGGGCTAAAAATGAATTCTCCCTATAATGCGTAGTGCGATTCGCTGGCAAATCGACCAAAAATGGATGGTCCCTTGATGAGAAGCGTGTTGTACGCAAAAAAGTGTGGGTGTCGGGTACAATTTCCCTGATTTCATTAGAGCACATTCCTTTGTAGTAACGGTGAAACAGCGAAAGACAACACTTATTGCGTCGATGATCCAGTGAGTCAATAGAGTTAGATTCCCTACTGTCACCGATAAGCTTCTTCGCCCTCTCCTGCACGCGGTCGAGTAGCTCCAAAATAGATTTTGGGGCGCCGGCCCATACATGACAGTTTTTTTCCATTTTAGACCGGATATAGGTGATATAAATAGTAAGAAGATCAGATGGAGTGAAGTATCTCTTACACTGTTTTAAGAAACCGAGGCACTTGAAAGCTTCTTTCTCGACTTGAAAAATGTGTTTAGTCCATCGGACATCGCACTGGATTTTCATGCCAAGAATTTAGATAAATTATTTTAAGTTGTGAAAGGTAAAAATAAAAAGTGACTAAAAAATTATAATATTGAATAAATAAATAATTTTTTAATTTAATATATTTGTAAAACATAAAAAATACAATTAGTAAATCGGTCACACAACAAAGGGTTTCGTAAATTATAAAAAACTACCTGTATTCGGGGTTTAGATGGGGTTTAAATGGTTTTTAAAATTTCACAATAAATTAAACTTTTAGGAGAAAAGTATTATTAGAATTTGCTTGAAATTAAAAAGACCAGGACGTTGTTAGTAAATTGGGAGCCGCTCACAATATTTGACTCTATTCCCCCTGTCACTTAGAAGCAGTAACTTTATAAAACAGTAAAAAAACATAAATTTGATTTCGTATCCGTATCTTCTATCTACTTTATATGTATGTATATCGTCATAGGAATTCATAAAAACACTAAAAAAAATTTTAGAAGGAAAACTCTCCAACATAAAAAATTAACCAACATTTAAAAAAGTTTTTAGTTTAAGCTTAAGACTAAGTATACAATTTAAGTTTTAATTGTAGAAGTTAAAAATTTGCAGGAATATGCATTATAATAAGTAAAAAATTCGATTTGGAATTATTTTTAACTTAGGGCTTTTTTGAAATCATATCACGATATTAAGCACAAAATGTGTTTGTTTCTTTGAATGTATGTTTGTTTGTTGATTTGTTTGTTTGTATGTTGGAAATCTATAGCAGCCTACACCAGTGGAGCAATCTTTCTGGCATTTTCAAAGTTTGTTACCAGATATGCGCGGTGGGTAAATAGGATATATATACAAAGTAATTATTAATCTTCGTGTCATGTGGTAACTGTAACAGGTAGAATTTTGAAATTGTGCAAAAATTGTCCCCATATTAATCTGCTTAGGCCCATTATTATAACTTGCCAATATCTAAAGATAAGATTTTGTCGGTGAGCTAAGGAATTGTTCGTAGTTATAAGCAAGCTAAAAATAAACTTTTACTATCGCGTATTTTAAAGACAACTTATAGTAACAAGCCTTACCTTCTTATGACAACGAAAAACTAGTTATCTCCCCGATACAAATCCTAACTTTAGCTATTGACAAGTTATAATAAGGGGCCTTAAACCCATTATTATAACTTGCCTTTAGCTAAAGTTAGGATTTTGTTGTAGCGATAAATAGTTTTTCGTTATTAAAAGTAAGCTAAAAACAACTTTTAACTATAACGTACTATAAGGACAAGTTATATCAATGATCATTATCCTCGTTATTATAACGAAAAACTACTTATCGCTCCAACAAAATCCTAACTTTAGCTAAAGGCAAGTTATAATAATGGGCCTAAGTCTACTAAAAAAGAGGCTGGATTGAAGCAGTGGGTGTGGTACCTCCCATAAAAAGAATAGTTATTAGAGTGTGCCTGTTTATAATGTTGGAATTTTTCATGACTAATCCTCACTAATATGCACTGTTAAGCAAAAAACTGGCTGGATTGAAGCAGTAGGCTTAGTGCCTGCCATACAAAGTGACAAATTATTATCGTGTACTTAGAGCACTTTTCAAATTTTGCACAAGTAACCCTATGAATAGGCTAGAGGAAAACAGACTGCATGATATAGATTGGTGATTCAAGAAAAAGTTATCCCGAACGGAAGCGCCGGATACCTTTTATACAAAGTAATTATTATATATCCCGATAACTACAATAATGACACTCTCTAAATTTAACTTAGGCTGCTCTAAGAGGAAAATACATTTCCAAGTTTAAGCTTGGCCGTACATTTACTTCCAACTCTATTCATCATCATCATCTTATACAAGTGGCATCTATTTAATAAATCTATATTTTCTTTAAAAATTATATTGCATAATTAGCGAACACCTAATGTTTATAAGGAAATAAAGAAAGTGGAATAAGTGTATTTCTTTTTTAACATTTCTACAAGAAAAAAATTGAGAAAACTATTGAAAAATAAACTACAAAATATAAAAATGTAATGGCACAACAAAAAGTAATTAAAAAGAAAAAAGATATAAATTTATAAGTGCTGCTGTGCAACACAAAAAAAAAAGATAAAGAAACCAAAAGTAATAAAAAGTATGTTGTTTTAATTAAGTGTTTATCGGTCATGGATATAACACTCTACTAATGCTTTTAACTCTGTCACGGTTTCTCTTTTTGCAACAAATAAATAATGACGCAATTAGTGAAAGGACTTTAGTTTTATTTTATGAGTTTTCTTAAAGTTTTATTTATGGACTTAATTAAGAGCTTTTTAACATAACACAGTGGCATAGAAAAAAGACGTCGACAATGAGAGGTTTTTCGACAAACTATGACTAATTTATTCTAAATTTCTAAGTCAAATCCAGATAGGAAGCATTCAATACCTACCTCATCTTTATATTTAATTTCTCAATTCTTCATATTTTTAAAATGTATCCAAAAAAAGTCTAAACCTTGAGTAAAAAAAATTAAACCCTTACATCTGAGAACTCAGCAAAAAATCATTATTTTGTGTTGTGATACTAAAACAAGAGTTCAAAACCAACTTAAAAAATTATAGAGATATTATTTATAACACTGGTCGGCAAAAAAATAAAAAAAATGGTGAACTTGAACCTTGTTATGTGATTTTAATGGGCTTTTATTACGCCTAGTTTTCGAGATATTCTTATTTAAATAAAAAAATATTGTCAAATATGTAGTTATTGTGATAACAATGGTCGGCAAAATAAACAAAGTTGGTTGTAAGAACTTTGTTATATGGTTTAAAGTGACTTTTGAGTGCTGAATCCAAATCTGTTCACAGATTTTTTTCTACCACGTCTAGTTTTCGAGACATTCTTATTTATATAAAATAAAAATATTAAAATATTAAATATGTAGTAATTGTTGTAACAATGGTTGGCAAAAGGAGTCGGGAGCTTGAACCTTGTTATATGGTTTTAATGGACTTTTATATTCTGAATCCAAATCTCTTTACCGATTGAGTCTCTCACGTCTAGTTTTTGAGATATTCTTATTTAAATAAGATGCTGATATTGAAATATTTAATAATCTTAATGTGTTACATAATGTTTGTCCAAGTAGGTAGCTGCACATAATAGTGAATAGAATCAACATTTGTGCATCGATTTTCACCACTTATGGCTTGTTTTATTCCTAGTATACCTAGCTTTCCGAATAAGGACAAAAATTATTTTATTGAAAAAAAAAAAAATTATGTAAATTTGACTTAAAAGTAATTTTATTACGCATCTTTTGGTGTTTTAATTATTAAAATCGAGCAATACCTTAAAGAGTTATTTAGAAATAGGGGAAAATATTAGCCATGCCCATAAAAAAAATCTACGTGATAAGCGAAAACTGAAAGCGGATTTGAGTTTAACGAGTTCAGATCACTATTTATGTTCACGGAGCAATTTTTCTGCAGACCAATGTAATTGGCAAATGCACCCCAAAATTCGATTATTTATCTAAAAATATTTTTTTTAGCAAAGAATTGAGATTTAGTCAAATAATTTTAAATTCCACCAAAACATTACTATTTTACCAGAAATTTGAAAATTTTTTAAAATATTATTTTTTTAAAAAAATATCTTTATTTTTCGTTTTTATATAAATTATTTAAATGTTTAAACCTATAAATTAAACAATTTTGACTTTACTCTTTTTTACTATATGACTCCATTGTGCATCTTTAATGACTCTATAGATACTCCGGACATATGTATGTGCAAGACAGAAGTATAAAGTTTGCTTCCTAACAATTTTATGAAATTTCTAAGATGACATACTCGTATATAATTTTAATTCATATTTATTTTTTGTAATATATTGTTCATTTTTAACTATTTGTTTTTTCTTACTTCATTTATTAAGAAAAAATAAAGTCGTTTCACATTTAAGTATTTAGCATATTCTAGGGAACGAAGAAGAAGGTTTTTCACCTAACGAACATTTAATATTTAGAAAGTTTTCATACAGTTAAATCTTTAACAAAATTCCATAACACTTTTGCTAAAGGCATTTTTGATTTTAGCAAAATCTTGATTATCTGGAAATTTGGGCATTTGGGTTAACTTCAGTTTTATTTATTGTCTTATTTATTGCATTTTTTTTTATTTTATCATTTTTTGAGAATTTATTTATAAGTTTTCACTATAAACGATTTCTAATTAACATTTCTTATTATTGTTTTATAATTTTCATATTTCGTTTTCATATTTAGCTTCAGCCTTTTAGTATGGTTTCATTTCAGCTAAAGGCATTTTTCCATTTTCTTTAACATAAAAGCAATTCCTTTTAAAATGATTTCTTTCGCCTACTTTAAAAATGCTTTGTTTATTGTGTTTTTTATATTCATTCAAGTCTAATATTAGTTCAAAACAGAATTAAATTTAATAACAATTTTTTAGATTAGTGTTTTTGGGCACAAAAAAATAAAAACTTTAATAATCAAACAATACAGTGGGAGTTATAACAAGTATTGTTTATTTGCTCCTTTAATGGAATTATGTCTGTGTAGAATACCTTTGTAAGCTAATTTTAAATAAAATTTATAAATATTTCTTGAAGCAATAAAGATCAGTTTTTCTGATCTCTTCCCCAAAATCTAGGCTAAAAAAAGATAGCAGTATTTGTGAACAATTTAATAGAAATAATTGGGTAATTTGATAAACTGATGCTAGGACAAAGACAAAGCTTAATCTCACCCAGATAAAAAGAAACAAGATATTTTGAAGGCAGTACCGTAAAGAGAATGACACAAACGACAGAATATGTTGTGTATTAATATCCAATGGCACAATTCTGAAACCCACAGGTCTCTACATACCACATCCTCAAGCATCTACTTGCAGTTACTCAGTTCTCAGTGATAAAAAAGGTCAACAAATATCAATTGGCAGGAAAAAATTAATCAAGCCAGAATACAGGAAAATGCCAATAGGTCTGATTATCATTGAGTATGTTTTTTCTTTGACATAGTCTACTTTTAAGTGTTAAAATTTCAGAATTCATTTGTAGCGGCGTAAAGTGATGAATAAGGTGGATTTTTGCCATCAAAGTGGCACAAGAACCAAATAGAGGCGAATTTTCTTGATTTCATTGCTTGGTTTATTTTCTTCATGGTGGTTTTACCTGTTGCTTCAATTCTGGTGTATAGTGATTAATTCGTAGTTCTCAGCTCAGTTTCGGCTGAGCTGAGATACGGAAATTCATCAGGATCTTTTCGATTGTTAGCAAACGCGACACATTTGATAAATTGTAATTATCATTAAATTGTGATAATGGCTTCAGCTTATTCACGCACTTAATGAACAGGATGTTCTCCTTCTTCTTTTTGTTTGTTTTAATTCAATTACTTAACTGTTGATAGTATGAAAATAGTCTAAATAGCTAAACTAAGGTATTCTTGGCTGTCAGAATATCATCGACTAGACACCAATAGACAAATACATCAATCTAGATACCACGGGACTTTGATATAAACAGAGTCCTTACTGATGAGCTAACGAGATTGTATTTAAAAACTCAATATATACAGGCATTTCCATCGTTGGCTTTGAATTTGGTGTAACATCTTGGAGGCACTGTCATCATCGAGTGGTGTAATTTCTTTTAAAAATATTATTTCTTTTATCAATAGTTCTACGTCTACAAAGGATATGAAGATAATGTTTAATTAATAGAGAGATTTTTAAAAATCAATTTTCTTTAGCTCCAACATTGTGTATAAAATTAAACAAAGATAGAAGTTTAACGACCAACTAAATATGCAACTATAATACTCATAAATTTGTTCCTTGTTCAACGCCTTCACATAGTAAATAGACTTTTATTGCAAATTTGTTCGCCCAAAAGTTGCCTTGGAAGATAAGAAACCAAAAATAGTCTTTACTTATTTATATTCCGAAATTTAGTATAAAATAATTGTGAAGAAGAGTTTTTTATTTGGGCACTTTGACAAATTAAATGTTGGTAAATTGCATTTCATTTATTAAATTTTTTCTATCCATCTTTATCTAAATATTCTTGTTGCTTCCCAATTCTTTTGCATTTCCTAGAAATATTTTATTTCTTGTGTGTTTGTACGTATTATTTTCAATTCTATTACTCAACATTTGGTAAATTCATTCCGATGTCACAAAAAACTAAATCGTGACTGACATTTGAATAAATCGTTTCCATGCTTATACTTCAATCTACACATACAAAGATATACTTAACAATATTAAATGACGAGGTCAGTTCACAAAACTATCAGATTAACTACGTTTGAATTTAGAAAATACTACTTTGCTTAGATTTAATTTCATGCTCGTTAGTTACATATGCTAAGCTCAGACGTTGGAATTGTTTGTTCAATATGATCATGTTATCAATTGATCGCATGCGAAATTGTGGAGGTTGCCGAATGTTTTCAGGGAATGCGAGCTAAGGCAAATGCCATGAAGGTGCTCCATGTCTAGCATCTGTTCGATAACCATAATTAAGCTGGATTCACCCATTTGTTTCGAAAAAAATTTTTTTTGCTGAGAGTATTGTTTTCATTTTCTGCAGCACGATTCACTCATTTGGAAAAATTTATTTGGAAAAACAAAGCTGCCATATAAAATCTTACAATTCTTAAAAAAAATTAACTCTCTTACTCTCTGAGAGGAAAATAAAACTTTATAAAAAAAATTTTGTCCGGACAAAAATTTTGCCCTAAAAAATGAAAATCTGAGCTAGTTTTTGCTTTATATAAATATGTTTCTTAAGTTCTGCAGTTTTAAACCGACTTCAAAAAAAGAAGGAGGTTATCTATTCGTCTGAATGTTGCTTTTTTATGTTTGTGCCCGCAGAACTCAGTCATTTCTGAACCGATTTTCAAAATTTTTTCTTTATTAGAAAGGAAATGCTTACAGATTGGTCCCATTTTAAAAGAAGTTCAGAATTTTGAAATTAAACAACAACAAATACAACATACGTGTTTTTTACGTGTATTATGAACCGTAAAGAGCACCCTTTTAAAATTTTAAAAAACTGCTTATTACTATAGCTGCCAATAACAGAAATTAATAAAAAAATAAACTTAAAAATTAAAGGGTGTCTTCATATGTGAAGTCAATTTAAATATATGAACCATTTGAACGATTGTTGACAATCATTTGAAAATTGGACAGAATGTCCAATATTTATAATCAGAAATTAAATATTTATTATTAGAATTATTAGAAGTTAAAGGGTGTCCCAATAGTTGATGTACTTTGATGTATATTGCAAAACTTTTGAGCCGTAACAGAGTGACGGTTGAAATTTACAAAGAACAAAGAACCTAAGTCCTTTATAACATCAAGAATATAATTTAAATTTGGAAACTAAAGGGTGTCCCCTTAATTGATAAAATTTTATCTATCTAGCCCTATCTTTTGAACCGTTATAGACAAACACTTGAAAATTAGGCAGAGTCTCCACTACTATGTCCCGTATAATAACATTTATAAATATTTAAAGTTATAAAGGGTGTCTCAATAGTTGATGTAATTGATGCATATGGCCAAACCTTTGAACCGTTTTAGACAGGACATTTGAAATTGACAAAGAATCTGTCCTTTAAAATAAGTGTTTAAATTAAAATTTTACATAAAAGGGTGTCCACTAGGTGATATTGTTTAAGCTATATAGCCATATCTTTGGAACCGTTACTTTTTATTGCTGTGTCAGTATCAATAAGTGTAAAAAAAATAAAGGGTGCCCTCATATCTGAGGTAATTTGTCGTATATGGCTTTATCTGCTTAACCGTTATGGATAGACATTTGAATGTACAGAACGTATATTACTATGTCCGCAACAAGTATAAAAGTATTTGATTTGAGTGCTATTTTTTACACATTACTTCCTTTTAAATTTTTAGTTAAGAATTGATGCACATATATTTGTTTTGTAGTCGTTTTTTTTTTTGCAAGAATTATTTTTTCACTTTTAATAAAAAAATATTCGTTGGACGAAACATATTTCAGAATTTGAGAAACTCGACAGTTCCAACTAGAGTTGTTCGACTTTAATTTTGATATCCTCCCTATATTAATAAACCCTATATACAACGATAGAGCTTAAAAGAAACATAAGTTCATAAGAAAGGAGATTTGTTGTACTATTTTATCGTATGTCTCTGGATTCGTGGTTTAATTAAATAAAAGGATAAAATCTAAAAAAATATATAATTATGATAATGAGTAAACTTAAAAATTATATAAAGAATAAAAGCCAATTTTATTTGCAACGAAATTTTTAATAGAACAACAGCAAACTTAAATCGGTTAAAAATGCTAAAAGGATCAAAGAAAGGCTAAAAGCTAAAAAACAAAATGCTTTATTTTAGAACATTTGTACATATACATGGGCAATTGTATACTAATCAGCACAGTAAGCTATTAATATAACTCAATGTACAACACAATATTGATAAGAACTATAGTAAATGAGTTATTTGCAAAAAGACGTGTTTTTTGTTTGCTACTACATTCTCCCATATTTTAGACAAAAAACTATTTTTTAGCACTTCAGTACATATATAATATATTTTCTAAATAAAAACATTTAAATTCGTTCGAACTAACAGTTCTAGGAGAATTTGAAAGCAATAAAAAACCTTAGAAAATTTTAAATAAATCGATTTGGCAAGTGAACCATTTATAGACAACTTAAAATAATTTTAAATTCTTTAACACATCCTGAAGATGTACTTTAAATTTAACTCTTACACTTCAAATTTAATTGTCATTCTACAGTAATTATCTCGAAACGATTCCCTAGATAAACAATAGATGTAAATGAAAATATCTGAATGCTTGTATAGATGTAACTGCGAGCGTTAATAACACAGCACAACAAAAAAAAAAAAATTTCATGTGCTCTTAAAACCACTATATAATTTTGATGTATCATGACTACCTTTGTACAAAAATGGTAAAATTTTTAAATTCTATGGATAGATTTTTTTTTAAAAAATTTTTTTTTAAAATTGCAATTTTTTTGAGACGTTTCTTCAAATAATTAATGATAACTCAAAAACTACTAGTCCAATATTATTAAAATAAATTCAGAAAAATTAAGATTTGCATAGCCTTTAATTTGTCTATATATCGCGTTTCAATCGGATCAATAGTATCGGAGTTATAATAAAAAACTTAAGAAAAAAATATATTTTTTACGTAAAAATGGCAAAAATTTTCGTTTTAAAAAAATCATAAAAAATCGAAAACGGCAAAAAACTTCCAGATTCATTTTTTTATCGCATAGCGACATATAATAGCAACAAAATGAGATATCGACCATAAAAATCGATTGATTTTTTTCGAATTTATTCACAATTTAGTGAATTCGCTCATTTTCACAAAATTTTAGTTTTTTGCTTGATATACGCATTATAGCGGGTTTTCAAATGTGTGAAAAACATAAATTTTCCAATTTCAAGGGGTGCATATCGGATTATTGTTAGATTTGATGAGAAACTTCCACCCACAAAATTTTAGTCGAATTCGACAACATTAACACGTAGCGCATAGGCCCCAAATCTGAAAAAAAGCGTTTAAATCGAAAATAATTGACAAATTTTCAGTTTTTGCAAAATTAACGCTATTTATTTCCCCTTTTGCAAAAAAGTGGATCCTGGTCCTTAGGGCAAACACAATGAGATTTACAATAAGCTACATGTCTTTAAGTTTTCGAGTTATTACAATTTTCACTGGCCATTATATGTCCTTGAGAACTTGCCGAAGACAATTTACAAAAACATTTTACTTTTAAAATTTTTTATTTTTTTCTTTTTTAACAATAAAATATAAAATTTCGCTAAAATAAAAAAAAAAAAAAAAAATAAAAAAATTAGATGCTTTTGAAACCACTATACAATATCCAGGTACTGCCAAAGTGTTTTGGATGAATGAGAAATGTATGGCAAAACAAGTACGCGAAATACTGTTTTGGGCAAAACACGTATTTCTGTGGGACACGTGTTACTGTGGAAATACAGTATTGAATGTAGAAAATTGTTTGGAACAGATCTTTATGGCATTTTTATGATTTTCAGAATTAAAAAAAGTAAGCAATAAAGGAAAAGTTTTTTAATTTTTACGATTTCAGTAGAAATCTGATAAACGATGAAATGCTCCTTTTCTGTTGGCTACCTGTCGCCCTTGCTTCATTTTGACAATTGCGGCGGCAAAGTAATAAACGTTCATAAAGTTCACTATTTTGCAGAAGAGGACGATTTTGTCTGCTGCACGGATATTCCTGGTTTGATGACTGCCATGGGCTTACATAGATATGATTCAAGCGAATGGCGTTTATTTATTGACTCATCAAAACGCAGCTTGAAGTGTGTCTTTTTGCACAATGGAAATAAATTTCACTCCTTGCCAATCGCACATTCAACCAAGGTAAAAGAAGAATACTCTGTAATTGCATTGGTCATGAAGAAGATAAAGTATAATGAACATAACTGGGTAATTTGTGTTGATATTAAGATGGTAAATTTCCTATTAGGTCAACAAAGTGGCTATACCAAATACCCTTGTTTTTTATGTTTATGGGACAGCAGAGCTAAGTCAGAACACTGGAAGAGAAAACAATCCCTTATAGGGAAACACTAGACCGAGGTATGAGGAATGTTATAAATGTACCTCTGGTGCCCCGAGATCGCATCATATTACCCCCTCTTCACATTAAACTTGGTCTGATGAAACAATTTGTTAAAGCACTTAACAAAGATGGTGAATGTTTCCAGTATATTTCAAGGAAGTTTAAAAGTTTGAGTATGGAAAAGCTGAGAGCAGGAATATTTGACGGCCCACAAATTCGCAAATTGGTCAAAGATACCGATTTTCTCAGTTCAATGTCAGAAATTGAGAAAAATGCATGGGATTCGTTTGTATGGGTTATTCAACATTTCTTAGGAAATAACAAGGATGATGATTATGTTGCGCACGTTGAAGAGATGTTAACTCACTTCCAGAATCTTGGATGCAACATGAGCATCAAGTTACATTACCTTCACAGTCACTTAGATCGTTTTCCTGAAAATCTAGGAGACTTAAGTGAGGAACAGGGCGAACGATTTCACCAAGATATTCGGACAATGGAGGAAAGATACCAGGGTCGCTGGGATGCACACATGATGGCAGATTTTTGCTGGAGTATTCAGAGCAACACTTCGTTATTCAATAATAGAAAATGTCATAAAAGAAAATTCCAAAGTTTGTAGTTTATAATATTTATTTATTTATTTCCTTATTTTATATGTTGTAATAAATTTAAATAATAAAATATAAAATAAAAGAAAATACATGAATAAAACAATGAAATGCATTTTCGATCTATTCCATCGATTTGACTTAGTTACATTTTTTTGTCAATTGCCTTCGGCAAGTAACTTGAAAACTGTTATAACCGATTTAAAAGATATGTAGCTTATTGTAAATCTCATTGTGTTTGCCCTAAGGACCAGGATCCACTTTTTTGCAAAAGGGGAAATAAATAGCGTTAATTTTGCAAAAACTGAAAATTTGTCAATTATTTTCGATTTAAACGCTTTTTTTCAGATTTGGGGCCTATGCGCTACGTGTTAACGTTGTCGAATTCGACTAAAATTTTGTGGGTGGAAGTTTCTCATCAAATCTAACAATAATCCGACATGCACCCCTTGAAATTGGAAAATTTATGTTTTTCACACATTTGAAAACCCGCTATAATGCGTATATCAAGCAAAAAACTAAAATTTTGTGAAAATGAGCGAATTCACTAAATTGTGAATAAATTCGAAAAAAATCAATCGATTTTTATGGTCGATATCTCATTTTGTTGCTATTATATGTCGCTATGCGATAAAAAAATGAATCTGGAAGTTTTTTGCCGTTTTCGATTTTTTATGATTTTTCTAAAACGAAAATTTTTGCCATTTTTACGTAAAAAATATATTTTTTTCTTAAGTTTTTTATTATAACTCCGATACTATTGATCCGATTGAAACGCGATATATAGACGAATTAAAGGCTATGCAAATCTTAATTTTTCTGAATTTATTTTAATAATATCGTACTAGTAGTTTTTGAGTTATCATTAATTATTTGAAGAAACGTCTCAAAAAAATTGCAATTAAAAAAAAAAAAAATTAAAAAAAAAATCTATCCATAGAATTTAAAAATTTTACCATTTTTGTACTAAGGTAGCCATGATACATCAAATGTATATAGTAGTTACTCGAGCATATTTTTGCTGCTGCCCTGTGTAATGATTACCATGATTCGCAATGTGTCTGTGTACTTGGTAAGTGATAAGGAATGACAGGATTAACATGTTGCTGTTACTGCCACTTGTTTCGTTGATGTTTCTTTTTTTAATTTTTTATTTGGTTCTTATTGTCGTTTTTTTATACACTTTGTTAATAATACCGTTGTTGTTATTGCCACTGTCAGTGTTGTCATTGTCATTAGAAGATGATAACAATCATTTGAGAAAAAATGTAAGAAATGAGTTTTAGCGACAGAGACTTCAAAATTGTTTAAATAACAAAAAGTCCTAAATAGTCTTTTTTTTTTGTTAATTGTTAGTTTTGGAATGTTTATCTACAGCATTTTTCGAAAAAAAATTTGAAAACTTTGGTAATTTAAGATTAAATTGGAGGAGATAAACTTTTCGGGAGCTTTTTACTTTTTATCGAATCGAATCATTTATCCTGGGTTAACTTGTACTAAATAAGCGTAGATTTTTTTCCTCAACTAAAATCATTTTCAACTTTAAATATTCTCAATGTGTTTTTTTTAAGCCACCACATATTTTTATTTTTATCTTTAGTTTCTTTCAAAAGACTTGGCAAAATAATTGATTTAGCTGAGTGTTTTCTACAGTATTTGTTTTGTTATTTAATTTTTATTTGTTTGGTTTTTGTATGTGTTAAGCCGGTTTGTAAAGTAATTAAGGAAATGAAGAATCACCTGAACATACACTCATACTAAGAAACTCACTTTGAAATATTTCAAGAGTGAAAAGAGCGGTAATTGCCTGATTCTAAACAACAACAAAAATAAGAATACAAGCACACAAGCAGAGAAACAAAAGATGTTAAAAATGACTTCCCAACAATTTCGTATAAACAATCACATTTATTTTAAACAGTACGAGAAGATGACTCCTTTAAAGCTAAAATAAGTCTATAGAAGTAGTCTACGGATGAACATGTGTATGTTTGTATGTATGGTATATCGTCTATATACATGCAACTACAAGTGCAAGTATGCTTCAGTTATAAAAAGAAAATTGTGAAAAAAAAATAATTTTTCATTCTTTATGCGCACATAAATCCTTAAAAAAATTTTATGGTTTATAAACTTATATTTGACTCTTTTATAGACAACCAGACAAGCATATGCATAAACAACTTTTTGGTTCTACACATTCAAAGATATACTCTTAATATGTAGTCACACAAACACATAATCTTACTATAAATTGAGGAAAAGAAAATGCAAAACAACTCATACTTAAAAACAACTTTGTCATGTTAATAAATGTAGTGTGCACACAATCAACAGAGACAGACAGATACATTAGAATGGCCCCACACAAAAAACATTACAAATTTCTTAAAAATAAAATGAAAAAAATTATTTATAAAAACGGAAACAATCAGTAAAATTATGCTTTTTTTATTATTCGCTAGCACAGGTTAAATTCGATTTAATTAAAGAAATAAATTAATTGTTTTTTTTTAAGTTTGAAAGAAAATTTAATATAAAAAAACAAATGCAATACTAATTCTGGTTTTTTAATCGCAAATTCGAAGTTATTTTATATAAAATTAAAATATGTTCTTATCAGCTTATTAATCCAGATGCGTATCTTTGTTATGTTAGTGTTATACATAAGGGACTTTGTGATCCTTTCAGACAACCAAATTACTGTGTTACCAGCGGAATTACATGCTCTTGAAAGAGCAGCGAACTGTATTATAAACAACAGAAGAAACTAGAGTCCTCGAAAAGCACTGAACTGGCTTGGGAACAATAGCAGAGGCAACAGGAAGATCAAGAGCAAGTTTAGTTCAATTATGAAATTGTGGAAAATTCTGCTGTCATCCTTACTTGCCTGCGAACAACTGTTTTTTGTATAGAAGTCTTTTTAATATTACTATCAACACTATATATGTATGTCATTCCACTTTAGGCCAACGTTTAGCGCGTCAGTGATGCCAGTGATGTCGGGCTGATCAACCGCAATGATAATCTGATCTCGGAACAGAATAGAGGACCATAACTACTGAACGATTGCAACTACCCTCACTACAATTACACTGTGAAACAAATTCATGTTAGCAAAAGTTAGGTCGATTCTGAGAGTGAGAGGTGAAAACAGAGGCTAAATTAGAAGATCCGTATCGCCTCGCTTTTTATGTTAGTTCGAATTTTTTTAATCGACCTTCGAAAAAAAATTCGAACTAACATAAACCAACGCCGCGATACGGGTCTTCTAATTTAGCCTCTATTTTCACCCCTCACTCTCAGAATCGACCTAATTTTTGATAACTTGATTTTTTTCCACAGTGTTATAATTGATAGATAAAAATATTCTAACTCTCAATAATTGAACTGAAACAGATCATAATTTCTTCTACCTTGATATCTCACGAAATTTTTTGTGGCGGTATTTCTTTTGCTCATCTTCTTTTGTCCCCTATCTCCTAAAGTCTCGGTTCTTATTTCCTCTATTTTCCATTTTACTGAGCATTACATAAAGTGGTCAACCATTACGAACTTAACAAATACATCTGCTTAATTTTTTTCCAAAATATCCAAAATTGTTAAAGAAAGCGAAAACGGTTTTATTATTAATCGATATTTATTGACTTCTCTATTAAATTTACTACAAACAAAAAGCAAACGTCATCACCAAAAATACTGCTAAAAACTATTAAAATCCCAAATCTCTACCATTAGCTTCTTAAGCAACTACTGTTAATAATAATAATGGTTTGAATGAACTGATGGTTCGGTTTTAAACTATACCTTTCCCCAGGACAATAACTAATAACCTGGTTGGAATTATATGCTCTTGCGAATTCTAGATGTAAGTATGATAAGTCCTTTATCGGTCCACATGGACTTTTTTTTTACTTTCAGGCCTAAAAAGGCATCCAATGACTTTTCCAATACCCAAAACCGAGGGAGGTTTTCAAGTCGTCAAAGTGACTGAAACATCCAGCACATCGTGTTTCTGAATGGGTGAAGAAAAATCAATAAAATAAATATAATAACTTATATTCTCATGTTTGTTTTTGATAACAGACTTAAGGTTTTTCAAAAGTAGTTTTAGTCTTATCATTTAAAACCTCTATGACAAAGTAGGCATACCTTTATTAAATTGGAGAGCTTTATTCGTATAACGTTTAAAGGCAAATTAAAGATCGAGCTAAATATAGCAACCCTAATATTTATATTTATACAAATGTATATAAGTGTATAAGAGGATACCCCTCTAAAACAAGAAAAAACATAGACATATGTTTGTACATAATTGCACACATACATACACACATAATATTCAAAGCCTTGTGTATATTGAAAAACTTTTGGTTAAAAGGTTAAAGTTTAAAAAGAAGAAATAAAAAACAGTTGGAGTATATTAATGAACGGTGAGTAACTTTATAAGAGTAACATGACGTTAAGTTGTTATTTTTGTTGTTTTAACAACAAAAATACACACATATTAAACAAATACATATATACTTAAGAGTGAATGGGATTAACTAAGTATTAAGACTAAAAACCATTTTGGTTTAAGGTGTTTAAACACAGGCCAGTTATTTAAAGGAGTACAAAAAAAGTAGATACATACTTAAATATGGTTCAACACAAAAAAATGTTTGCACCAATTAAAGGTTTTAATTGTATTCAGATATAATTTAAATTTAATTATTAATTAATTCAATTATAGTTGACACATTACTTTATTTATTGTTAATTAAATATATAATTAACACAATTACAAAATTAATTAAATTTGTATCTGAAACTAATTAAAACCGTTAATTGCAGCAAACAAATTTTTCCGTGTATTAGCACACAGAAAAACTTTTTTACACCAATTAAAGGTTTTAAAGTTCAATTAATATTATAATTGATTTAAATATATATATATCTGTACCTCGGAGGGATACAACACTATTTCTATTTTTTTCCATATTAACTTTATTACAGAGTTAAAATCAGCTTTTCTCATATTTCATAGAGGAATAGAGCACTATGTCAAAAACAAGTTAGAACCGGATATAGCATGTTTTAAAACAATACCAAGTCCACTTTCATTTAGAGGGATAGAACACCATGTGTTTAAAACTCCTCTCCTGTAAAGTTATGAAAATGGACATAGTGTTGTAGCCCCCCGAGGTACAGATAGATATTTGTTTAAAAAATTAAAAAAAAAAAAACATCTTCTAAAAACTGCTTTTTGAGGAAAACATATTTTTTATTTAAAAATAATTTGTATGTTTGTTAAGTTTAATGTATAAAATTGATTTTGTTTTCTTAATTTGATTTCAGATTCGAAATATTACAAGGATTCCTGCTTCTGGTAAGTAAGAAAAGCAAAAAAAAAAAAAACAAAATTTTCTTTAATTATAAATCAAAAATATATCGTAAATAGAATTTACTATTTTTTTTTATCTATTCTTTTTGATAAATTAAGAGCAAAATGTTTTTCTTTCTCCTACTACTCCATTCATATGCAAGTCATTAAAAATTGAAGAAAAAAATAATAAAATTCCTAGAAGTCTGCATGCAAAATACTATAAAAAATATTCATACCTGAAGGAAATTTCTTGCAGCGAAAAAATCACGACAAAAACATGTGAAATTAATCTCAGAACAAACACTGAAGTGTATGCAGGATATCATTAGTACAAAAATTGAAAACAACAACTTGAATAAAAATATGAATTTAAAAAAAATAGACATGCACAAGTAGATGTGACGCAAGCTGACGAAAGGAACTTTTTCTCGCCAGGGTAAAATTCTCAGCACGGGGCAAAACAAATTTTCATATTTTTTCTGTTCCACCAAACGATATCTTGAGATCAACTTCAAAATAGATTTTATTACATATTTAACATATTTAATACGGCAGTGGTAATAACTAAAAACTGTCACAAATGAGTTGTCCAACTTTAACCTTGATTATCTCAGACTTAAACATTTGTACTAAAAATTTAAAAACGCTACTATCAGTCAACTTCATATATTTTTGACTGATTTTTTTGCGTTCTGTTCAGAATTTTGCAAATCAAAAATGGAATTACGACTCCTGGCAAGATAAGGCCCCTTTCGCCAGCATGCGTCACATATATAGACATACTCGTAAATATTTTTACTACTGCTACTACGAATTCATTATTTGAAAAGACAATCAAAAAACACGATACTACTAAATAAAAATACGAAATAAAAACATATATCCATGTATACGTATGTATAAGCGTAAAAATATTATGACTCATCATGTCATGGTAGCACAGCGTAGAAAAACTCTATTTTTAAAATTTTTGATGTTCTGCAAAATAAACTTTTTGTAGCTGACAATATAGGAATAAAAACACATTGAAACTATATCACAAATATGTATATGAATAGACAAGAAATCATTTTCCATCGTTACCAATACTTATGCAAACACCACCCTTATCCACCCTTATTTGCCAAGTATTTTATGTCTCGTGCTCACAAATAAACAAAAACGCACACAGCACAAACCACCCCACATTAACGAGTCAACATGTTTCAGTTTTTCTATTCATTTTACTTGTACTCCTGCATCACGTTTAAGATGCGCACAGTGGAGCAAAAGGGTAAAATAAGTATTTTATTGCACTGCTTGTAGAGACATTGTTGTGTTGTGTATGAAAATATTGTAGCTTTGAAAATCAAAAGTTGTAATTTTCTGTGAGTGTGTCTTTTTGCTTATTTTGTAGTAATTTATTGTTTGTTTTGCTTAACAAAATTTGCTGTGCCGTTAAAGCATAATAAGAATACAAACTCATACATGCTTGCTCGCACACATGACAAATTTTAATTTTACACAAGAATTGTGATTTTATGTTTGTCTGAGAAAAATTGGAAAATCTTGGTGAAAATACTAGAAACTCAATTACTTTTCATTCAGCAAATTAACTTATTTAAAGCTTAAAATATAATTTTTTTAAATTCGATTTTCAAAAGAGTACTTTTTATTTTAAGTACTTTTTGAAAAGATTCTTGATTTGGAATTTTCATTGAAAAGGTACTTTAGAAAAAGGGCTTTGTTAAAAAAAGGCCCTCTTTCAAAAGGTACTCTTTGCAAGAATTAACTAAAGGTACTTTAAAAGAAAAAACCTCTTGTTGCTAAGGAAGTACCTATCCAAAAGATACTTTTTTATAGTTACTTTTGGGAAAAGAGAGTCCTTGGTACTTGTTATAAAAATACTCATTTCAGAAAATATCTTTTTAAAAAGGCAATTTTAAAAGACCTTTCATAGGAAATAATTTTAAAACGACACTTTAAAAAGCTAATTTATTTTAGAAGTATTTTTTGCAAATAAATCTTATTTTTCTCAAATGCACTTTATTGAAAAATTTTTCTAAAAGTAATTATAAATATTTTTAAAAATTTAAAAAAGTATTTGTTTAAAAAAAGGTTGTTTCTACAATAGCTATTATACATGGGGTTCATTAAAAGGTACTTTTTTCCAAGTACTTGGTAAATATAAAAAAATATATATAAAAAATAGGTATTTCCTAGAATTACTTTTTTAAAAATCAAAATTATTCGAAAGTACTTATGTAAGAAGGCCCTTAAAAAACATTTGTAACCGACATACTACAAACCGGCTCAATTTTTGTACAAACGTTCATAAACATACACAGCATTAACCTTTAGGTGTGTCTGTTTCAGTTGTTTGTCTTCGTTGAAGTCATATTCAACCGCTCCAACAAAATTTTCAATAAAAATTTTTTTTTATTAAACATTTTTCGCTTGTTATTGCTGGCTGTTCCTACTTTACATAATCGCCGATTTTAGTCCGTTGTTCGATTATAAGTTTGTTTGTGTAAATGTTGTGTAATTTCAAGACTGGTGATGTTGGCGTAGTTCAAGCGATGTTGTTTAGCTTCAAAGGAAACGATAACAGTAAAATGTTGTAAAATTTAGTAAGAGTAATGAAATAGAGACAAAAACTACCCTTAGGTGGTGGTTGACTATATATGTATGTACAAACATATATACATAGGTAAGTTGTGTGATGTCCTTCTGTCATAGTATCTGCTTGAATGGCAGATTACTTGACTGCCAGTCACTGCAAGGCTGCAGGCATTTTTTCGTTACTTTTTCCTGTTTTATTTTTCTCTTCCTACACATTGACGGGGGTTGCAGTGTCAATCGTTGGAGTTGTAGTGTATTATTTGCGTAAAATATTTTGTGTAGTAAACAGCTAAAGTGGCAGAAGTTTGATTTTAAATTGAATAAAAATTTTACTGCAACATGTTGCAATAAAGAAATGTATAGAAACATAGGTAGCATGTTGTTAAAAATTGGGAACTAAAAGGATTTTTTAAATTGCTAAAAGCAGGGAAAAGTTATTAATTATTTTTATTTATTTTGGGTAATACCATGTCAAACCAACCAAAAAAAATGTTTTGAAATTTACC
Source organism: Phasia obesa (assembly GCA_949628195.1). Taxonomy (NCBI): domain Eukaryota; kingdom Metazoa; phylum Arthropoda; class Insecta; order Diptera; family Tachinidae; genus Phasia; species Phasia obesa. The sequence goes on from OX451219.1 coordinate 109,842,993, forward strand.
ACTGCCGATTTTATTGAAACTTTCGTTATTTATATTCCTTGACTTTCTGAAGCCAAATATAGTTTTGAAAAAATTCTATATCTTACAGTTTTTTAGCTATATAGTTATCAAAATAAGAATATATCGCTTTTATGTATATCGTTTATTTTTAAACCACGTAAGCGCCAAGAAGTCGTTTTTCAAAAAACTTTACTAAAAATGTTCCAATTGGCCTGATACTTTCATGATTTTTTTAATCTTAAATTAAAAAACTTATTGGTTGAGACTTTAACATTTCCAACTTGAAATATAAAAACCATTATATATTGCATGCATATGTCACTTGTATGGCGCTTACGAGGTTTTGAAATGGATTTTTTTATTTTTCATACAAATTTGTTAAGATGAGAATGTAGTCTGATTTCATACGCTTTAATTTGATATCAATCTTGAAAAAAGCAAATTTTTAATAAATTTGTATCTTATATTTAAAAAAAGTTTTATGAAAATCTTCTGTATAGAATTTTTTCAAAATTATATTTGCCTTCAGAAAGTCAAAGAATATAAATAACGAAAGTTTCAATAAAATCGGAAGTGGTAAATTAGATAACAATTTTTTTTTTTGGTTGATTTGACATGGAATTACCCAAAATAAATAAAAATTAGTAATAACATTTCCCTGCTTTTAGCAATTTAAAAAATCCTTTTAGTTCCCCTTTTTTAACAACTATGTTTCTATAAATTTCTTTATTGCAGAATATATTTAATATATATATTTTATTTTTTTAATTATATGTGGATTCAGAGAGTCAAGGAATATAAATAGAAAAAGTTTAAATAAAATCTCAAGTAGTAATTTTGTGTGCCTTGTTCATTTGACGTGGTATTGCCCTTTTATTCAAATTTTATTATAAATAAATAAAAAATAATTTAATTTTTTTAATATATAATTTCCAAACGCATTGTTTCTATGTTATTTGTAAGGAATGATTTAAAACTATAAAGAAATATACATTTAGGGCCAAATTCATAAAAAAATATTTTTATTTTATAAAATGTTTATAAAACAAATTTTCATACAAAATTTGTTGAATAAAGCTTTAACAACCCAAAAATATTTTTTATGAATATGGCCCTTAGTATAGATTGTGTAGAAACATGAGACTACAAATATCTTTTACACATTTGTTCGTAATATCATTGATCATTATTTTAAGAACCTAAATTTATGTCTCGTAGACCTTCAAGAAACGGCTAAAGTCTCTTTAATCATCAGTTCTAAAATACTGCTATTATCTTATATTTTATTTAATAGTACCGGTAATGGCAGAAATATGAGTATAGTGATCAAGCTACAATTAGCGAGGAATAAAAAAAATCTGCATTAAAGACTACATTCAAAATTCTTTTTTAACATTGCCTATAAAGGATACGTGAGTTAAAAGACATGTAAAGTTTCGGCGCTGGAACAGTTACCAATTAAAAGTCCTTTAACGTGAGTAAAAGCAAAAGTTTATTCACGCTGCACGAATGTGGCCTGAGCGTATTTTTTTCCCATTTGCGGCGAGAAGCAATCTTAAGGCGTCCCCCGTCTTATCTTTTTTAGCTCACATATTGGCTTTGAGTGGAAAAATCAATTGGATTTTTTAAAGTTCTGCAAATAAGGTGGCCATTATTGTGCAGAAGGGGAAAGCTGGGTACTTTCTATTGCGAAAAGGTTGGATCTCACGGGCTTAATGGGATGACGCAACGTCTTGTTGTAATGTTGAATAGTTTCCACCGGATTCTTTACATGTTCAAAGTAAGCAGTAGATTTGTTACTTGCAGTCTCTGTTTTTATAAAAATTAATGTTGTCCGCATTGTGGCAGTTGGCAGCGCAAACTAAATCACTTTATCTGGCGCCAGAAAATTCAATCTGGTCTAAACTATTCCTGACTTGCACTCTCATCATACACGATTCTTTTGTTTGCCGTAAAAGTTTTTCTTAGCACAAAAGGCAAATTTGTTAAGTTCGCCACTAATATGCGAATTTCCTTTTGCCAGTTGTAGCTTTGGTATTTAGCTAGTAATATACGTCCTTCTCAGTCGAATGCAGCAATAAGAATTTAGCATATAAGGGGCCAGCAGTTAGCGTTTTTTAAGCAAACTTGCTTAATTGAAGTAATAATATATTGGTTATACTTGAATATATAAAAATATATATTAATACGTCATATACCCAAAACTAAGTTAAATATCAGCGTTCTGCTACGTCAATTTTGAGCTGTTATATAAGATTTGCACTTTTACAAAAAATCTCATAATAACTTAAAAAATTTAATAATATTTTTTGTTAAGGACTTTTTCGAAAATAATTTCTAAATTTGAAGTGCTCAGGGTATAAAATGCAATTTAACTTTCATTCAAAAAGTTTAGCTCAAGCTAATTTTGTTCATTCCAAAGTTTTTATTTTATAATTTTTGTATTTATTAACAAAAATTTTCATTTAAGTCTCTTTTAACGTTGCTTTTACACGTTTCAATGTCGAACAGATTGTTTGTGAACATGAAATAAATGCAGAAACTAGGAAACTAAAAAACTTCGCTCAATAAAACAAAAATCGCCAAAGGATCCATAAAAACGACAAGACAAATATTTAGAGACAAGCATAAATTCGAAAAAGGATAAAAAAAACTACGACAACATCACCAACGGAAGTTGTAGTTGTTGTAGACAACATTTGGTATTTCTAGATTGCATTAAATATAGTCTCGTCCACATGGCGCCTTTTGTGTGTGTATTAATTTTACGTTATCTTTGGTTCTGTGAAATAAAGTTTGTATGTGTGTGTTAGCCAACTGTTGTATTTGCGGCTTTTTCCGTTTAACCAACACTAACAAAAACAATAACATTGTAGTAATAATAAGGATAACAATGTAATAAATTGTAATAAATTAAATATTCAGTAAAAGTCCAAAAAAGTGGTTAAATGCAATTTGTTATCTTCCTTTTTCCACAATGCACTCAAAGTTATTCATTGTTTTGTAAATTTTCTTATTAGTAAATAAAACTTTACTTAATTCCAATTATAGAGCACAACCATTTTTTCAAATGCAACTGCTGGAACCTTTGAAAAAAAGAATTAACATGAAAAGAGTTTAAATTAAATGTTTGTCAAAGGTCATTATGGTTGAAATTTTTGCTGGTTATTTAATGAATGACCCTTAAGTTAATGATGCTCAAAATTTTATGTGTTTTATTTTTAGTTTTGTAGCTATGAGCTCTATAGTGAGAGCGAGAATTCTTGATTATTTTTTCACATATAAATAAATAATAACTTAGTCTTGTGTAGTAGTATCCAACACGTTAAAAAATCATGATTCGAAGTGATGTTGCAAAACTATTATGCTTTTCATTGTTATGTAGCTCTACTTGGTCTTGTAATAATTTGCTCAGTACCATTAATTGCGTTTGTCTATGACAGGTTTTATTTATTCAATATCCACTATGAAAGCTGGTCTTATTAAATAAAGACAGTGGCTTAATATTCAAAAGGTATCCACAATATATCTGTGATTTTCATTTCTAAGCAAAGAAATACAGCTCAACATCTCTTGGTTACAATCATATGATACTCCATTTCTTATCTTTTAAATCATTCCAATATCTTATTTTTTCACTAAACCTAAAAAGGAAAGAGGCAAGCTTTAGAGATGCTCAAAGAGCCTCTTGGCAGGAAGGCCAGTAAAGTGCTCAGATATAATAGAAGTACCTTAAGCTGGATAACTGCATTACTGACAGGTCATGAAAACTTCAAATACTTGCAGACTGTGCCTGAAAGAAGCTGAGGTGATATCGCGTATTTTATGTGAATGTCCATCACTATCTAGCACCACGGACACAATGTCATGGGGAATTAAGCCTTAGATAAATATTAACAATTAAAAGAAACTCTATGACTAGAAAGAAGGCCGACAGTTACCAGTCCTTAGCCTGAAATCACTAAAGTCAAGAGTAAAGGCCAGTGGTAGCACATGATTCAATGAATTTAAGGTTGTAGAAAATTACAAATCGGTTGCCTATAAGCTTCGATATTCCCCATAATTTATTAACTGTGTTTGTTCCTTTGGAAAGAGATAGTAGTAGATAAGACAGATGGTTAGTGTGGTTTTAGAACAATGGTGCAGCGTCGCTGGTGTACATCTGCTGTACACCAAAATGGTAAGATTGCACTGCCCCATAACCGAAAATACTGCTTCATAAGTTGGAAAATATTCAAAGGCGCCATTAAGTCTTAGTGATGAATTCAAAATGATGAAATAAATATTTGTATAATTTAATTATATAAGTATCTCAAATACGAACATTAAATTGAAAAAAATAATATTAAATTATTTTAAACACATTGTTTTGCAAAAACCATAATAAAGTTGTCGCTGTTCTTTTATAACAAGAATGATAGAAGAAAAGATTACGCCATGCGCATGTTTTCCCGTTAGATGATGTTGTTCGGTCAATGTAAGATGGTCAAATTTGTAATCAACAAATGGCTGCAAATAAGTACGTCCATATAAATGTAAGCAATAGGCAAAAATTGGCAACCCTGCAAATAAACTCTCATTATTTATAATAAAAAGTCTCATAATTTATAGTTATACTCTCAGTCAGAATTATTAGCTAATAGGAAGACATTTTCGTGACGTCATTAGGCCGATCCTTGATTCTATAACGCAATTTTAATCTCTCCCCACTAATTGAGAATATATTTTGTCTCTCAACAATAACTAACTGTATTAAAGAGTAAGGGTTGTTACTTCTATAAAGATTAAAACAAATTCTTGCGAATATTTCTTGTTTACATTTAACTCAATAAAAATCAATTTAAAAATTAACGAGGCGGAAAAGAAATAAAAATTTTCAACTAAAAAGACTAATTAATTGCCAACAATAAAAGTTTAAAATACATAAAATTTTCTTAAGCGTGTTGAGATTTAGTTTAATGTTTATTACTGTTAATAACTAACAAGAAGACTTGATTTAAGTAAAGACAATGATATCATTACACTGATGGTTGGTTGGCATTTTAGGAAAATATCAGAGACATACAATATGTCAGATTTGAAAAGTTAATTTTTAACGTGATATTTTACAAACAAAAACCAGAATTAATGAGCCTTGAAAAGACATGAGAAAATATGATTAAGTGTGCAAAATTTTTATTTAACTTAAAAAGCATGACATGACATGACACAACTTGACAAAATATAAAAATAATATAAAATTCAAACACATATTTCGTTTAGCTTAAAAATTTTCGAATTCTTTTTCTATATCGTATGTATTTTAATTTTTGTTACCGGAAGTATGCTCAGTGTTCAAAAGTGTGAGTAGAAAACGTCAAGATTCCATCAACTCATGCTTGAGTTTCATTAGCATTACCGGTTTCAATTACTTTGTGTGATTTATTCTTACTTCTTTTTCTTATTAATAAAACCTTCATTATTGATACTGCGTAGAGTCATAAAAGCATCAAGAATTTTCAACAATGTCATCATTATCGTCATCAGCAAAACCTGAGCATCATAACTTGGGATTGTATATACAGCAACGAAGATATAACACGAACACGTAGCTTCAGCACACACCTACTTATAAAGCAAATGAAATAAAACGAAATAAGAAAAATTTGTAATTTTATATACTAATAACAATTCAAGAAAAAGAATCAAAAATATAAAAGCAAACAATTTACAGTGGAGAATGTTGATGAGAAAATAACAAAATGTGATTATTTTTCAATATTTTTACAAACGGTTTTTTAATTTTGTTTCGAAAAAGCTTTTCTATGTTAAAGGCTATAGTTTTCCCTTTTTCCGTGTTTGATAAAAGCCTTGAATAAGATTATTTTTACAGCCTTGTTCAGTGTAGAACGAATTAAACTAATAATTCGAGGAGCTCAATGAGTGATCATGCACATCATCTAGAGCCATAAAACTATCGTTTGTTTTTTTTTATATTTCATAACAAGAACTATATTACTATACATTTATATATATATATATATATATATATATATATATATTTTATTAATTTTGAAAAAGTACTCCGTTAAGACAAATTTACAATTTATATTATTTAACTAAAGACATTTTGAATAAATAAACGTAAAAAAAAATAAAACGAACCCCAAACATTTTCATTCCACAAGATCTGAGGCAAAGTTCACAAAATTAGCTAAGTCTAATATTAGCATTACTAAATGTAACTTAGTATTTAGGAGCAAATTGGGATGTTAGTGGCATTATAAAGCGCTCTTTTTATTTGAGCTCTGCTAGAGTTTTCCAAAGACTCGGGAACCAGTTACCTTCTTATCGTAGTAAATTATTATCATACCAGTACAAAAGCCAAGGTAGGGCCCTGGTCCTATAAATCTCTTCGCTAACATGACCATCAGGAATAGGAACCCAACATGCTGGTACTCTGTGTTAAGTAATAAGTTTATTTAGATATGTTGCACAGTAGGCTGGAACGTTGGTATATGGCAGAAAATAAATGTTTGTATTACCCGCTTAATAGTGATAAAAATTTGTCTTTTTATGTGAGAAGTTATTCTACAAAGTTTTATTGTGCTTGAACCACATCTTGAGGTGCCGCAGAAGCCTTGAACATATTTTTTTGTGTATAATTCTTATATAGTTATATTTTTTTAATTTATTGGTGGTTTTTTATATTCATTATTATTTTTATTTCATTAAAACTAATCCTAAAATATTTTTTTTAATTTACTTTTTTTCTTTGTTGTAGTAAGATAGGGTAGTTATGTTTAATGATTTCTCTTTGACTAATACTATTTAATGTACTTAGCATGGTCCTTTTATTTATATAATACAGTTTTTGCTGTTCCAAAAAAATTGAAACTTGCTAAATTTCAATAAATATCGATCTGCGGCATTTGGACTTGCGGCACCTCTTACCCTACTCCAATCGTCTTTATACTATTTAATATTGAAATTGAAAAAAAATATTTTTTCGTTCCACCCTATTGCACATTCGATGATAACCCCAAACCTTACCTCAAATGAATAAAGACTCTTAAATCAGCTTAGCTATCCCACATCGGATAGAGTTTTATACCTATTGTGTTCCTCCCCAAGCATTCCCAAAAACATAAGAGGATGGGGTATACTACTCTCCAAAGATATGTTGGATATTAACACTCGTGATACTATTTTTTTGCTTAGAACCATTAGGTAAGGGTCTTTTTTTATAGGGAAAAACTATATACAAGTTTCACCAACGAAATGTCCGGTAGCCTAAATCCTCTTCTACTTTTATGCACAGGGGAGGTATATGAATAACAGATCCTAGGACGTAGTGAGGTAGGTGTTCATGACCCCAGCAATAGAGAAGCAAACATGACGGAAGGTCTTCTTAAATTAAACCTTGTTTGGTCTTCGGCTACCAATATTGGCCTTTAAGTGGTGTAGTAAGACCAGTAGATCATTCGTTGTTTAAACCCCCTACGTTTTATTAGGAGCAGGCGTAAATTGCTGTTATTAAATTGTTGGTAGTATAGGAAGTATATTTGATTCAAGTCAGTGTTTAGTGAATAATTAATCCCAGATATTGGACATCATTAGATAATCTAACAGCTAAGACGTTTCATATCGGCCTAATGAGTCTCAGATTTTTGTGACTTGTATGTGGTACTAGAACGGTTTTTGTGAGGTTTAAGTACAACTCTATGGACTTGCGCCATTTGTCGACTAGTGGCATAGTCTGCTACGTTATTTGCGATATGCTATGTTAGACTTAGGTTAAATAACAATCAGTTTTTACGTAAAAAAGAGGTTTTAAGAATAAAAAAAAACTTCGAGAAACCTGTACATCAGGTGAGCTGGAAAATTCTCCTTTCGACATATTGCACTTATTGACCCACTTAACAAAATTTATGCTGTTGTTTTGAAAAACTTTTGTGGCCCATTTATTTCGAACCATTTGTAAACATATTAATGCAATATTGGTAGGATAAATTCATTTATTTATACTTCGGAATGCTTAAGCACTAGGATTTGCAGAAATTCTAAATTCTCCAACGCAACCAAAATTGACAAAAGCTACAACAAAAAAACTACGTAATAATTTTTCTTTCAAAATATGCCACTTTTGGATGTCTCATATGCAAATGTAATTAAAAGAACGATTGAAAATAAACGTTTACAAAAATTTAACAAGGAAAGTTTCATTTTTAATAAACACACGGCAAAACAACAAGCATATAAATATTGCTGGTCTTCCAGTGCACTTGCTTCATTCTCGTTGCCATCGTCGTCATCTATTCATCCCATTCACACTAAAAACAAAACTCAAAAAGCCAATTCAACCAAACAAGACTCAACCAAATGAGCTCAAACATTGCTTTGGCAAAATATATCCTTGTATTTGATTTTTATTCCGTCAACATGTTTTCTTCTAGCCTCTGTGTGAATCATGTTTTGGAAAGTTGATGAGATTTTTTTACCTGTATACATGGCGACCTTTGTTTAGCCGCTTTTATGGCTGTATTTTGCTTGTTTTTGAAAATTGCTAAATTTTTGAAATGTTTGTGCAGAATTACTCTGGCTGCTGGTGTTACGAGTTATATGTAATTATACATATAACTCATTTCATGTCTGTCTGTGTTCACGTCACCTAAAAACTACTGGATGGATTTTAACAAAATTTTATGAGGAGGTACCTTAGTGCCTTTATATTTCCAAGAGAAAGTGTAGAAAAAGCACTGAAAACTGAAACGACTATTTTTTATAATTTAAAGATACTGCATACTTCAAGGTTTTTTTTTATTTCTAACACTGTTGCGCAACAGATGGAGCTGTTTTAAAAAAATTACAATTAATGAATTAAAAGCAGGATATTTTAAACACAACTGCGCAAGAGATGTTTTAAAATAATGAGAAAATATGAATTAGTTACAGCCAAATAGCCACTTGAATAAAATTTGTATTTGATTTGTATTTTTACTATGTGGAATTATATTTTTAGAATTTTATGTAAATTTCAGAATTTAATCCAGGGATGGGTACCTTTATATAAAGTAAATACGTAAAAGTTATAAAATTTGGTGTGGATTACTTTCAAAGTAAATTCAAACAAAAAATTAACTATAATTTATAATTATAATAATTGATTTTATTTTTTGGGGGTATAAAAATAAGTGTTGTTAACTACCTAAGAACGACTAATACTTAGCCAATTTAATTTGATTTTAAATAACTTTAAAATGAAATTGTGCAAAAATGAAATGTCACATGTTGTTTCTTAAGTGCACATCAATTTTAGTTCAAATTTTTTATGCAAATGATTCACAATAATGATTAATATCCAATAAAAAATATTATCTCAAACGTTTGACTGTGTTTGCTAGGAAGACTATGTGCATTTTGTATGATTTAGTTTGTAGATGTTAGTTTCATAGCACGGCAGTATGTGTGATTCTTATAAAAATAAATGTTTATTTATTTCAACAAAACATAGAATTATACAAACAAGAAGAATTAGAAAAAAATCGAATTTCACACACACTGACAAACACAAACACTTATGTGATTATGTATACAATCAAAAAAAAAAAAAGAATTTTTGCACGTTTTTCTTTCAATTGTACGTTATTGTCGAACAACGAACGTTTTCTTTGTGTGTTGGAGAGAGACAGGTGGGTATTATTTTCAAGGGTTATAAAATAAAAATTCACATATAACAAATAACATGATGAGTTGTAGATGAAGTGTATTGAAAGAAATTAAATTGCATTAAAAATAAATAAATGTTTATTAATTTTTTCTTTTACTCTTTTATACTTTTAATCTCTACTTTGCTTTAAAAGGGGGGAGTCTATGTATAATTTTGCAGTAAAATGAAAGTGAATGTCAAAGCACTTTCATTTTGCACATTATCAAAAATGCAAAGACCTTTGTCTTTTTTTTATAAAAACCTCCCCCAAAATGTGGTATTTACAAATACATTGGATATTATTTGCACATAAAAGGACAAAATACAGACAAAATTATATTTTCGTGTTTTTTTTTTCTTTCTGGAGTATTATTTCTTAAAGACAACATTATAAAATAATGTAGACTGAATTCGGGCAATAAGGACTAAAAAATAATTTGTATTTTATTATTTTCAAATATTTTTTTAAATAAGTCGAACGTGTTTTATAGCATTTTGATAAGCGAGTTCCCGCAAATTTATTTCTATCTATTTTATTCAAAATATATTTACTATAGAGTACACATTTTGGACTTGAAGTTTTATTAATGTTAGTAAATTTTACTTTTCAACCTTTTGGTTCAAAAAAATTTTTGCTTTTTCTCAAAGCTTTATAAATTGCAAAGATTAAAATAATTTGTATTCCTTTATTTCTCTTTATACTATTATCCCAAATACAGAATATTTGTCCATTAATTAAAATAATAATTGTGTGTTTTCCATGGTTATCATGACCAAGTGTCATGTCACATACACAGATAATATACGAGACTTTGAAACCAAAATAAATTACAAATCCATTTCACCTTTGCACTCTTCGAACAACCACCCCCTACAACTCAACTCTACACATATTTATACATAAACACACACACACACATACATACTCGCGTGGTTGTGAAGCATAAAGCAACCCTTATGTGATATAAATTTAGAAACTGACATTAAAAATTATGACTCTTGTATTTAATAGTCCTTATCGTATTTAGTTTATAAGAAGCGGATAATGAAATGAAAATTAGAATAAATTTCTTTCTCAACGAGAACAAAGAAACTATTGTTTTCTAATTTAACTTTCAGCTGCTAGGCGACTTGAAATCAAATGTCAATGACGTGTTTTCTTTTTTGTTTCTATTAGAAAAAAACAATTTATTACATTTGAAAACACACACGACTGATGTAGAGAACGTTAAAAAAATATTTGGTGTTTTAGTCACGTATTCTGGATACCAAGCAGCTATTAACCGGCAATCTTTTGAGTAACAAACAGCAAACGAAATACCACATTTACTGATGTATGTATTTGTTGCAGATTGTCCAATTGTAGCCGTTGTACCCAATTTGCAACAACATGTTTCCATAATATAAATTAATAAAATAGCAACCAGTTGCCAAGGACCCACATATTTAAAAGGATATTTCTTGTTTCGAGATATTAAGAGGTTTCCATTTTAAAGGATTACAAAATATTTTTGTATTACGGAATAAAATATTTTGACAATTAAATAGTGCCAACAAATAAGTATTTATTATGATTGTGAAATTTTGTAACCATTTTTAAGCCCAGTACGCAGCTCTACGGAATTTCAAGTTTGATTTTTTTGCCTTTATTTTTACAAAAGTAAAATTCATCATGTGGTCGTTTGTAGAAATAAAAATCATATAGTCGTGATTTTAAAATGTTATTGTATATTGTACACAATAACATTATATCAGCACAGAAATGAACAAAAAATATTTTAAAAGTATAAAAAAGCAACGTCATAAATTCCGTTACCAAACAATTGCCTAAACATTAATTTTAATTTCAGTTGAAGAAAAAAAGTCTACACTTTCTGTTAGAACATCCCTGTAATAGTCAAAAATTCCGTTTAGTTTTCTGTTTAGTTGCGTACTCATTACATTGCAATTAAGTAATTATTTTTTAGTATTTAGTATTTTGTGGAAAATTGGTGGGATATAGGGTAGTAAATCTTTTTTTCTACTGTTATTGGTCTAATGGTTTCTTTCTTCCGTTATTGGTCTAATGGTTGTGTATAATGAAGACAAATCAATATTTTCAAGTTACAGCTTCTCCATTGGTGTTTCTCTTTCTATTAGCCTTTGATTCTCCCAGTTATATCGTCGAAATAAAATCTTTCCGAGTCATTTGTTGTACCAAAAATGGGTTTCTCTTTTTACATAATTCTATTAAATAACTTATTCTTCTTCGCCGTATAATGTCTACAATAAATTATTAATAGTGCATTTATACATTAACAGGCTTACCTGACCGCTATCTGAAGACATGACAAAATTACTTACAAATATTTTGACAAATTTTCAAAACAGACTGACTTATACCACCATCAAAATATACAGTTACTGTATTTTGTTTACCAACCAAAATATAAACTTAATTTATCAACTTAATTTTCAAGGCATACTGCTACTTACTTCAGATTATGTTACTTTATTAGGATTTGATATGAAATAGCTGATAAACTAGATTTTTAAAATTTTGACTTATACAACTTTCAAAATCAAGGGCTCAATTTATTTATTGTATCTTCAATATCTTTGAACTAACAAAAATTACTCATATCTTAAGTCTAAAATAAAAATACACTTTTTAAGTCCAGCCAGTGCTAGACAAAAATAATGTTTGTTTCACGGATTTTGCAATCATTTGCGGGTCATCCCTCTAATGTACGGCCAAGAAAAGCAGTATCTCTTCTTTTTAGTCGAATGTAACCAGGTTCATTCAGCATGTTACGCACCAAAGGGTTTGGATGAGATTCAAGCCTCTTTAGATATGTGACTGCATGTTTCGCTATTTCTGCTTTAACTGATGGCATGTTTAGGTCTTTGTGGATGTTCGAATTTTTTATAAACCAGAGACCAGATGTAATTATACGAAGAATTTTATTTTGGTGCCTTTGAATTTTTTCTACATTGCAAGCTGAGGCAGTGCCCCATAACCGAATCCCATAACACCAAATTGGTTTGAGGACCGACTTGTACAGTAGAAGTTTACAATCTAAGCTCAGGGTGGAGTTTCTGTCAATTAGCCAATTTAGTTGTACTGCTTTTAATTTCATTTGTGTTAACTTGAAATCTATGTGGCTTTTCCAAGTAAGGCGACAGTCAAGATGTATACCCAGGTATTTAACGTCTGAAAGCTGAGGTATCATTTGGTTATTTGTGCGAATAGGAGGGCATGAGTCCCTGCGCAGTGTGAAAGTTATGTGAGTGCATTTTTGTTCATTCACTTTTATTCACTTTAATTCTCCATTTTTTTTTTCTTCAAAGGTCTTTTTAATTTCATTTACTAATCTGTGCGTTTGTTTTATCGTACTAAGTTGTTTTCTGAATTGATGGTTCGGAATACATCCTTTCGCGCTAAGAATTGGATTCAGCTTAGTTATTAATATTCTCTCAAATAACTTTGACACGTTAGATAAAAGGCTTATAGGTCTGTATGATTCTACTTTTGTGTGGTCTTTTCCTGGTTTAGGAATCAGAGTTATCAAAGAGACCTTTCACTCTGTGGGAAGATACTCAAGACGTAAGATGGCATTAAAAACAAAAAGAATAATTCTGCGACCTATACGGGGCAACTAAAATAACATCTTGTTACTGGTTTTATCAACGCCAGGGGCTTTTTTGGTGTTTAAATCCGCTATTGCCCCTTCAATATCGCTAAATTCAAATCTTAGGGGTACTTCGGCTCTAGTCTCTACTGGTGGCAACTCATCTATATCAGTACACATATTTGGAGTGAAAACCTTTTTCAAATGTCCAACAAATTAATTTCCACTTTCGGTATCATTTCTTGCCCAGTCTCCACAAGAAGTTCGCAAGGGAGGCTTACGTACGACTAGTCTTTTAATAAAAACGTGAAAATATCACTAAATCATTTCATTGTTATAATGATAAAAAGGAAAAAAAAGTAAAAATGAAAATGTATCTACGGCAATTACTTTTTTTGTAAAAAAAACAACTTAAAAGGAAGACTAATTATACTTTTTATCCTCTAATAATTTACATGTGTGGGTATTTAAACAGCATTTGTTGTTAAAATTTTTAATTATTGTTGTCGTGTTTCTTTTTCTTTTTTTCCTTTTTATTGACATAATTAATGGCTTAAATTAATATTCATAGGAAAAATTATTGTTTTTATTTCAGTTTAGCAGGAATATAAATGTATATAACATAGCAATATAATAAATCAATATTAATAAAAGCATATGATGGGTTTTCTAATAGCGGCAGGTTGATAATAAGAATATCGAGTGAGGTGTGTGTTTTAGTTCTTTTAAGCATACCTTAACGACAGCGGTTATGTTTTCGACATATCTTGCATTTATTTGACGTATGCCTTTTGGCTGTCAAACTGGGCATCTGGAAAAGTCAGCACGGGGGAACGGCAATGCTTCATTAATTGTACAAACAAAAAAGAAGAAGAAGGAGAAGTGAAGATTCCTGTAGTAAAACTCTTGACATTATTATACCCTTCACCACAGGTGGAAAGGGTATATATAAGTTTGTCATTCCGTGTGTAATTTCTACAATATGCATTTCCGACCCCATAAAGAATATATATTCTCGATCCTTATACATAGAGAAATTGATTAAGCGATGTCCGTCTGTCCGTCTGTCCATGTTAGTGTTGTAATGTCTTTTGTCAAGGAACCAGAAGAGATACAAAAAATTTAAGCACACCAACCTGTCAGGCATAGTTTCGAAAATTTTGGTATTGCAACTCAGCAACATCGGATCGGGTACCCACTGATAAATAGGAGCAGTTAAAAGGACCCCCCATGTGTCAATATGAGGAATTTTTTTTTTTTTTTTTGTAAGGATTTCTTTTTGCTTTAATCTGACCATTCTAACTCAATATAGATTGGAGAAAGGTCCAAAATTTAACAAAAAAATTTCAATCAAATTTTTAAAAAAAAAAATTTTTAAAAAATTTTTAAAAAAATTTAAAAAAAAAATTTTTTAATTTTTTTCAAAAATATTTACAAAGCATTTTCAAAAAGATATTTTACAGAAAACTATTCGAAAAAAAAAATATTTATACAAAAAATTTTTACACACAATTTTCGAAAAATTAAAACAAAAATTTCAATATTTCTTTGAAAATGAAAATCATGACTGTAACATAACATATATTTAATATTAAGAATATATGTATGTATGTATGTATATAGAGTAACATATTTTTTTTAAATGCGTTTGATTTTTAAATAGATGATATCTCTGTTTTAAAACCTAGGTGCATTAAACACATAGACATCATCAGAATACCGACTACAAACTGTCAAAAATGAAACGTTGTGGCTGTCGTCAACTTAGGCTAATTTCTATTTCATTCAACAAAAGAAAATGTCACAAAATTGCAAATTAAAAATTCATATGCAAAAAAAAAGTTTTGGAGGAAATATTTATAATTTTTTGAAAAAGTTTTTTTAATTTTATAAAAACAAAATAAGTATTTCTACAACAATGTCAGAGTTTACGATGTAGCTGTCGGCTTCAATATCATTAAGTAGCTGACAAAACGGCGACAATTGTAGCAAACGGAATTTGTTTTCATTTGTCTTCTATTATTTTAACTCATGAATAATGATTTTTTCTCATACGAATTTATTTAAGTAAAGAGTCAACAATATGGATAATGCTGTACATGTCTGTATAAATCAAATCACCGTGGTGAAGCGTATAGAAGACTCGGCACTGCCGAATATAGCATTTTACTTGTTTAAAATGCGTTTGATTTTTCAATAGATAATATCTCTTTTTTAAAACCTAGGTGCATTAAACACATAGACATCATCAGGATACCGACTACAAACTGTCAAAAATAAAACGATTATTTTGAAGTCAGCAAAGCTACACGGCTACACTGCCACCGTTACCTTTTTTATCAAAGCTATTATTTTTGTTATCAACTTAAATGATCATTATAATTATATAATATCTATTATAACAATTATATAATATCTATATAAAAAAAGGAAAAAATCCTAATAATAATTTACGAATAAATTGTAAATTTACAGATTTTGGATTTCAAAACGGATATGCAGATAAGCTGTACGATAAGCCACTAAGCTTGTAATCGGATTAAATTGAAATAAATAAATAATTTATGGATAACAATAAAAAATTATGCTGCTTATTTATCCATACCATCATTTTGTCATTTTGTTTACATTTCTCTAAACAGAATAGCAATACTCAAGGTGTAGAAATGTGTATATTTACTAACATGACTTTCTCTTAATCATTAAAGAATATTATACAGTGTGATGAGAAAGAAACTTGTCAAGTTCATCATCTTATCCTGGTGATTAAAATTAGGTCTCTTTTTAGTAAAACTTGGATTTTTTGAGAAAATCTGGTTTGATAAAATTTTAAAATTTGAATTTATGTTTAAATTTCCATTTGTGTGTGTGATTTTTTTTTATTTTTTAATTTATATATAGTTATGAGCCCTTGATTTTGAATGTGGTATAAGTCAAAAATTTTAAAAATCCAGTTTATCAGCTATTTCATATCAAATCTTAATAAAATAATCTGAAGTAATTCGCAGTATGGCATGAAAATTAAGTTGACAAACTGAGTTTATTTTTTGCTTGGTAAACGCAATACAGTTACTGTATATTTTGATAGTGGTATAAGTCAGTTTGTATTCAAAGTTTGTGAAAATATTTGTTAGTAATTTTGTCATGTCTTCAGATAGCTTTTCAGGTATGATCGGGTAATACTATTAATGTAAAAATGCACTATTTATAGTTAATTGTAGAGATTATATGGCGAAGAAGTATAAGCAATGCTCCCAAGAAATGGAAACAAATAAGAACAAATGGCTGAGAAAGATTTCGTTTTATTTCGACGAATAAACGAGGAGAATCAACGAATAATAGAAAGGTAAACACCAATGGAGAAGCTGTGTCTTGGCTAAAATTCTTATTAGGTGGCTATTACAGAACAGTTGTTCCTGTAGCCGAACGTAAAATAGATTTCCAAGATCTTCTGCGCTTCTTATCCAGTTTCTGACACCAAGTTTCGAGATGTCTTCCTCAACTTGATCTTTCCATCGAAGTTTCGGTCTTCCCCTTCTGCGTGAACCGTCACCAGGTTAATATTCAAATGACTTTCTAGCTGGAGCATCTTCATCCATTCTCACAACATGACCTAGCCAACGCAATCGTGTTAATTTGATACGTTCGACTATGTCTATTTTTCGAAGAATTTTTCTCTCAAACACTCCAAGCACTGCATCATCTGCTTTCGCAAGTACCTATGCTTCGGAACCATATAATAGCAGCGTCTTGTAGAGAGTGATTTTTGTCTGTCGAGAGGTGGCCTTGTTTTTAAACTGCTTACCTAGTCCAAAGTGGCATCTATTGGCCAGTATTATTCTTCTCTTTATCTCAAAACTGATGTTGTTTGTTTTGTTAATGGTATCACTGACTACCTCAAAGTTGTAGTTTTCAACTTCCACTGTCTGCCCGAGTCTACTGGACGTCTTGTGCGATGATACTAGACCCGCTTTGGCAGATTCTTTTTCGATTTTTTCAAAGGTGGCAGTTACCGCTCGCAATGATGTCTGTATCGTCAGCGTAAGCGAGTAACATGTGTTGTTTAGTGTATAGCGTTCCAATTCTATTCACATTCGCATCCCGTATAACCTTTTCTAGCAGGATATTAAAAAGGTCACACGATAGACTATCGCCTTGTCTGAAACCTCGTTTGGTACTAAATGGCTCGGACAGGTTTTTTCCTCTTTTAACTGAAGAACGCATATCAGTTAAGGTCATCCTGCACAGAAAATGGATTAGATTTCTAAAAAAAATGCTCCACAGAAGGTGTTTTATAAAACTTCGTTGGATGACAATTTCGAATTCAAAGTGTTAGACCTTTCACCTAAAGGAGGAAGCCCAAGAATATACGAAAATATTAATTTACTTTCATTTTACACAACCATTAGACCAATAATAGAAGATGGATTTACAACCCTATATCCCACCAATTTTCAACAAACACTTTATTTCCCTAAATACTAAAAAATAAATTACTTAGTTGCAATATAAAGAGTTTGAATAAAAAATGTTAATTTGTAACAAAAAAGTTTTTTCTTGATGGTTTAAGTCATTATAAAGTCATGCAGTTAATTTTGAAAATGGATAAGTCATTTCAACCTTTCAAAACCACATTTCCTTTTAAAAATGGTTATAAATTTCACACTCATAATAAATATTTGTTGGCATTTTTTTTTGTCAAAATATTTAATTCCATAATGCAAAAAAATTTTTTAATCCTTTAAAATGCAAACCTCTTAAAATATCGAAAAAAGATATATATGACTTATACCACTTTCATAATCAAGGGCTCATATATGTAAAATATTTAATGCATTTCCAGATTCGTAGCATGGTTGTTTAAGCATGTTCTACTATATAGAAACATAAAAGATCTCAGGTCTTGGAAAAATCCATTTCACTCTAAACATGTACAAAGGGCTAGGCGGACTTCTTTAAATTAACTCTCCTTTATGTAGTCGCAAGACATATCGATAAAATTACAAATGAAATGGAACATCTGTGATTAAGGATACAATAGGGTGCGAATTAAGAAAAATTTGAATATACAAAGGATTTTCTAGTATTAAAGAGTTAAAGACGGGAGTTAAAGGAGAATATTGAGAATATTGAAGCTATTCAATATCGCTAGAAGAAGTTAACAGAAGAGACAATTCTGGAATTGCCCTCGTATCATGCTAGTAAAAAGTTAGTGAATAAGTTTAAATAAGAGAGAGTTACATTTATGTGTACTTGCGTGTGTATTAGTGATTGTGTGTAAATATATATAAATCCCCTGAGATTCGTGGAGATTTACTGTAGTTGTTTGTTGATTGTCGTTATATTGGCTGTTGTAGCAGAATATGAGTACAATTTTCTTTATGACGGCCTCTGGAGGTGATTAACCTTCGTTGTTTGTGTTTTTATAGCTTTTGTTTTTACTATTACTGTTGTTGTTATTTTCAAAAATTTTGTTTTTGTTTTTATTTTTATTTACATTATTTCTTTCTATTGTTTTGCGTTTGTTGAGGAGAAAATTTTTTAGTTTTTTATTTTAACAATGTGACGTCGAAAAACAAGTTGTAAAGAACGCGAAACAGGAAAATCATTAATCGTCATTTTTTAAGTGGATTCCATTGAGATTTAGCTACAAAACATTGAAACATGTAGGTTACTTACAGATTTAGATTTAAGGGAAACCTTATGAGATTATAATTGCGATAGTTTCTTTAAAGTTAATTAGAAAGAGGAAAGTAAAAAATAGAGGAATGTCATTCATTAAAAATATAAAAGAATTTCAATTAAACTAGTTTTAATTACAGGCTTAAGTTCTTTAATTGAGCATAAATATTATTGTATTGCATTTTATTACTTTTCGAATTGAGGTCATACAGTAGAGTCATTAATTTTCGCTCAAATTTAGTTTCGTCCACCATTTGAGGAGTATCTTCCAACAGGTATCCTATAGTGAGAGTGATAAACTCTTTAGCAGAATGTGTAGCTTAGCTAAACCGTAAGAAGTAAAATATGGTGGTTCCAAAGAATTATAATAATTTTTCAAATTTATTAAAACCTAATACTTATATGTTTTCACTAAATCTATATCAATAATGCTGTTTTGCTTATGGGCTCATCTTTTCTGTATTATCAGCATCCTTGTAACTTTGTAGGAAGGCTTTTTTAGTATTTGCAATTAATAAATCGCTTCATTCTTTAGAAGACAGAAATAAGTTTTGAAGGTAAAACTGCTTTTACTCATTTAAAAATTTTAGTGAACTCAAAATTATTATTTTTATTTAAATTTTATACTAAAATTAATTTGTATCTCTTATTATCAGTGCTTTACGTTAGACGTTTGATTGTACACATTAACTTTCAGTTGCTTATCTGTCTAACAAGAGTTGTCAATAGACAACATCGCTAAAGTTTAGGTGTTCAGGATGTCGACAACAGTTGTGTCCAGTGTGCAACACAACCTTTCCCTTGTTGGCAACAACTTAAAGGGCATGTTAATTTAAACACTCTTTCTTTCAATAAATTAATAAAATAGTAACTCATTTCCTATCTGTCTTTTGTGTTTGCATCACGTAAAAACTACTAGATGGATTTTAACAATATTTTATGAGGAGGTACCTTAGCATCCTTATTTCAATAAAGGATACTTTTTTCCTCAAAAATATCTTAATTCCAAGAGAAAGTGGATAAAAAAATTACGCCGATTGTTTAAAGATACTGCATACTTTAAGGCATCTTTTATTTTTTAAGGCGGGATATTTTAAAAACGGTCGTACAAGAGATGGCGCTGTTTTAAAATAATGAGTTACTCATTTCCAGTCTGTTTTTTACAAAGATTTACAATAATTTTTAGAATTTGATATAAATTTTATAGGGATGGGTACCTTTATATAAAACAAATACGTAAGAGTCTTAAAATTTAGTGGACTACTTTCAAAGCAAAAACGAACAAAATTTTGTCAGGGCGCACACAACGTGTATGGGAGGGACACATCTAGTAGAAAATAAATAAATAAAATTAATTTGTATAGCAAAACTTTTTTCATAATTTCCTTTTTTTATAATCAAAATAATTTTATTACATCGAGTTTTAATTTGAGTTATTATGCACAAACATGAATCTCAAAGTTGCCAACATTAAAAATGAAAATTAGTAAAATTAAAACTATTTTAATTATAGTTGTATTTATATAATATTAATAGTTATACTTTTCGTGGTACTATTAGGATCTACAAAAATAAAGAGAATATATTTTGTTTCTCAAGACTCTGGGTCACAAAAATATTATTTGACTTATAAAAAATTGTTAAGACAACTTTTAATATATTTTTCTTTTTTTATTTTTTATTAAGCTCTTCTTACAAACATCATTTTTTTTTTTTTTGTTCAAGAAGTTTTTTTGTAGCAATTATAACTCTTGCTATTCCAATATCATTTTTTAACTTTGGCATTTTTCTATGAAGCGATTTTATAGATTTATAGGCAATGCACGAAAAGAACTCACTAACTGGATTATGAGTCAAAGAGAGGAGACTCCAATTTAAGGACAAAATCAGTTTCAGCTTGGAGTAACAAACAATCAACATTTTTCTCTCTTAAATAATGTATTCAAGGCGTCACACAGTAAACGGTCCAGTGGAAAAAAATCAAAAAAAAAAATGAATTTATCAATAATAAAAATATATATGGCATAGAGCGATTTCAGAGGTGGTTTGGTTTTTCATGTGCGTTACACCTATACAAAGTTACACGGCCTTAAAATCGAATTATTTTGATAATTTTTTCATAATTTTTAAGTAACAAAAATGGGTATGGAAAACTAAATAGCTAAAATTCATTTTTCAATAAAAATGCACGGAATAATATATGTTTTATTCAGAAATGTAGCAGAAACAATGAAAAAATCATAAAATTCAAATATTTATAACAACACTGGAAAACAAAATTGTGAAGTTCTTAGTCAAAATATGTACTTTAAAAAAAAATAGCCAGCTTCGATGGACCCGAAAAATAGGCACTTAAAAAAACTACTTTTATGAATCAATAATCTTATTTTCTGTTATATATACTAAAGCATGTATACAAATATTTAGGTGTGTTCTATGCCAACTTTTGAAATATAATGATTTTAAAAATCATCCATATTTGATATTTTTATTAAAATTATCAGTTGATATTTTTAATATTTGAAAATGTATGATAATAGTAGGCTATGCTTTAAACCAGGACGAACTAATACAAGTTGAGTGCACGGGCGAATGCTTTAGAATGCCTTCACAAAAAAAAAAGAAAAAACAGACTTGAGCACACTCGAAAAAATAGCAGAGAAAATTGTAATCAAGATTTAATGCGTAAACTACTAATTTCTTCTGATTCATTAATTTCATCTAATATAAATACAATAAATACATGCAGCTCTTTCAAAAATAATCTAGAAATTAGTAATTACATAATAGCAGATGAATCTATTAGCACTGATTCAGACTCAGAAACTTATTTTAGTTATTAAGAAATTGTTTACAATTGTTATGTTATTTGAATTTGTTTGTAACTTTATTATTCATCTTTATATAAATGTTTTTTATCTTAAATAATAATTTAATTTTAAAGTATTTAGTGTTGTCAATTTGGTAACCCTATTCATATAATGTTATTTGAATACTAATGGTACTTAGTATATTTTAAAAAATAAAAATACTAAAAATTTTAAAATAATGTTATATTCAAAAAAGGTATACGGCAACCCTAAATAATTAGAGATTGGTTATATTTTATAAAAAAAAACTATCACGCTTTATCATTTTGTATGTGAAATGATAGATTAAAATTCAAAAAGTAATAATTTTTGAAATCGGGGGATTTTGGGTATTTAATTGTCCCCGCACCGAAAAAAATAAAAGGATTTCTAAAAATTCATTTTTGAAAAAAGTAGGCTAAGAGAGATATGTGCCAAAAATTTCATTAAGCTACCATAACTCCTTCGACTTGTTTTCAGTTTTAGTTTGGGGACCGTTCACGGTGCGTCATAGACCAACACTTCTAGCTGATATTTGTAGGAACAAAATACACTTCCTAGCACGGTTGGCAGATTAGGGCATTTTCCCCTACATTTAGGGGATTTATTAATTTCATTCATTTAGGGGAGAATTTGGGGGTTAACATTTGTTAGGCGAAAAAATTGGGGGTTCAAAAAAATATTTAGGTTGTTTCTTGGGGGATTTTTTATATTTTACCAGATGCTTAATTGGTCTCCTCCTATTTTTTTGCAACCAATAAATTAAAAATATGTAACAATCATTTTTCTGATGGGTTCTTCTAAACTATTTAAACAACGTATTAGAAAGATGATTTTGAAAAACAAAAAAATTCGTACATAAGTAACGACCCAGTGGTAAAATTAAAAAGGCCTTCTATAAGGAATGCTTAGGCCTTCTCTAGGATTCGCATTTTTGCGTGCCTTCCAAAAAAGGCCTTTTAGATGGCCTTCTAGCAGAAAAGTTTCGGAAAACCTTCTGGAACGCTTGTCGGCAGAAGGGACAGTGGACTGCTCCGCAATGACAACCTGTGCAAAATAGACATAAGAATGGAGTGCGAACTGAACGCAAACAGAGGGCCTTGTGCCACCAAAAGAAGGAGTAAAGAGGCCCTCTAGAAGGCCTTCATACTCCTTCTTTTTATTTATAATACATATTTATTTATAATACATATGAACTTTAATAAAATGAAAACTTAAACACCTTTTTAGGGGTATTTTTATTAAAATTGAGATTAATTTAGGTGATTTTTTATTTAAAAATTTGGATTTTATTTTTTGAAAATTACAGAAAAAAATTTATTAATGTAATCAAGAAATATTATTTTAGGGGATTTAAAAAAAATGCTTGATTTTAGTGTTTTTTTTATTTGCTTTTAGGGGAGAGAGAAAAAATCTGGCACCCGTGCTTCCTAGTCACTAAATTTAAAAAAATGGATGTAAATGTCCACAAAGTTATAATTGTCCTTCCGTGTCATGAGCTATAATGTTATTGTTTTAGCTAAAGTTAAGCTCAAAAGGTCTGCAACTACCTACTTTTTTAAAGAATATGACATACAAACATACATACCTTATACACCCCATAACTAGTTACAGGATCGCATTTAAAAATATTTCATTATTTTAAAACATATTTAAATTCACATGCTTTTAATGGTTGGTTACCAAGCACCAAACGTTAAAATCATTTTTCACTGTTATCCTTTTTCAGTCCTTTTAATAAAATTTGGGCAAATAATATTTAAAATGAAACCGAGATTTTATGTCAGTGGTAATTTTATAAACCCAATTGCATTTGAAATACAAATTCGTAAAATGTTTAGAGATGCAAAGTGTATTAAAATAATGCCAACTTAATTTGAAAATTTTTCTGGTACAGAATTAAAATTGGTTGCTTTCCCGTCATAAAATTGTCGACATGTGCAAATAATATTATGCATGACATACGCAGGATTAATACAGACAAGTAGATTTTAAAACACAAACATACATATGTACGAGTATGTGTAATCGTGTGCACATGGAAGAAAATAAAATATTTAATTTTAATAAAATATTTTTATTTGTTTGCCAAAAAACTTTTAAAAAATTTCAATTGTTTTGTTAAAATAAACATATTTTTGGTTGTTGTTAACTTCTCTTTTATTCATAACATTTTATGGATTATTGTTATATTTATAAAAAACATACATATCTTGTATGTATATGTTTATGCAAACTGATTTCGTAAATAAAACTTTACGGTGGGAGTTGATGACTATACTTACCAACCCCTACATGTGTATGGAACTGTGTTTGAATTGGTGTACATTCATGTAATAACACAATACAACAGTGAACAAAATACAATAAAGTGACAGTAAGGTTCGATTATGCTATCAAAGGGTAGTAAAACCCTATACTCAGTTTGGCGAAATTGACCAATTTTTACTTACTCGAAAGATTCGGTAAATCAAAATAGGTGTCATCAGTTTTTGTCTAATATATCATTTAAACTAGGTGATGGCGCTTAACTTTGTTCGCAAATAAAGTAGCCGAGGATTCGTTTAACAAATCCTATATACATTTTGTGTCAAAAAAAATAATTTATTCCTGTGCTTACATAATCGTTGTTGCTATTTTTGTTCCAATCCAATTACAAGTTTAAACAAATAATCATTGTAGCAGCCAAGTTCTACGTTTAAAGTTTTACAATGGTCTAATATACTTGATGATACTGAACTATATGTATAAGCGGTATTCAATGTTTGATGCAAATGGTCTTGCGAAAGTGCAAATGCATTATATCATTCACATTTAACAAAACAATAGGTATTTTGTTGTTGGATTACACAAAAAAGCTATGATATTATACACTTGCTCTTTTGCAAGACCATTTGCATCGAACGCTGATGCTCTCTACTTTAAATTTGTGTGGCTATAGGATCAATATTAAATAATTTTTTGTTTTTTTCTTAAAATTATTTACCTAATTTCTAAAAAAAACATTAGGTTGTTAGTTAGAGAGAATAAACGAACTTAAACTTAAAGCTTTTCTTTATCAATTTATTTAACAATTTATTAGAAAAAATTATAGGCAGTATGCGAAATTGCTACATACCTTGTTGATAGGCTATCATTTCCTTCTAAATTTATAAGTACTAAATGGCTGGTTCGAAGGACAAACTAATTTTTGACATATAATTGGATGTAGTTTTTTGTTTTTAATTGTAATCGAAACGACAAAACCAAAGTTATTTATTATAAACGTTAATAAATCACTTACATTATTAAATTTGGTTGCCCCATTTTTGCATTAATTTGTATTAAAATATAAAATGCGTTTTTTATTTAGAGATTCTATTTTCCGTCAGAAATTAAATAGTCATATGATTGTCAGATCTGGCAGTTTTATTATCACTTGTGCTAATTTTGACTCAAATCCTTCTTTTTGGACTTTCAAAGACAACGTCACGCTGTACTTTAGTTTTATTGTTCGAAGGTCTTGTTAACAAACGATCATTATGTTGAGCGTCCACAAATGATCAGGCTTCCCTAAATTATTTAAATATTCACTTCACAGTTGGTGAAATCAGATTAATATTACGACCACATTTTCTGTGAAAATTTTAAAATGTATTCTTTTTTTTAATAATTGCTACATTTGGTCCTTTATGAAGGGATAATAGTACAAAAGACTAACCATCCGTCTTATGTACTATGGGTGATAGTAAAGCTTAATTTTTGGCAACACTGCAATTATACGCTATGTTTATTTCAAAAAAGCGTTGCATCTCCTGTGGTGTTATTAAAGCAAATCAATTTCCAGTTAGTATATCCATTTTATTAATTACTTTTGCTTCACCGGCGAGATAGTGCTATTTTACTAAATACATATCAGAAAATTCGATGTTGTCACGGCTGGGGATCAAATTGGTGTCCATGTTTTAGTAGACTACGTGATAACTACATGACCTATAAAACCCCTGTGAGCTGCATCTATAAAACTCTTATTATTTTAATATTGTGCAAAAAGATATACCCAATGCTCTTTATGTAATTAATTTTTTGGCTATACTTTAAGGCAAATAACAGCAAATTTATAGCTGTAGTGAAAGTCAGGACATCTGTTATTATGGTTTAATTCGTTGTTAAGATTTCTGAAATAATTTTAATTTAATATAAAAATTTAAAAATCCACAAAACTAAGATTATAGAGCTATAAACAAAAAAACTATAAAAGTTTGGAGCCACGCCCACAAATAATTGGGCGCCAAATTGGCTTGCCAAAAAACAACGCGTTTTTATCAATGAGACGAAACGATTTTAAAATTTATTTCTTTATTTGAAAGGTCCCGTTTTAAAAACAGTTTATTAATTGAAAAATTAAATGGTATCCCATACAACATACGTGTTTATTTCATGTTTAAGAACCGTAAATGGCACAAATTTAAAATTTAAAAAATTTGGGTGTCACTATAGCTCCCAAAAATATAAAGTAATGAAAAAATATATTTAGAATTTAAAGGGTGTCCCCCTAGGCGACGTAATTTGACCTTTATGGGCCTATCTTTTGAACTGTTAGGTTTTGTTCAACCTTGAAAGTTTGACAGAATGTCGATTACTATGACCGTTATAATAAAAAGTGTAAATATTTAAAATTATAAATTAAAAGGTGCTCCATTAGTTCATTGAATTTGGCAATACTTTTGAACAGTTGCTCACCGACCGTTGAAATTTACAAGGAACCTGTATTGTCCGCTATAACAAGGGTATAAAATTTAAATTTGGAAATAAAAGGGTGTCACACTAGTTAATGTAATTTTGTGTATATGACCAAACTTTTGAGCCGTTATAGACAGATAGCTGAAATTTACAAGAAACCAGTATTGCTAACTCCGCTATAACAAGTATCCCTATAATTGATGTAATTGACCTATATGGCCCTATCTTTTGAATGGTTATTTGCAGCATATGGCAGCATTTGAAGTATATTTATACAGAGCATATATTACTATGTCCACTATAGCAACAAGTATAAAATTGGAAATTAAAGGGTGTACCTAAAGTTAATGATATTTGATCTATATGACCTTATCTGATGTCCCCATAAAAGGCGAGTGTTGATGAAAATAGTTTAACTTTTCAACAGTAATAGGGAGATGCTTGAATTTCACTTAGTCTTTATTGCTTTTCCTCATAATTTTTACGCATTTTGTGTATCTTTTATTTAGTTTAAATACTATTTCTTACAGATTACTTCTTACGTTTTTAGTTTAGAACTAGTGCCCAAATATCTGTTTTGAAGTCGATTTTATTACAAGATTTATTGTTATTAAATTTTGTAAGAAATGCAAACCAAATTTTCTCAAATATTAGTGCCGTCTAACTGCCGCTTCACAAATAAAACTGTGACATGTTTCCAATTTTCAAGAATTTTTCATTTATACTCGTACTTTCATATCGAATGGGTTTTTCCTTTTCTAAATAAGACCTCGTTTTATTATTAAATTGAGGCAGTAGTTTATATTTATTTTTTTTTTCTTTAAAAAATTCACTTGAGCATCAAAAATATGCTGTCAAGCAAAAAAGAATCGAAAGACAAAAACATTATAAGGTCCTAAAAAAGAGCTATTTAAAAAAGTAGATGTAATTCTTTTTAATTTTTTTTTACTGATAGTGACTGTTAAAATTCTAGTAAGAGAAACTTTTTATTTTTACCATATCATTTTCTACAGAACAAATAAATACAAAACGTTTTAAAATTGTTTTGACTTTTATTTTCTTGTATTCTGCTACTAAAATCTTTCTTATGCAAACACTTTCAATTTCTTTTTTATTTGAAAAGTATTTCTTGCTTCCTTTGTTGTATTTTCCAATCAAATAGAAAAATGAAATCCTCTTACAATACTTCCATAAAATAAAAGATAAATATCTTTAGGCTTTGTGGGGGGTTGCCGACAAAAAATACAAATTGAATACAATTTTAAAATCTGAAGACGCATGCAAAGGACATTCTTTTATAGACAAAGGATACAAAAACTAAGGGCCTCAATAATCTTTATTTAAGATCTTATATTGTATGGAGTATTTGAAACATACTGGAGTACAGTGCTTCACAAAAGTAGTTGGATTCTGAATTTTTTCTTTATTAAATATTCTATGTTAGATGAACTCAAAATATAACTTTAAAACTTAAAAACTATTAAAATTCAGCAGAAACTAAACAAAAATTAACTTCAATAATTAAGCATTAATATGTCTCTCCCACTTCTGTCTCCTTCCTCAGTCTATAATGACCCTAATCTTTGTTCTCTATCTTTTCTTTCTATCCCTCCTCTTATCTGCAGGTATCACAAAGGGACCAACATACCAAGTGAGTTATTTTTCCATTTCTTTTTTCTGGTTGATTTCTTATCTTCCTCTATAAGCTGCCTGCTTAAAATAACCCAACCTATGTCTCATGTTATACTCAGATACAACAATATCTCTTGATTTTGATCGTATTGGGCCCTTGTCTTTAAATATGTTACGGGTTATTGAATGTGGTTGGGACTAGAGATTGTTTAAATAAGTTTACGCATGTTTTGCGATCTCAATTTTTACCAATAGAACATTAAAATTTTACATATTCCCCATGGTATATTAAGATGTAATCATTCTGAAAATGTTACTTTGTAATGTTTATGATGTTTAGTTTTTGATCACTGGATATAAATTAGGCCAAGCAAAGTTGTATAGTCGACTTATAAGGGCCATTGAAAAATCACTTTATATGTCCATAGCTAGGAAGAGAACTAATACATGACTTATCGCATGACTAAATATTAAGTGATAGGAAGCGGTTGAAATTATACAACTTTCTGTCGAAAGGACCTTCAAGTTTAATATGACGATCGCCTGAGACCGGGTCAGTTGACACTGATATAACATTCAGTGATAAGTGTACCTAAATATGATTCATAAGTGCAAATTACTACAATGCTATCCGATCTCTACGTAAAACTTGTAAATCAGTTACATGATGTGTTCTCTATTCGCCAGTCATGATCCACAACCGCTTCTCCTACTGTTCTCAAACTCCCTTAGGGTTTCTAGAATAATTATTAAGTTACTGAGTTATTTTATTTTTTCTGTGAAAGTCAAATTAATATTCATATGGTAAATTTGAGGTGGGTAAAAAAGACCCCACATTATGACTTGACATGTAATACAAAGATTTAACATTTTCACGTGTTGTACAAAACTGTCATTTGCCTTAAAAGGCAACAAAAGATAAGACAACATGCCCAATTTAAACTGTTGAAATCAACCCGTTCCTATTAAAGAATCCTCTATTTGTATGAGAAAACTTTCTTAAACTATGACTGCTCATATTCGTTCACATAAATATATAAATATTTTATAAGAATTTATGATGGCTTCTAGATATTTACTTTTTGCATCATCATAATAACCACTAGATGTATCTATGCACCACATTCACATACTTAAGTATCATGCGGACACACATACACAATGTTTGGAAGAAAATGTATTTACCTCTTAAGCAAATGACTTTAAGGTTATCTACACATACTAATACTAATATAAAGGTACGCGTACATAAGCAGATTGTAGGATAAACATGAATGTTCTTGAGGAAACTGGAGTCATTTAAATCTAGTATTTTATTGATTTTAAATATTTAATGAAAGTGCAAAATTTTTCTTTTGAAAAGGAATATTATGATTCCAACGCTTAAGCTCCACATCTAAACTCTCAGTTAAGAGTTAAGTTATTTAGAAAATAGAAAATTTGTATGAACGTAAGTAAAATGTTCGTTGTATTTCATACACATTTTCTAAACATTATAGTTGCTTTATACCATTAATTTAATTATTGTATGTAAACTATTTGTTCGTTAAACAGCTTTGACATAAAAAGGATGTACAGAAATTCAAGCGAGATTTAAGTATCATGCAATTTGAAACATAGAATTAAAATAAGTGATTTTTCAGGAATACAGTCCTGCTGTTTGGCTGACATCACTGAAGAGACGACCAAGTGTCAAGTCTTATAAGGAGCCTTCAAACTTACGTTCAACTTCTTGCTCGTACACGCAAAGAAAAACGATGGTTATGGTCACCGAAACCACATTATGTTCTCTGCAACAGTATATGATTTTAGTTGTTTGTAACATTACTTTTGTTTCTATAAAAAAGTTTTGGTTAAAATTTTATCATTAAAAGTTTTTTCGTAAGTAACCAACAAATTGTTAAGAATAAATATTATTTTTTTATTTGTGTCATCGGAGTTTATTGGTTTGTGCTTAAAAAAATAATAAAAAATGAATAAACAATTGTTTCGGGAATTTGTATATGTACATACATATGTACATGTTTGATTATTTCTTTTTCGCTATTGCGTTGAGCGCGTAGCAATCATCTTCTCTGGATTCCCGCAATTCGTATCCTCTCAGTATGAGACTGAAATTTATTTTAATTTTTATGCCACAAAAAGTAATAAAATCTCATTATCATGAAAATCAACAGGGATATAATTACTGATGATGAAATGTTTGCAGATACTTAGAAAACGAAATTGGTCCATTATGTAATTTACTGCTGAACAAGCTGATGAGGGTACAGACTTAACCGTTGAGACCGGCGTTAATTTTGTTCTCAATCACCGTTTACATCAATGCTTTTCTTTCGGAGGCAAGAAAGACTTCTCTTTGTACTTGAAACCACACATGAAAAAAGTGTTGGCTGGATTGGAAAAGAGATTCCCCGATCAAATTGATGTCTTCAAAAACAACATGAACAAAATAATAAAAGAAATCTTGAGCCGTTTTAAGGATTTACAATTCTTCACTGGTAAATCCATGAACTGCAAAGGTGTGCGACATTTGCGAATGCCGTGAAATCGATGGCTAAAGTGTTCCCGCCCTTGAAACACAGCTTGGAAGAAGAAAAATGCTAATTAAATTTATTTGTGTGTGTATTTATGTATTAATAAAATCATCTGTATGTTATACAAAATCAATAATAAAAAAATAATAAATAATTATGTATTTTAATATGTAATAAAACTGGCATATCCATTTCATATGACATTTCATATTTTTCACCCATAATATAATTTAACCATAATATGTTGCTCTTAGATTATGGTTACCTCAACCATGTTTTTTCTTTGCGTGCTTACTCATACTTCAATGCTTCGAATCATCATTCGAAAATGTTTGCCAAGTCTTTGTGGGTTAACAATATGAAGGTCTAGCAAGTCTAATCTAATTGCTACATAGCAAGCGTTATAATGAATATACTACGTCAGTACCACGTGGACTAGCCGCTTATACCGTATGATTTAACTACAATGGATTTTTCCTTCAGTAGCTGTTATAGGTCAAAATTTAGAAACGCTTACACCCATTGCAAGGCGAGATAATTAAAAAAAAAAAATAATAATAAAACTGCACTCCTCTTAAACAACACAAAAATGTTGATATATTTTACTCGAGTGTTTAACATCTAACCCTTGCTGCTGCCGGACGCCTTAAGTGGAATATGGATTTTATTCTTTTCTGCATAATAGTTTTAAATGCATAAATATTCAGCAGAGTGAAGAGATTTAATTGCAATTTCATATAAATTTAACAGTAGCACTATGGAATAATATGTAAATTGAACACATGCACCAATGGATGATTTTATCTCCTGTTAACAAGTATTTGTATTCGTTGATTCCATAATTAAATTTATACACCTAACAACTGCATGTTATTGATACTTGTGAATGAAAAAGAATTTAACTTAAATTGCTATAAAATTAAGTTTTATGTTTTAATAAAAAATTCTTTTATGCCTTTAACATTATCGAAAACTAAAACTTTGCGACAACTTCTTATTTAATTTCTGGATTTTCTTTGCAGATTGACAACTTTGTGCTTTAAAGGTCGGGCTGTTAAAATTAACAAGGTATGGTACAAAAACAAATATTTAATATTCTAAATTTTTTAGCACTGTATCCAAGTTTAAAATGTCACATATTTGTATTAAACTAACTTTTATTTTGACTCTCCGATACATAAAGATATGTTCACGTAGCTAGTGAAAACCTACATAGGAGACAGTTGACTAAAATTAATGTAGTTAACAGAAAACATTTTGAAAAATAATGTTTAGAAACAACAATATTTCAGTATTTTTAAATTACAAGTATAAAAAATAAACTTTAATTTTCAAAATCTTGCTCTAAATTGAAAATATTGTGCGTTAAATATATTTTTATTAAAAATTTACAAGCTTAAATCTACCCGTTCCTATTGCGATCTTCCTTTTTAAAATTTATTTTATTACTTTAAAGTTAGCAAAGGACACAATTCCAAAAATGAACGTGTTTTACAGATGATTTCAACGATTAATAAGTTTAAGATTTTCTGATTCGCTAACAGCCGTTACGGCACGTTTCATTAAAAGCCATAAAATACATTTTTTTATTTAAAGCAATTAAATTTAATTTGGTTCTACAAAAATTGTGAATAAGTGATTTAAAGGATTTTGATTGCATAAAAATGAAATCCTGTTTAAAATATTTTACCTAACAATACTTTTAAATGGTTATCTATTTTGGTGATTATAATAATTTCAACCTGCTAAAATAAAATGAACAATCCATGTTGCAATCAACACAAAACTACAATCAAACACTTAAACATATTATTGATATTTGTAATTGTGGAAACCTGTAAATATTTATTTAACCCCCATACTCACATATTTTTCAACATCAATGCATTCCAGCAGTTCTGCAAATGTAACTACTTTATTAGCTACTTTACTTGCAGACTTATAAACTCTATATACCCCACAGTTTTATTATAAAGATACGGCACTATCAGATTAATGTCTTATATTCTGCCTACTCTTTAACACCATGTAATGCACTAAGCACAAAATATTCCGTGTTATATTCTCACTACTGTATTGTACTCTGAGCTCTATCTTAGGACTAAGATTACCGCTCTATTTTTCATTCCTAGGACTAAGACCGCTCTATGTTTAGATCACAATAGTATACTTCCACAACAGTTTTGGACCATAACACTGTCTTAGAACTGACGTTTTATTTTTAAGTATCTGTCTTATATTCCTACTACTACTGTTTTATAATCTGAGTTCATAAATAAAGACTAGCTGTGCCCACACACTTGTGTGCGTCCTGACAATATTTTGTTCGAATTTGCTTTGAAAGTAATTCACACCAAATTGTAAGACTTACGTATTCACTTTTTATATAAAGGTACCCATCCGTGGATAAAATAAATTTATATAAAATACTAAAAATTATTTTAGGGCTCTGTAAAAGACAGACAGGAAATGAATTACTCATATTATAAAACAGCGCCATCTGCTGCTTTATATTACTTAAAATATACTGCTTTTGAAAATAAAAGATGCCTTAAATCATGCACTATCTTTAAATTGATAAAAAAAAAATCGGCGCACTTTCACTGCTTTTCTCCACTTTATCTTAGAAAAAAAATATTTTTGCGTAAAAAAAGTATCCTGTATTGGAATCAGGATACTAAGGTACTTTCTCAAAAAAGTTTATTAAAGTACATTCAGTAGTTTTTACGTGATGACAACACAAAAAAAGAAAGATAAACAGGAAATAAGTTATATTATATTATACTAGCTGTGCCCGCCATGTCGTGGGTGTCCTGATAATATTTAATATATGCTGCATATCAGTTTATGTATTTTTTTACTTTATAAAAAATAAACTATTCATATCCGGTTAGTTCAACTGCTTACTTTCATTGCTTTTTCTCCACGTTCTCTTGGAAATAAATTATTTTTGCCTAAAATATCTTATTTGCAGGATACCTCCTCACAAAATTTTGTTAAAATCCATGCAGTTCTTTTTACGTGATGCAAACGTAAATGAAAAGCAGACAGACAGACATACAGACTGAAATGAGTTACTACTTTATTATATGTATAGAGATATATATTACCGCCTTATTTCATTATTGAATTGCCATTTTATTTGTACGCTGACGAATTATACTAATAATACCTTTTTATAGTAAGATTAACTTCTTATACCAAGATTACCTTCTTAAAATTAGATAGTAGTATTTTACCGGGATTATATACCATCTTATTCTAATATATTTGTCTTATGCTAAAACATTCGTATTATACTGATGCTATCTTCCAATATTAAGACTTTCGTCTAGCACTAAGACCAAGCACGGTCTTATATTACGTCTACAATTTATTACTAAAACCATATTCATTTACTAAGATTATATATAGACGGTATAGTCTGTATAAGACAAATTTGCATTACTGAGATTATTGTGTTATACTTACTACGTCTCATTCATTCTATATGTATTATAACGCTACCGCTTATTAGCTTAAGACTAGAATAATACAAACGACCATCTGAAAGTATAAGACTACAATATCAAGGTGTAAAATTACCGTCTCGCAGTATATGACCAACGTCGCATAGTGAATATAAGACAACCGACGCTTAGTATTCTTATACTTTAAGATACCGTGTTGTTGCTTTTATGTACTATCTTTTAGCATAAAACAGAAGTCTTATCATACTATCATATCAATAGCTTTTTATAAAATATGCTTTACTGCGAGTGAGGTTTTATTTTATTTATTTAAAATATGGCAAATTTAAACAATTGTTTAATTTGTTTTACAAAACAATATTGTTTTATATTGTTTTATAACTGATATGTGTTTTTTTAATTCACAATTTCATTGCAAAATATCGAAAGGACGAAAATGTATTTTGCACATGGTAACAGATTTTTACCTTATTAATTTTGTAATACAAAAAAAAAACCTATAAACCAATACAATCCAAATAAAAAGTTACTCTTTACCAAAAACATGCACATGCAGGTTTTCTACAAATTGTATCCATGCTCTTAATACAAGGTACCAATTTTAATATTTTTTTTTTGTGAAAAGAGAACTAATTTAATTTTTTTCCCTGCTGAACAAAATAAAAAAAATACTGGCAATTTTATTTGCATACAAGTTTTTATGCAAACAACAAAGTAGATGTACAATTAATAGCATAACAGGTAACCTGTGTAAACTGTGCTGTAAAATGTCAATATTTCAAGATCCGAGATATTACTAAATTGTAACTTATGATTTTTATTTAAACATACATATTTGCATAGAACAGAAGATTCTACAATGTTTTTTGCAGGCAAGTTCTTTCCAAATCAAAGACAAAATATTAAATTACTATAAAGAATTTGCTTCCGAACATTGAAGCGTTTTATTTAAAGGTTTAAAGTCTTATGACAACAGTAAATCTATATACATATAATATTAGTAACTCATTTCCGTATGTCTGTCTGTCAGCTTTTCATTCATTCATCACGTAAAAACTAACAAAATTTTGTGAGGACGTAGGCCAGTATCTGTAAAAATGTTTTATTTCCAAGAGAAAGTGGAGAAAATCAGTGAAAGTATGCAGTTTTTTTTTTGTAGTAAAGTAAATAAAATAAAACCATAACTGAATTACTAACCACTTATAGATGGCGCTGTTTTATTAAGTAAATACATTACCATAATTGAAGCATAGTTGAAGTCGGCTCTAAAAAAGTAAGGGTTTTTGCAGTGGATTGCTTTCAAAGCAAAATCGAATAAAATGTTGCAACGTCTGTCTGTCTTTCTGGCTGTGTTCATATCACGTAACAACTACTGTATGGTTTTTAACAAAATTTGGCACAAGGTACCTTCCTATTTCCTATTCCCTCTTCCAATAAATTATACTTTTTCCGAAAAAATATCTTATTTCCAAGAGAAAGTAATTTTTTTAAATGACTTAAAGGTACTGCATACTGTAAGGATATTTTAAACACGGTTGCGCAACAGATAGCTCTGTTTTAAAATAATGACGAAATATTAATTACTTACTGCCAAATAGCCAATTAAATAAAATTCGTATTCAATTTGTATTTTTAACCGACTTCAAAAAAAGAAGGAGGTTATCAATTCGTCTGAATGTTGCTTTTTTTATGTTTGTGCCCGCAGAACCGATTTTAAAAATTTTTTCTTTATTAGAAAGAAAATGATTACAGATTGGTCCCATTTTAAAAGAAGTTCAGCGTTTTGAAAATTAAAGGGTGTCCCCATACAACATACGTGTTTTTTACGTGTATTATGAACCGTAAAGGGCGCCCTTTTAAAATTTTAAAAAACTGCTTATTACTATAGCTGCCAATAACAGAAATTAATAAAAAAATAAACTTAAAAATTAAAGGGTGACCCATATGTGACGTCAATTTAAATATATGAACCATTTGAACCATTGTAGACAATCACTTGAAAATTGGACAGAATGTCCAATATTTATAATCAGAAATTATATATTTATAATAAGAAGTTAAAGGGTGTCCCAATAGTTAATGTAATTTAATGTATATTGCAAAACTTTTGAACCGTAACAGAGAGACGGTTGAAATATTCAAAGAACCTGTATATCTAAGTCCTTTATAACATCAAGTATATAATTTAAATTTGGAAACTAAAGGGTGTCCCCATAATTGATATAATTTTACCTATCTAGCCCTATCTTTTGAACCATTATAGACAAAAACTTGAAAATTAGACAGAATCTCCACTACTATGTCCCGTATAACAACATTAATAAATATTTAAAATTTTAAAGGGTGTCCCAATAGTTTATGTAAATTGATGCATATGGCCAAACTTTTGAGCCGTTTTAGACAGACATTAGACATTTACAAAGAATCTGTCCTTTAAAATAAGTGTTTAATTTAAAATTGCACATTAAAGGGTGTCCCCTAGGTGATATTGTTTAAGCTATATGGCCATATCTTTGAAACCGTTACTTTTTATTACTGTGTCAGTAATAATAAATGTAAAAAAATAAAGGGTGTCCTCATATCTGACGTAATTTGTCGTATATGGCTTTATCTGCTTAAACGTTACGGATAGACATTTGAATGTACAGAACGTATATTACTATGTCCGCAACAAGTATAAAAGTATTTGATTTGAGTACTATTTCTTACACATTACTTTCTTTTAAATTTTTAGTTCAGAATTGATGCACATACATATATTTGTTTTGTAGTCGGTTTTTTTTGGAAGAATTATTACTTTGGGGAACTGCATTAACACCTTTTACAGAGCTTTACAATAATTTATAGAATTTTGGAATTTTATATAAATTTAAGAATTTGATTCAGCTGTGGGTACCTTTATATAAAGCAAATACCTAAGAGTCTAAAAATTTGGTTGTGGATTACTTTCAAAGCAAAATCGAACAAAAATTGACAGACACAACGTATGTGGGAATAGCTAGTAATAAATACTAGATATCATTGGTTAGCTTCGCTGCCCCCCAAAAAAATAAATAAAGACTTGGAAGCAAAAGTATGGTCATGCTAAGACACGAATACGTACGTGTTTCTCTTGAAATTAAATTTGTTTTCGACTTGCAGCTAAGAGAAGAATATGTATTTGTTTATTGGTGTTAGTAAGGACTTGATAGTTGTACAACTCCTAAAGTACTGAACCGATTTAAATAAAATTAAGATTATGCGCATCTGTGTAGAAAATGCATATTTAAAAGCATATTTATATTTCCAAAATCGGTGCAGTATTACGGACGTAAAAGGGATGACAAGAAACGTGTTTACCTATTAATTATATAGATGTATGTATTTTTAAATAAGACACATATTAGTTTTGATCAAAATTTTTCTTCAATTTTTAAACTATGAGATCATATCTTGAGAAGTGAAACTGTTAAAATTAAAGTTTTTTTTTTTATTTTAAAAGGCTATGAACAATTTTTTGAAAAAAAGAAAAATCTGATTTTATATCATGGATATCACTTTTATTTACAGTACCATAATATCACCGATACTACAGCACGAGGAGGTTGTACATTGAATAATTGTCGCTTAAATTTCCTTGGCTCATTTTATATGATGATACACATAAAAATATGTAAGTATTTCGTGTTTATTTTAAATGACTGTTTTATTTACCAGTAACTAAAACTCCTATTACGATTATTCTGCTCACTACTGTGTTAATTATTTTTGATTGTAACAATCAGTAGAAAATATTTATATTTCAAACTCATAACAAAAACCCAATAACAAAAGGGCTGTTGAATTTTGTATAAATTTTATTAATTTAATTTTACCGAAACTGCAAAATGTATGCAATTTTGAACAAAAGAAAATTTTGTTGATATCCCGAAAAAATTTTATAAAATCAAGAATAATATTTTGTTATAGAAAGTAAATCTACTTGCCTTTTAAATAGCATTCAAAAGAATTTTATTTGCATAAATTCCGATAGGAAAAAAAAAAACAATTTTTTTAGTTTAACCAAATTTTGCAATGTTATTTTGAAATGAAAAGCTTTCACCTTGCAAAAAGATTTAAAAAATTTATTTAAACAAACACCAGGAACTCAAATTTCTTTTCTTAAATAAACCAAAAAGGGCAAAAACCGCATCAATTCCAGAAAATAATTGCCAATAAAGAATTTAATATTAAATTGAAATATTTTCCTACGCGAACATTTTTTTACGAAAATTTTACTCGAATATCTAAAGTATATCGTTCCTATGATAGTTTTAGGTTGACAATGGTACACCACATCAAAGCACATGTCATTGTAAATAAATCAGTCAAGTGCGAGTTAGTCTCACACAGGTAGGGTTCCGTACTATGTCTAGTACGCCTTTAAAAACTCAAGTTTTTAATTTTTTCATATCTTATGGGGCACCCTTTTCTTTTTAAAATCAAAGTCATATTCGCGAAAATTGCATAGCTATTGGAACACCCTTTAAATTTTAGGAATTGTTGTTATAACGGCCATGGTAATAAACTTTCTATAAAAATATCAGGCCAACCTATTGCGGTTCAAAAAATAAGGTAATATACGTCAAAAACATGTCCCTGATGGATCACCCTTTAATTTTTATTATTTTGTATAGTTTCCATAGTAATAAACCTCTTGTAAAAACTTTAAGAGTCTACTTATTATTGTTTGAAACTTAGGCCATATACACGCAAAGCACGTCACTCTCGGAACACCCTTTAATTTTAAGGTTTAATTTAATAAAAAGCGAACATAGAGTTACTGTCTGCAAATTTTAAGTGGTTGCCTCCTATAGCTCAAGAAATAAAGACATAACGGCAAATAACACCTCACTTTCGGAACACCCGATAAGTTTTAGTATTTATTGCTGTAGTGGCCACAGTTATATACCTTCTGTTAAAATTTCAAGAGTCTACCTATTATGGTTCAAAACTTAGGCCTTATACATCCTAAAGTTCAAGAAATAAACACACATTCGTGAATACCACCTCTCTATCGGAGCACCCTATGAGTTTTAATATTTGTTGCTGTAGCCGCCACAGTTATACCACTTCTGTGAAAATTTCAAGAGTTTACCTATTATGGTTCAAAACTTAGGCCTTATACATGCAAATCACGACACTATCGGAACACCCTTTAATTTTTAGGTTTATCTTTAAACACATTTTCGTAAATAACACCTCTCTATTGGAAAACCCTATAAGTTTTAGTATTTGTTGCTATAGCGGCAACAGATATACATCATCTGTGAAAATTTCAAGAGTCTACCTATTACGGTTCTAGAGATAAAAGGCGCTGACAGACGGACAGACATTGTAGCGAAAACAATAGGGTTTCGTTTTTACACTTTGTGTACGGAACCCTAAAAAGCGACTTTATTACCGAAATTCAGGTGTTGAGTTGTCATTTGCTTATTTATTCAAATAGAAATGTAGGAGTCTATACCCAGTGTGAATGTTATGTGAAAGCATTATTGTTCATTAATTTTATTTCTCATTTTTTCTCGCCCAAAATTGGGTTCAGCTTAGGAATTAAAATTTTCTCAAATGCCCTATAGTTATGCATGTACCTTAGCGAGGCCTTCTACGGCTTAGGTGACATAGTAATTAGGGAAACCTTCCAATCTGGGGGAAAGCAGTCAAGGTGTAGAATAACATTAAAAATAAAAAATAAATTATTTCATCTGCTATGTGAGGAAGTTAAATTATCATTTTGTTAGTTGTTTTGTTGAGACCATGTGGTATTTTTTAGGGTTTGATCAAGCAATTTCGGTATCAATATCTCAAAATCGAAGTCTAAGCAATAACACTGCTTCACTATCTACA
Organism: Phasia obesa; assembly: GCA_949628195.1. Taxonomy (NCBI): domain Eukaryota; kingdom Metazoa; phylum Arthropoda; class Insecta; order Diptera; family Tachinidae; genus Phasia; species Phasia obesa. Next base: position 109,883,049 of record OX451219.1, read on the forward strand.
GCTGGCAACTTAACTTTTTTGGTAAAAATATTTAGGGCAGTTAAACAATCTTTAACCATTTAAATTAATGGTGCAAAGTCCTTATAATATTTGTCGTTGTTTGTTTCGGTGATAATTTAAAAAAAAATTATTTAAGGTTTGAATTATTTTCAAATACAAATTTAATTTAATGTTTTATTGATATAATTAATTATATTCATAATTTTATTTTGTTCTTTCTTAATTAAGTATATAATTGAATTAATTAAAATAGTATCTGAAACTATTTAAAACCTTTGATTAGTACAAAATTTTTTTTCTGAAAAAACGAACTAATCGACGGCGCTTGCCCAAAATTTGACCGCAGTCCAACAAAAGTTAAATGAAATATACTGCACAGGAAGTACAAAAAGTCTCGAAATTATTTAACAGCCCTGGTACATAACGTTGCTCAAAAAATTTAATTGTAATAAAACTTTAGCACATTGTTCGCTCAAACATTTCTGTTAATAATAATTTCCATTTTTTAACAATTTGTATTATTTTGTTATAACTTTTTTGCTCTCAGCTTTAAAACTTTTTTATTATTGACTTATTTATAAATAAAAAAAAACTTTACGTTGCATTACACAACAAAAACACATACATCCTCCCACCTTACATTTTTTAACATTTAACCAAATGGTTTAAAGAAGTTTTCAAGTACTTGTCAGTGGTCAAATATTTAACAGAAAACTCGTTATTATTTAGAAATACACCCAATTCTGTTTTTACACGGTTTTGATTCAACAAGGTTTGAAAAAAAAAAAATATTTTTTTTTTACACGATTTTATTCCATTTAGCACGATTCAAAATCAAGATATATTTGTAAAATTTAAATTTTGCGAAATATTTTTATATAAAAAATTTAGAGGAATTCCCTATTTGCGCATACAAGCATTTTTACTTTTTAGAGGAATTGAAATCTGTTAATATTTTGTGGACTATCAATGCATCTCTACAAGAAGACGATGAAAACTACAACGTAAAGCCATTTGTTTAGTAAACAAAATTGAAATTTTAGATCGCCTTCGAAATGGAGAAGGCTTAACATTTCTTAGCAAAATTTTCGGTTTAAACGAAGCTACAGTAAAAACTATAAAAAAAAAATAAAATTCAATTAGGCAATCGTTGATTTCTGGAACGAAACTATCTATGAAGTCTTCATCATACACTAAAGATGCAAATAAACGGTGCAAATACACATTACCTATATGAATTAGTAAAATAAACATGATTTCTTGTTCTTAAAAAAATTCTCATTTTTCACTAATTTTAATAGGTTTTAGAGATAAGGAACCAATCACCTATTTTTGTATATGATCAATGTCTTTTTTTACACGGTTATTTTACATGGATTTTTCTGGAACCAATCTACCGTGTAAAAACAGAATTAGGTGTATAATAAATATACAAACGATGTAATAAATTTACTCTAAAGTAGATACGCAAATTATTTTTTTTTTAAGGACAACATTACCTCTGCGAAGCTTTTGACTTGTCTGCAGAAAACATCCAGAGTCTTTGGCGGGAATCGAACCCGCAACCTACAGACTGACAGACCAGAGTACTACCAATCCGTCTATCGAGGCACTAACAACTTATTAAAAATAGCAAATTTTTTTATTTTTAATAAACATTTTTTAATTTTCCATAATTTGTATACATTTTTCTTGCTAACAAAACCAAAAGTAGGAAACTAAGAAAAATGTGAAATTGAATAAATTTTTGTAAAAAAAATGTTTACGTTCATTGCATCAAATACTAGCTTAGTGTTACATACCTTCATTTACTGTAGTTAAATTATATAAGTACAAATGTATGTTCATTTCTTTCTATTTGTGTGTGTTGGCAACAACTATTTGCTACTAATTCGTACGCTAGAAATCATTTTCCCACACTTTATATTTGCAGTATTTGCTGGTTGCTACACAAACATGCAACCGAAATCACTGTATAAATATTTTAAATATATACAGGTAGTTATTGTCAGAAAACATATTTATTTTTTATTTATTTTTATTTACTTAAACCAAATAAGAAAAAGAGTAAAAATAAGTTTTATTTTTTATGAAGAAAATTTGCATTTTTCTCATTCGTATTATGGAATTTTATACAAATGAGAAACTGTTTAAGAATAAGTTTCTTTTTTTTCTAATGGAATATTTTTTGTACAGTTTGGAATAAAATTTAAAGTTTCAGGAGATGAAATATACTGTAGTTGCCTAACTGATAAAAATTTTAACAAAAATACTGGCCCTTTTTTTGCCGTAATCTTAAATATTATCATTTCATTTAAATATAAAATTTTTAGCACTTTCTTGGAAGTTAAACATTTTAAATCTAGTTTTACAGTAAATGTAATATTTTATTACATCATTAATATCAGGTTTCTCGACATACATTAGCTATTCAAAATGTGCCCTTTGGGTTACACTGTTTTGAAGGCCTTACTTAGACTTAACCAAAAATTACTATTATTTAGACCACAGAAAAGCCCCATTTAGATTCACTTCGTTAACGAAATCTTGTTTTAATTATAGCAGTCAGCTGAAAGTATAACTACTTCTAGGTTTAATATATTTGCCTTTGACTCTTCGGGCTTTTTACAATGCTAAAGAAAACAATCGCATTATCTAAAGACAATTTGCAGATCTTAAATACAAAATAATACGCTAAATAAATAGTTTGTTTACGAACTGCTACTGCGCTCTATGTTATATTGTTATTAAATAAAGCATTTCAATACAATTTAACTCAGAAAAATGTCAAAGCTAGTTGCTCTAAAGTTATCACTACTGACTCTTATGATCTTTCCGATACTATCTTATATGCTGAAGAATTCTCTTTACAATTCACATTATTTTGGTTACAAATGCAGCATCTTTATTTATAGTGTTAGCCCTTCAAAAATATGCTTCATCCGTTAAAAAAGTTTTCGCGTAAAAACTGGGATGACTTAATATCTAGTGTTGACCTTATTTATCAATTATTTATCAATTGCAAACAGTATCGTCCTTCACATAAAATTGATAAAATATAAAAACGATAAGTAAAAAAATGTAAATTTTACAAAAAATATATAAAATCAGAAATATTATTTTTGAAAATATTTAAAATTGTTTTATGGTGCCAACAACATTATTACCACGAATTGTAAATATAGTTTGGGATCTTCCACCTTCTATTGTTTCCCTGTTCGAGTACTCATCGTTCTCTTGAACAAAAGGCTGCTGACTTGTAAGTGTCAGCCTAATTGTCTTTTTAACTAAGTTTTCAGCATCGCAAAGAAACTAGCACCTGCAAATCGACTGAGGTGCCGCACCCTCTTGTATCTAGCTCAATTTCCGGCTGGACCATTTCAATGATTTTTTTAACAGTGGATTTGTTAAATCGATATCTCTCTTTGAATTGGTCTTCCGGCATTTCAAACGGAATTTTTTTCGTCCTAAATGTTTTTGCGTCGGGCGCTCGCTACTTCAGCGATAGATTCTAAAATCATCCACTTAATAAAAATAATTATAGTTACACAAATTTATTATACTCACGAATTCTGCAAATTAAATTTACTGTATCCATTGTATCCATTAGAATTAATTTTATTATTAAAACAAGAGCCAAATAATTTGTTATCGCTTTTATTTTTTGTGAAATGTAAAAAAAAAAAACTTTCAAATGTCACTTTATTGAATCGTTAAAGTAGGGTAAACGCAACAATAAAAATTTCTTATTAAACAAGAGTACATTAACGCTGCAAAAGGCTATTACACGTTTATGAATACACATTTAGCGATTTTTGCTTATTAAACTGTTAATGCACTGCTAAATATCGTTTATGAATTAGACTGTTATTCTAAATGGTATTATGGTCAGAGAATTAGATTATTTTTACAGTGTGCCAAATTCACTAAACTGCATCCAGTAGCGTCAGAAACTTTGGCACACAATATGACTTCGGTAAAGCTAAACTAAAGCTAAGCTAAACTAATTTATTTTAAGATGTCATATTATAGTCCAAAAATGTTGCTGTTTTCTTCAGTAGAAACCTGAGCCGCATGGCTAAGAACCCTTATTCGGGACGCCTGTACTGTTTGCAAGCTGCCTTTCTAATCTTCAGAAGCGTCTTGAAATTAAAAAAAAAACTAATATGAGATTAACACTGTGAAATCACAAAATCACAGAAAATAAATCGATTGTCGTCAAATTTTCCAAGCACATTTTGCTGCTACTTGCCAGATTTGCGAAAATTTGTGATTTGTGAATGTTGTTATCCTTAAAGGTCTTTTTTATTCTATCCGGAATCGCCTGTTCGCTAACCTATTAATGACGAAATTCTAAGCTAATTTGTATTCAGACACATAAATATTTTCAATTTTGTATAAATATATCACAATGTTTTTATTAAAATAAACATTAATTCGATTTAATAGTCTTGTAAATAAAACATAATTCCGATGAAAAACTAGGAACAAATAAACAAAATTTTGTTGCAAGTTATAAAAAACATTGAAATTAAGAAACATGGAAAAACATTATAAAACGCTGAACACTTAAACGAAAATGAAGAAAATTAACCAAAACTTGTTACTATCACAGAGATAATCCTTTAACGTTCAAATTACACTGTTCGTAAAAAAACTGGCCTTTTATGTTTGGTTGGACCATTTATTCATTCACTTGGTTGGAAATTCATTGCTGAATAGAAACCAGTATTTTCAAAAAGAAATATTGGTTTTTTACTACATTTCGTTTTTAGTAACTATAAAAAAGACTAATAAAGTTTAAGTATTTTCTAAAACTTGCAAAAGATGGCCATAGCAGGCCGTTTTCACTGAAAGACTTAAATGGTATTTCATGTTTATTTTTTGCTTATTGCAGTTCTTGTTTTTACCTTTCTAGTAAAGCATTTGTCTTATGGCACAATTACGAGGGTAAACTTAACGAAGACAAATTTAATTAAAGTATTACAGTAAATGATCATTTGTAATTTTTTATAAAAATATTTTTTTTATTAAAACAATTTTTAGAAATTTTTAAAATTTTTTATATATTTTCTATAAGAGGCACTTTTTATAAAATTTTCTTATTTGAAAAAAAAATTATCAGAAAATAAAATCATATGAATTTTATTTGAACTATTCTTGAATTAATTAATTAATTAGTTAGGCTTAAGTTCTTAATTATAAAGAGATAAAGAAAAATGTTTGCTTGGTAGCATAATATAAAAAAGAAATAGAGTTAACAAGTGTAAAACAATTTCAAAAAAAGCTCCATCTCCCATAAAATATAATGTAAAATTAAAATTTCTCAGATTCTATATCTTTGATAAGTTTGTTTAAATAGAAAATTAATAACAATTGAAACTACCGGGTGGATTGATACAAAGAGTGCTGATGACGGACGTAGCTGTCTAGAAAATGCATTCTGCTTTACTGGTATCTAATTTTTCTTTATCTCTTTATAATTAAGAACTTAAGCCTAAATAATTAATTTATTAAGAAAATAAAATCATTAGAAAAGGTACCTTTTACAAAGGTACTTTTTTAGAGGGGTACTTTATAAAGTGCACTTTTAGTGAGGGTTTTTATAAAAACAAATTTATATGAAATGTATTTCCTTAAAGTTTTTTAACGTTTCCAACGCATCGTAATCATTTTCCTTAGTTTAAGGAAAGCGTAAGAGATTTTTAATCATTTACATTCAGCTGTGTTGTGTTAGATTTTATATTTTAAATAGAGAATTAACATTCCTTATAGCGAATAATATCTGGGAAAATACAGGGCCATCAAAAAATGGTCCGTTTTGGATTTTTTATTTTATATAGACAATCGTGTGTTTATTTTTGAAGACAGACCGCTATGCGGTGTAAACTAAGAACGTTGTTTAATTATCTTTAAACCATTCAAAGGTTTAAATTATAGGTAGTATATACAAATAAAAATTTAATTAAAATTTGATTTGATCTAATTATCTATTAAATAATAATAGTATCTTATTCATTCTTACTTAGTATATAACTGAATTAATTAAAAAATTAACTAAATTATGTATATAAAATTAATTAAAATTTTTAATTAGTGCAGAACAATTTTTCTATTCACTGTACAATGTCTGTACGATATGTGAAAAAAGGAAAACCTGAGATTGATATTTATACTAAAGAGGTTATATGTTAATCCAGTGTCTTAGCTTAAAGTTTTTATAACAGAAATTTTTACCTCTTACAAAATGCCTTCTCATAAAAATTAAGTAACTTTGTAAAAAGGTAATTTTTTATAAGTGATACTTTTGTCAAAAAAGGAGACCTCTTTTATAAAACTTACTTTTATGCAAGCTACTTTTTATATTTAAATACTAACTGTGCCCGCCACGTCGTGGAGGTCCTGACAATATTTTGCTGGATTTTTCTTTGAAAGTATTCCACACGACTTGTAAGACTCGTACTTCACTTTTTGCAAAAATGACATCGAGGCCCCACATCTTTGAGGGCCCATAAAAAAAACCTGGAGGACTTTGGAAAAAGTGGGAGACAGGGATCTTTTTTTTGGTCTTTTATGACGTAGTGGTGTCCGTATATGGTTATTTTGCCATGACTTAAAAAATTACACAGTGTGATATCATATTATTAATAGTATAAATGACTCGACCCACAATTTTATTATCTATGGCGTGATAGAAACCTTCAAATAAAAGTTCGCGTTAGGGTTGGGCAAGAAATTATACAAAAAATGTCATTTGACAAAGGTTTTTACTCTGCTGCTAAGTATTGAAGATAACGCTAAAATTTAATTTCGTAATATTGAAAAGGCAATAAGCGACTTGCGTTATTTGGTTGAAATATACTGTTGAGGCCCATTCAATTTCGAATACGGGGAAAGTATTCTTCGATATGTTTTACTGTAAGTTGTTGATATCGAGGAGAATAACTTTATTATACATTCATAGTTCGTTCCAGAAGACCTTAGTGCACAATTTACAAGACCATTTCAGACAGCGTTTTCCGAAGTCAATACGTTTCCTGTTGTCGTCTTTCAAGAAAATTTTCTTAATAGACTTTAAAGACAATTTGTGTATTTTAAAAATTACCAATGTGAATCTGGCTAATTTCATCATCTGAAGGTGTTAGCGCGCTGTAGTAAACGACAGCCTCTTGATGTTATCTCTAAATTTTTTTTAAAGTAAAATCGTAATGCAGAGCGATATGCACTAAAAAGACAAGTTTTTTTTTCATTAAAATCAATTTCAAGTTTTGTACATGGAAAACTTTTCTATATAATGAAAGCTATTTTTCTATTGTGTGAACAGCAGTTATTTACTTACTTTAAGAATAGCAGAAGAAGAATAAATCGCTGCACAAAGAAACAAAAAATGAGTTTTCATGCTACAAAATTTTTTAATATTATTAAAGATTATTTAAATCTGGTTCCAACTAGGTACCATATATATACTTGCACATATTGCTTTTCTATTTATTTAATTTCTGCAATTACATTGTGCTAAGCTGAAAAACGTGAGGACAAAACTAAAAAGTATTGCAGAGAAAGAAAAACTAGAAAATTACACTAATTTGTGTAGTTTCCTCAAACACCATTTGTCTACTAATGAATTTATTGCGCTTATTTTTGCATAGAGAATGCAGAGGACCATTTAACGAGGAATATTGCGGTATTTTTATTTCTTTTAATTATCATCTTTAAGGATTGCAGTAAAGAGGTGGCACTTAGTATAGAGTTTAAACAAAATTAACGAAGGATTTGTTTTTCTTTTTTTATAACATAAGTGGGCACTGGTAGACAGTTACAATGGACAAATATTTTTTTAGTGCAAATATAATAATTCTTGCAAAAAAAAAAACGACTACAAAACAAATAAATGTGCATCAATTCTTAATTAAATATTTAAAAGGAAGTAATCTGTAAGAAATAGTACTCAAATCAAATACTTTTATACTTATTGCTCTAACGAACATAGTAATATAAGTTCTGTACATTCAAATGTCTATCCATAACGGTTCAGCAGATAAAGCCATATACGACAAATTACCTCAGATATGAGGGCACCCTTTATTTTTTTTACACTTATTATTACTGACACAGTAATAAAAAGTAACGGTTCCAAATATATGGCAATATAGGTTAAACAATATCACCTAGGGGACACCCTTTAATGTAAAATTTTAAATTAAACACTTATTTTAAAGGACAGATTCGTTGTCAATTTCAAATGTCTGTCTAAAACGGTTCAAAAGTTTGGCCATATGCATCAATTTACATCAACTATTGAGACACCCTTTATAACTTTAAATATTTATAAATGTTATTATACGGGACATAGTAGTGGAGATTCTGTCTAATTTTCAAGAGTTTGTCTATAACGGTTCTAAAGATAGGGCTAGATAGGTAAAATTATATCAATTATGGGGACACCCTTTAGTTTCGAAATTTAAATTATATACTTGATGTTATAAAGGACTTAGATATACAGGTTCTTTGTAAATTTCAACCGTCTCTCTGTCACGGTTCAAAGGTTTTGCAATATACATCAAGTTACATCAACTATTGGGACACCCTTTAACTTCTAATCATAAATATTTAATTTCTGATTATAAATATTGGCCATTTTGTCCAATTTTCAAGTGATTGTCTACAATGGTTCAAATGGTTCATATATTTAAATTGACATCACATACGGGGACACCCTTTAATTTTTAAATTTATTTTTTTTATTAATTTTTGTTATTAGCAGCTATAGTGTTATGCAGTTTTTTAAAATTTTAAAAGGGTGCTCTTTACGGTTCATAATACACGTAAAAAACACGTATGTTATATGGGGACACCCTTTAGTTTTCAAAATTCTGAACTTCTTTTAAAATGGGACCAATCTGTAAGCATTTCCTTTCTAATAAAGAAAAGATTTTTAAAATCGGTTCAGAAATAACTGAGTTGTGCGGGCACAAACATAAAAAAAGCAATATTCAACGAATAGATAACCTCCTTCTTTTTTTGAAGTCGGTTAAATAGAAGATAACATTCAGAAATGCAATATACACCTTGCTATAGATAACTTCAAAACTGTATAGCCAATTTCCAGCCAGCGTAATGCCAGTAATATAAGCTATTAAAATACTTCTAATAGTAGCCTGAATGGGACCACCAAACATAAAATGTCTTCATAATATTATTTCATCTTTTCGAAAAAAAAAAACAGTGAAATTTCTTATTGTAAAATTCAGAAGGATAAAGCTCCGTCTAATGAAAAACAGTTAAACAAAAATTATTTCGTGCACAGTGTTTTTTGTTTTTTATTTCATCATAAGATTAAATTTTCTCTTAGCGGGTATATTTGAGCCCGCTACTGCATTATCTGAATAATACTGTTTAGTTGTTATCCACCATAGAGTTAGAAAAATATAATTGAAAACTTTTTGCCTTATACACGTCCCTACCTTTCACATAGGCTTAAAACAAATCCCAATAGCTTTGCATTATCATTACCATTTTTTCGGTTTTTATCTTGACCATCATGCTATTTTGATATCTGCGAAAAATTCAGTTCTTGTTTACAGCGTAGAATTAAATGTCTTAGGCCCCAGTATGACAACTCTAGTCTTTCTTTTAGGGTCAATATTTTATTTAAACGAATTACATTTAAATTAAGCACAACGTTCGCCCAACGTGTTCATTTGTTGTAATTATGTAAATTTAAAGAGAAGCGGAGGCGTTACAATTTTGGGTCAAACGATGGGGTGATCAATAAAACAACCGCCCATTTTAAGGGCCTTGAAAAATCTTATTATTTGAAGAGAATAAAATAACTAAAAGGACTCGGTAATAAATATATCGCGCTTAACTAAGAAAATATTGAGAAATAAAACGATTTTTGTCGAAAAAATTTTTTAAAAATAATCCGCAAAGTCATAGAATTACCATATTGTCACCTTAGATGTTGTGGCTGCAGTTTTATTTTACCGTTCCTGGTCAATTTTATCACAACATATAGTCAGCCAATTTTTTGATTTGCAATATTTCTTTTAAACATTTTTCACAGTCACATCAATCGCATCTTTATTTTTAATATTTTTTTAAGAGCCAAAGTAATAGACAGTCGTATTTGACTGCTTGTAGCATATAATATGTTCCAGGAACAAATATAATTATAATTTTTCTAGACAACAATTTTCAATCAAAACTAACATAATTATGAACAAGTTGTTACCTCTTGTCCAACTGAAAACTCGTAGAGCCACACAGATCACTTACATCTCTTCTGCCTGACCATAAATTGAGTTAAAAAATTATTTTTCTTTTGTAATTATTCCTATATTTTTTTTTTGTGCAGTTATTTGAAAGAAAAGAAATCTGCAGTAAAATGAAAATTGACTGCAGGCTAAAATCCAATTACCTTCATTTATATTTACGATGAACTATGTATTAAAAGATGGATAAATAAGAAACCAGAAAATTTTATATTTTTTACTTTGATTTCTTTAAACGAAAATCATAGGAGATAAATGCTTCTAATCACTGGATATATCTTGTAACCTGAGCCAACAATAAAAATCTGTTTGTCTATTGCAAATGAAAGTGGAGAAATAATATACAGAGGAAAACCATACCATTTTAATGAAATTTTTATATATATTTAAGGATTTTTTGAGGCGTTAATTTTATGATTTAATAAACTTAGGTTCTTTAAATCATAATTTAATAAAATACAGGACCAGTTTATTTTACTTTAAATATAAAAATAATTTTTGCAAAAGAAACCGACTTCAAAACAGACAAACTTAAGATCATGTTTCCTTAAGACGGTAACTATTGCGACACCCTGTAATTTCCGAAGTCAAATAGCGTTCGTAGCAATACAGGTTCATTGTAAATCTCAACCGTCTGTCTGTAACGGTTTAAAAGTTTGGTCATATACATCAAATTACATAAACTATTGCGACACCTTGTAATTTACAATTTTAAATATTTATACTTATTATAACAGATATACTAATGGACATTCTGTCTAATTGTTAAGTGTTTATCAATAACTGTTTAAAAGATAGGGTCATATATATCAAATGACACCCTTTAAATTAAAATTTTAATATAAATACTTTTTAAAGAGGACTTTGTCACACAGATTCTTTTTAAATTTTAACTTTGTGTCCATATACATCAAATTACATCAACTATTGGGACACCCTTTAATTTCCAATTATAAATATTTATACTTGTTGTTATACCAGACATAGTAGTGAACATTCTGTCTATTTTCAAGTGTTTGTCTATAACGGTTCCAAAGATGAGGACATAATCGTCAAATTACATCAATAATGGGGACACCCTTTAATTTATAGATCAAAATTTTATACTTGTTGTAATAGCGGACTAATCAATATTGGTTCTTTGTAAATTTCAACTGTCTATCTATAACAGTTGAAAAGTTTGGCCATATATATTACTTTTACATTAACTATTAGGACACCCTTTAATTTTCAAATTCATATTTTACAGTTGTTATTTTAGCGGACTTAGCAATACAAGTTCTTTGTAAATTTCAACTGTCTGTCGACAACGGCTCATAAGTTTGGCCATATATATATCAAACTAAACCAACTAATGGGACACCCTTTAATTTCTAATTTTAAATATTTATACTTATTTTAACAGACATAGCAACGAACATTCTGTGCAACTTTCAAGTGTTTGTCTATAACGGTTCAAAAGATAGGAGAATAAAGGTGAAATTACGTCACCTATGGGGTCACCCTTTAATTTTTAATTCTATTTTTTAATTACTTTTTGTTATTGGGAGCTATACTGATGCGCACTTTTTTTTAATTTTAAATTGGTGACCTATAAAGTTCATAATACACGTAAAAAACAGGTATGTTGTATGGGGACACCCTTTAATTTTTTAAATTTTGAACTAATTTTAAAATGGGACGAATTTGTAGCCACAACCTATCTAATAGCGCAAAAATTTTTAAAATCGGTTCAGAAATGACCGAGTTCTGAAGGCACAAACATACACAAAAAAAAGCAACACACAGACGAATTGATAACCTCCTTCTTTTTTTGAAGTCGGTTAAAAAATGGAACGAATTGTCGTATCACAAAATATGTTATCACAAAAAAAATCGTGTTTGACGTTCTGTACTACTAAACTTTACTTAAACAGGATAATATTTATATTATAAGGGGTGATCCATTGCAAGATTCCCTACTTTTTAAAGAAAAAAAAAACAGAAAATTAAAATTTAATGGAGAATGTTTATTATCATTTGAAAAAATATTCTTTAGCATTTATTTTTTGAAGATTATGTCTATCAAATGGTGGCCGCTGCTACGACGCAGATGGTCCATCCGATGAGTCCAATTTTCGATGACTCGTTCGAGCATTTCGACTGGTACCTGGCGAATGACATTTGATGTTTTTCTCCAAGGCCTGAATCGAAATCGAATCCACAGGAAAAAGTCTAACGTTGTGATATCGCAAGATCTTGGTGCCAATCGACCGGCCCAAAGCGTGAAATTATGTGCTCACCGAAATGTTCTCTCTCTCTATTGATTAATGCGATGTGTGGAAAGAAAGGAGATAAAGAGTTTCAATTTCAAGTATCAAATAGTCTGTTATCATGGCACGATAACGTTCGCCATTGACAGTTAGATTCGCACCGGTATCATTTTTAAAGAAATATGGACTGATGATTCCACCGGCCCACAAACTACACCAAACCGGTGTTTTTTCTAGATGAAGTGGCAGCTCTTGAATCTCTTTAGGTTGCTCTTCGTCACAAATTCGGCAATTTTATTTGTTTACATAACCATTAAGCCAGAAATGGGTCTCATCGCTAAACAAAATTTGCCTTGAAAACGTCGGATCTTCTTGGAACTTTTCAAGAACACATAGAGCAAAGCGAATCAGGCGTAAGTCTTTCCATTATAAAATGCCAAACAATAATAATCAAAAATAACATGACACGACTCACACGTGATCTGTAAAAAATAGGCTATTGAAAAAAGTACCTCGAAATGGATCACCCTTTATATGCTATTGTATAGTCAAAAGTTTTAGGTCCACTTCCACGAACTTTTATTTCTTTTATACCAGACGATAACTAGCTTGAAAATTTAATATTTTTATGACCTCAAATTTCGAACCTGTGCGCTAAGGTTATTTCGCGTTAATTCGATTTTGAGAGTATCAAAATTTTATATATTTTTTTTGTATTGGCTTTATACTTTTCAAAAAATTTTATATAATATATTCATGGTCATCTGTGTGTACAACAATTTTTTCTGTCGCAAATCTATTTTTCACACTCTTTTAGTGAAAATGTTTTATATAATAATTTGGTCAGAGCATGGAAAGTTATAATTAATGTCGTGAACAACTCGCCCGAGATTCCGTGCCCAAGCCATCATCAAACGCTTCTTGAGAAAAAGCTAATCTGACAAAATTTTTTATAAACCATTTTACGTCGGTTGCCCTCAAATATTAATTTTATCAGGCTTCCTTGAATTCATTATGCTGAGCACTACTCTATCTTCAGAGAGCTTAGCTTACTTCGTCACATAAACTGAACTGGTGAACACTTGTGTTTAGAGGATAGATGTACATGCCAGTAGGATACATGTCCGGAAATTAATTCTTTAAGATATTAATTTATTGGCGCAAATATAGTAGAAAACCTATCTGAGGTATCATAGTTGACTCTATTAAAATCTGAAAGCAACAGGATGGACCTTGCATTATTCACTAGAATCATTATCTTTCTTATTTTAAAACATGATAATTGAGTTCGCATTGTTCGGAGAAAATAAATGGTATGCCACTTGCATTTAGATCTAAGAATTTAAATTTAATCATTACTCCCTAACAAGAGACACTAATATTGACGGGTTGATGCAGCCTTTCAGTGCTCTCCGATTTCCAACTAAACCTTTATATACTGGAATCTTATACAAGTTCACCTTATTCCTACCTGATAGTTGTTAAAATGTATGAAATGATTTCAAAAGTATCCTAGACATGAGAGACTACAATACCATGTACGGCTTACGCTAAAGAGGAGATTTATCACAATACAAAAAAAAAACTGAGGGATTATATTTGCTTCAAAAATATTGATCAAGAATATTGATTAATTATATGATTAAACAGACACACATTTATGAAAACAATATATTTTGTGGTCAGGAATATCAAGTATAGCTCCTATCCGCATGTTAAGAAATAAAGCAGAACAAATTATTAAAAGGCAAAGAAGTTACACCTCATCTTCCTTCACAGCACTACAAGTAGGAAATCTTGGAAAAGTATTTCTAAATAACACAGCTTGTATTTCTTTATAGTTTTCAGTATTTTTTGAAAACCAAAATCTGTGTGTGTTTTTTTTTGTGTATCGATCCCTTTAAGCAGCACAAACAAATCAAACCTGAAAAAATTGGTGTTGATGTTTGCAAAATATGTATATGCTTTATGGTGTGAGAGGATTAAAACATTGCGATATAATTCTGAAATTTAGTTTAAAAATAATTTCATTATATTAAAATTTTAATTTTTTGAAGAGATGACTATGTTGCATTAAAGGAGCTATATTTCATATGTTTTTTCTTTCTTTGAAATTTTTTCTTTGAAATTTTTTCAACAATTTGGAAAAAGAAGAAAACACTGACATCTTTCTTGGTTGCTTCACACATTTGTTTTAATCTTGAATTTTTTAAAAGAAGCGCCCTTTCAAGTGGCTGGCTGTTTGGCTAGTCAGTATGAGTATTTTTACCACCAACTGAACTTTACTTTGTAAAAAAAAACATTTTATTGTTATTTTTTTTTCATTTTTACTTACTTTTGTTTGTTTTGCAAACATGGCTCAGAGTGAACAGCTTTGTGTTCTTCTTTGCTGCTTTCAATTTGTTAAACAGTATTTTTCCTCTTAAAAGGGGATCTTAACTTGATACGAAATCATTTTGTTTGAACGAACAAATGCTTCCAGTTAATTTCAACATCAATATCTTTACTTGAGACTAGATGAAGTGGAACAAG